>ML677385.1:6650465-7062950 GCA_007922305.1 Dermatemys mawii | reverse complement strand
GAAGCACAATTGTTTCTCCTACCCCAGCGATTGAGGGATTTTCCCCCGGTGAAATAAACCTGACTCTTTAGATGTCCGTCTCCATCTCTATTCTGGACTATCTGTTTGTCTTGAAGAGGCCACATCCGTGGATCTTATTACTCAAAGACAGGAAACTTTCTAATAAGCATTGGTAAACTTTTCAGTTCTATGTCATGCTGAGGTCCAGATATCCATTACAAAAGGATTTTCATAGCCGTGTGCTTCTTGGGCAAGAAGCAGATCATCTTTAAATATGGACAACGAAAATGAGGTATGTTTTACAGATCTTTCATTTTCCCTTGGGCACAAAGGTGTGGAGAAGGCTTCTGCCAAAAAAGAGAGAGAGAGAAAATGGCATTGGCTAAAGACTGGATGAGTAGTGTCTAGAATGTGGTGAATTTATATACTGATGACCGTGCGGCTGCCTAGTTGACCTCATTACAAAATCTTTCCCCTCAGTCCATGAATGCTTCTAAAGACTGGACTCTCATGCTTGTCACAAGGAAGAATGTTTCTTGAATTTACTTGGGGAATGAGTACTTGTGAAGACCACTTGTTTAAATTAAAAATACAATAGGGGATGTCATCCAAGAAAGCTACCAACTTCAGAAACTCCTCTGACTGGAGAGAGTTGCTTGCAGGAAGTCTGGATCTTGGTTTTCTTAGTGTAGATTAGACCTTTTAGTGCCTTTTGCCAGCAGTTTTCCCCTCTTTCGAGAAGTGATATTAGTCTGAGGCAGGGCTGCTTGCTAGTCTCAGCCATCTATTACTACTTAGCGAGGACAGTGAGGATCACGAAAGCAGGAACCAGTATTATCTAGGAAGTGTTTGGAGTCTTAGTGTTATCAAGGAGAATATAGATGCATGTTTCACAGCAGGAAACATGGCTGGCACTGAAGCCCTGGAACATTATTTAGAAATATGCTTTGTAGCATTCTGAGTCTCAGCATAACCCTTAAAAATATAAGTATGCTGGTTTTATATGTGGTTTATGCTGAGCTGTATCCCTAGTATTAAAATTATACCCCTTCTTGTTCAAAACTGCTGTATTTGCTGTTTTTCTCTCTCCTTGCTTTATCCTGTAATCAAAGTACTGCTTCAAGAAATTAACTATATAGAACATTCAGTTCCATTATGTAATCTTGCTTTCATTTATGCCACACCACACAATAACCTTAAAATATTACAGCTAATGCAAAGCTGAAGAAGGAAAAATAGGAGTATTAGTCATACAAATTTTCAGATCATTTTTTTCCCTCCCTACTAATCATGGCCATATATTAAGGTACTTATATGATAGAAAAGGACGCAAACTAAACAGGGTTGCTGCATTATGTAATTGATCTTCTCTAGAAATCCAGTGTGTGTGGGATTCTTATTCCTGGACCTTGCCTCTTTTAGCAGAAGACAGACAGGACTCTCTGATCCCTTAGGGTACATCTACATTGCAATTAAAATCCTGTGGCTGGCCTGGGTCAGCTGATTTGGGCTTATGGAACTCAGACTAAGGGACCGTTTAATTGTGGTGTAGACTTGTTGTGCTTGGGGTAGAGCCTGAGCTCTGGGCCCTTCCGCCCTCACATTGTCCCTGAGCCTGGGCTCCAGCCTTAGCCCGAATGTCTACACTGCAGTTAAACAACCTCTTGGTCTGAGCCCTGTGAGCACGCGTCAGCTGGCAAGGGCCAGCCCTGGGTTTTTAGTTGCAGTGTAGATAGACATATAAGGTTTCATGTTCCTAATTGGCAGCACTAGGCCATGCCCACGTTAGGGAAAATGTATCTTTAACATGTTACCTAATAAATGTTTATATTCTAGTGTAGAAAAGGCAGGTTGTAGTTTTAATTTGCTAGTTGATTGAGGAAACTGTAGGCGAAGCCTAAGAATTAATCTCAAGCAACTAAAATGTGTTAAAACTACAACTTGTTTATGCTATGATATCCATTAACAAATACAAGATGTATTTGTTTCATAGTGGAGATAAGGCATTAATGGGCAGGCGCTGATAGATTTTTGACAATTGATCTCTGGTTTGGTCCTGATGGATCAGATCTCCTCCTGCTGAAGGCTCTGGAGATGGGTATCTTAGGTACCCATCTGAACGGAGAGCTACTGGCTGTATGCTCAAGACACCAGAAAGTTACTGTGTTGGTTTCATTTCCTTCCACTAGTGAACAGAGCTAGAAAAATTTCCCACAAAACTTTATTTTTTGTCATTTAGAAATTTCCCATGCAAAATCAAATTTCAAAGAAAAAAATTGAAATGAAAATTTCTAGTACAAAATTATTGTAGGGAGGGAACTTCTTGTTATTAACTGGCCCTACTAGTGAGGGGGACATGTACTGGCCATATTGGGTCAGATCAGTGGTCCATTTAGCCCAGTATCCTGTCTTCTGACAGTGACCAATGCCAAATGCGTCAGAGGGAAGGAACAGAACTAGGCAATTTATAGTGTGATGCATTCCCTGTCATCCAGTCCAAGCTTCTGTCAGTCAGAGATTTAGAGACACCCAGAACATGGGGTTGTGTCCCAGACGATCTTGGCTAATAGCCATTAATGGACATATCCTCCATGAACTTATCTAATTCTTTTTTGAATCCAGTTATACTTTTGGCCTTCACAACATCCCTTGGCAGTGAGTTCCCCAGGCTGTGTGTTGCACGAAGAAGTACTTCCTTTTGTTCGTTTTAAACCTGTATGATCTTGTTTGTCTTTCGGTTTTCAAAAGTCTTGGCAAAGCTCAGGGGAGACAAGAGTCATTGGTCTGAATGGGTCTGTAGAGGCCCAGAGAAGTGCAATACCTGGCTCTATTTCAGAGGGCCAAAACTGGTCCAATCAGGCTGAGAGCCTTGCCTTGAATGATCACACAGAATAAAGGTACCTTGCTCCATCCCAGTCCAGGAGCTCCTTTCTGTGGAAGCTTGGCTCCTGAGAGCATAGAATGGCATTGTTATGGTGATTAATTTTGTCGTGGCCTCCTCAAAGACAGAGGGACTTACAATTGTAAGCAAAAAAAAGTTTGCAGTGTTGTGTGAACCGGCTTGTGTTGATTCTTTTACTTGCTCTAGGGGAGCTAAAGAAAAGCCACCAAAAAACTGCTTGACTACTTTTTCTACGTGTTTGAGTCGAGTTTAAAGCCAAACTCCATGTTGGTTTACCTGGAAGCTATATTGGCCGATCAAGAGCTAGGTGAATGTAAATCACTGCTTCTACAGCCTCTTGTCAAATTAACTGGGGCTAGATGCTTCTGAAACCACACTACCTGCATTAAAAAAGAAATCCTGCATCATAGGATTAATGTTGTCCTAAAACTGATGAAAGCTTTCTCTAAGACACCTGTCAGCTCAGCTTTCTTACATGGAAGGTCATTTTCCTTGTGGCAATAACTTCAGCTTGTAGAATGAGTGACTTTCAGGCCTGGTCTACGCTAGGGGGGAGGGTCGACCTAAGATACGCTACTTCAGCTATGTGAATAGCGTAGCTGAAGTCGACACATCTTAGGTTGACTTACCTGCCGTCCTCATGGCAGCAGCGGTTGACAGCAGGCTCCCCCGTTGACTCTGCCTTGCTCCTTTTGGTGAGCTGGAGTTCTGGAGTTGACATGAGTGCCTTTGGTGATCGATTTATTGCATCCTGACGAGGCGATAAATCGATCCCCAATAGATCAATCTTTACCCGCCGATCCAGCTGGTAGTGTAGACAAGGCCTCAGGCTCCAGTGACCTTCTAAAAAGTTTTACAAGGGCAAAGTGGGGCTGAGAAGTCTCAGTATTTCCTTTCCAGGATGATTTCGGATTTGCACTGTAATGAGCCTGTTGTTCTGCCACTTTTCTTCCCATGTTCACCTGCCCACTCTGGTAAAGCTCTTTCCCACAGGTTTGACAGTAGAAGGTCCTTGGGGTTCCGCTTGGAGTGGACTAAAGCCCTTATTTGCATGACACCGGTTTCCTGGGCAATGCTGTTACTAAGAGGGCCATGTCTAAACGTATGTCTTGCTGCTATAACTCAGTGGTTTTCAACCTTTTTTCATTTGCGGAGCCCTTTGGAAATCTTAGACATAGTCTGCAGGGTTGAAGTGGGTTGAAGACCACTGCTCTAACCTAACTGGCCTGAAGCTGGAAGGCTACTTCAAGGCTCTTTTGATCTGAGGCACTGTGGCTTCTGCTACTTGCCTCAGGGAGTTTTCCACCTCAGACATCTGCAAGGCAGTTATTTTATGGTTCTTGTTCCATATATTTGCAAAGCAATGTTGCTTGGATTCAGTTTAAGGAGGAATCCTACTCCAGTCTCTCAATTCTAAGGACACCATTTTGAAACAGGGAAGTCCAAATTTTGTATGTCTTCTATTTAAGATGGGCAAATGTTTGAGCTGCTTGTTTTTGTGGTTGCATCCTACAGGCTATTGAAGTGTGTTGTACTGTACTGAAGTGAAATATTTAAGTGTTGGAAGGTATCTTATTCATTTATTAATATTGATTGTTTAGCTTATTGATATTAAACTTGCTGTGTGTTGCATCTGTGATGGTTGCATTCTTTCTTCTATGATTGCCCTCAGTCGACTTATTCTGTCCTGCACTGAAGGTATCTTTAGAGAATGGAGCTGCTTATTTAAAAATATCATATCAAAGGATTCTCACTCACCTCCTCTGTTTGGAGGGGAACTTTTCTGAGGTGGTGTTTAATTCAGTTTTATGTTATTATCACAGTCACTTGCACTTGTACTCCCCAACTAAGCTAGGCTTCAGGCACTCTTGGCCATCCACTCTCTGTTGAATGGAGACACACATCTCACTCCCTTCTGATCAGGGTATTTCTAGGTTGCACAGTCCCCTGACTATATTGTGATATCCTGGCAAGAGACTCTGCCTAAGCAGGCCAGCTTACTTTCTGTTCAGAGACCAATAGAAAGTACCACATAGCGCTTCCTAGTCAAGCCTCTTATATTCTTAGTGTAAAAATACTACAGAGGAAATGTTTAAAGCAATAAAAGAACCCCTGTGCATGCTGCTAAGCTTTCCAGCGATCACCCCTACCCTAATGTGGGCTCTGGCAGGAGCAGTCCTTCAAAACCCCACACAAGGAGTTTCCTTGTGGTTTCAAATTCATCACAATTTTAGCTCAGAGTTAGCACAATCGTAGGGGGCCTCAGTAGGCCAAGTCTTTCTGACCCTTCCCTAAGATATGGGGCCATGTGTGATCCAGGGGTCCTGCCTGTTGGCTGCATCAAGAAAAAGGCCCTGAACCTGTTAAACAGGCTGTCTATCCAAAAATCCTTTCTTTGTTGGTTGGTCCCTGGAGAATCCAGTTTGAACTAGACAGCCTCTCCAGGGGTCGCTTGGGTGGATCCACTCTGATGCGTGAGAGCGGGGATAGCATGGGAGGGGCCACGGGTAGCCTCGCCAGCCGGGAACTCATGGGGCTGGGCAGAATTAGCTCGTGGGCCGGATGTGGCCTGCGGGCCGTAGTTTGCTCACCTCTTGGTGTAGAGAGTTGTCTACCATTTCCTGTTTCAGCCCTGCAGGAGAGAAGGAGCTACTATTTCTATACCCAGCCACATCTTTGGATGGCCCTTATGTCTCTGTTGGCTAACGAGGAGTCTCCTTTCATCCTGTTAGTGTTCTCCCATATGAACTACAGTGAGTGCAACTTGGCTAGAGAAGGGGTGTTAAGCACAAAGTCCTATCCTTTGCTCTTCCAGGGCTCTCTTATTCTGTCTGTGTCTTTGGATGCAGATTCTCCCCATGATGTTTCCCCTTTTAACATCAAAGGGGAGCCCCTAGCACATGTCTAGGGGAGAATCGGACTCCTGAAGTTACTAAAGCATTGTGTGCTCATATGTTGGCCTTGTCTGTTTCAGCACCGACAAGAAGTGGGAAGCTCTGAATGTTTGACAGAAGAGCAGTCTGTATCGACAGAAGCCAATGAGAATTGTGTTGAAGCCTGTGCTGTGGAGATTGGTAAAAGTGGTGAATAAGGCAGCCGCGCTAAATCCATCCTTTACTCGCCATAGCGTGGACTTGTAGTGAGGCCCTGGTTATTTACTTTGCCTTTTAAGTATGACAGGCTATCCCTCCGACACACCGGTGATTGAATGGCAGCTGTGTGATGTATGTGGCATGCAGAGTCAGAAAGGCTCTGCAGTCTGGAAAGTCCTGGCAGATCATTTTTTGGATCTAATCTGTTTTCCATTGTCGTTGCAATGCATTTGTCCTAATTACATTCAACAGTTACCGGAAAAAGAATTACACAGCGTTAAGAAGAAAATTAAAGAGTGGAGGTGAAGTAGCCATTTCACAGAACTTGCTGCTGGCACTATGCAGGAATGTAAACGGTGGTGCAGTGGATGCAGATCAAATCAGTACAACATTGGGCACACACAGGAATAGCTGTTAGAGTAGAAATTTGGCTGTAATCCAAAGTATAAAAAGCTCTTCTGCCCTTCGATCATCAGATGACCTCCTGTAGACAGTATCTCTTTCTGGGTAGATGAGCTGTCTCTCAGCCTGGAAATGTCCAGCAGTTTGGTATATACGTTCCATAGACATGGGCTGGTGAGTGGGAAATCTGTTTGTGGTGACACTGAATGAGTGTTATAACCAAGAAGCCTGAACGCCATTGAAAAAACAAACCACCAAGCCGCAGAGTGGTACTATGTCATGATCATGTGATATGACCCTCCGATCCCTTTTGGATCTCAATTTCCTGTTATTTTTTTCTGTCAAAACTTCAACATTCCTTTGTAGATTTTGTGTGTGTGACCCATATTCGTACCATCTCTCTATATAATGTAATAGTACAGAAACTGCACAAATCAGCACCCTGCAGTGCTGGTGGCAGAGAATGATGTGTTCTTACATTCTGTGTCCCCCAGGTTCTAGGCGAGGGACAGCAGCTCTTCTGGGGCCACAAGAGCTGGGGGAAGCAGAGTAGGAGCACTTTTGGTTGAGCCACCTTCCAGGAACAGCAGGTACTTCCCCAGCATTGGCTGGGTGGGAAGAGGCCCCTCTGGGCACCATGTCCCTCTTCCTTTCTCCCCCTCCCAGATGATCATCGGGGATGGAAATCCCTGTCTGGAGGGCAAGGCAAAATGGCCCAGTGATCCCACTCGTGTAGCCCTGCGAGCTAAGGAAAGCAAAGGACCTCCCAGAGGTAGAGGAAGCTTCTGGAAGCATGAGCACAGGGTGGGTGCGAGACACCTTCACAGCCCCAATGTCATTGTTGGCAGAAGACTTTTACAGTTTGAAACCTGGATGTTATTTTATTGTTTCCTGGTTGCTTGTTTCCATCAGCATAGTCCAACCCATCACACTCCCTCTGCCTCATCTTCTCTTCTGTCTCCTCCACTCAGTCATCCCTTTTCTCCTTCCTTCCTCCACCCCTTCCTACTTCCTTGCTTTGATTTATTCATCCTTCCTTCCATTACACCTTACCTCATCCCTGTGCCATAATAGAAAATAAAGGGGTAAATATAAGAACTGGAAATTGCAAGGGTCTTATCTCCCATCCCCATCACTTGGCTTCTTTGTTATATCACTTTTCTTCACCTTTTGTTGTTGTCTTTTGGATTGTAAGCTTTTTCTAGCCAGGAACCAAACTTGTTCTTGTGAGACTGTGCCCGGCAACCATGATTCCAATTAAGGCCTTTGGGCACTACCATAATATAATTCCAAATATAAATAAATGATGATATTCTGACTGCAGAGGAGAAGGGATTGTGTCGGGAGACACAGAAAACCTCTTGGATTGGAAGTACTTATGTCACCTTCAGGATGACTTGTTACAAAGCCAATTATAGAACATCCTTGCTTGTCAGTCATTGGGAAAGCAGGTCATGTTGCCGTTTATATAAACACTTAAAACCAAAACGCACCAAGCAGTTTACTAGCTGCAATGCAGGCTGCTATTTAATATGCTGCTTCTAAACATGTGTGTGCTAAGGGGATGGAGGTTTTATATAATCCAAAAACTGAAGAACCCAAAATTTCCAATTACTGTTGCAGCTCATCAGGCTCCAGATGTTTTGGTTTTCACCTTGTCCCTGTTATTGCCACATTTCCTCCCATTGTTTCCCTTTGATTTGTAAGCCAAAGATCACTGTAATGATATTAAGTGCTAGTCTTCAGAATTTCATGAGTTGCCTGGGGGGACATTGATTCTTTTGTCCGCAGTAGTAAATAATTGGATTGTTGCCAGAGTGCGCTTGTTGCAGGGTGGCTTGAAGAGGCTTTTCTGGAAACTGAGGGCTTGGCTACACTGGCGCTTTATAGCGCTCTAACTTGCTGGCTCAGGGGGGTGAAAAATCATCCCCCTGAACACAGCCAATCTGAGCACTTTAAATCACTAATGTGGACAGGCTCTGAGCGCTGGGAGCTGCACTCCCAGCACTCGAAGCTAATCCCCTTGTGGAGGTGGATTATTAGGAGCACTGGGAGAGCTCTCTTCCAGCACTTGCATGTGGCCACACTCGCACTTCAAAGTGCTGCTGTGGTAGCGCTTTGAAATTTCAAGTGTAGCCATGCCCTCAGAGGGGAAGAGTGTCTGGGGATGTCCCAGAATGGTGTGAAGCACTGGGTCTGTATCTGAGAAGCAGAATACTGTCTTTCAGAATTTGGCTCTGATACACTTCCCACTGTGTACACTGTTTAGCGCTGTACCATTGTTTATTAATTGCCTTGTCCCCCTAAATGATAATGCATCGGTGGATAATTCCAACCCACCAGAAATCTCTTACTCTTCCAGTTTATAGCTCACAATTTTCAAAATGCGAGCTATGTCTATCATTTGAAAAAAAAAGTCACTGCTGATGTACCATTGATTGCAGTGCATTATTCAAAGTCCTTTTTAGATTGTCACACATAAAGAGCTTAACTAATATTTCATCAGTCATTGTGATTCTCACCAAAGGGAACTCCTTTCCTTTCATCACTCGGCACCCCTATATTTCTGTATGGTGCAAAGATGCTTAGACTGTAATAGAACAAACTCCTCACTTTCCAAATAAATTGATTCTTAAAAGAAGCCTTGACCTTGAGATTGGTTCTAAGCAGATATTTGGTATTTTTGGATTATGACTGTATGCTTCAAAAAGCAAGCAAAAAAAGGGGTGGAGGGTGGTTTTTGATTCTTGTGTTTTGAACTCAAATGATTGACTGATGGTGTTCCAGTACAAAAGTAGATCTTTCCAGCTGGTTTTGAATAGAGGCTCTGCTGGCTCGTGGTAGGAGTTTGAAAAAGGGAATCGAAATAGGTTGTTTTTATTTACTTACTGTAAAAACTAGCTGTGTTTTCATTCTGGGTTCAATGTGGACGATTTCCTTTCTTATATCAAAAGCAAGGCCTGTGGTAAGCCTGAGGGTTTTGAGAATTAACTGATTTCCACGTGTCCCCCCCCCTTCAGTGAAATTCAGGTAGAAAATTGCAGAAGTGATGGAGTCCTGTGGCACCTTAAAGACTAACTAAAGTATTGAAGCATAAGCTTTCATGGGCTAATACCCACTTCGTCGGATGCAAGCAGTGGAAGTATCCAGAGGCAAGTATAAATAGGTAGGCAAGAACCAGGTTAGATTTAACAGGGTTAGTCCAATGAGGCTGAACCAGCTTGTTATCTCTAATCAGGGAGGGTGAGGTATTCCTCTAGCAGCTGAACTGGAGGTGTGAACAGAGAGAGAAGAGAAACTGCTCTTGTACTTAGCTAGCCACTCATAATCCCTATTCAGTCCCAAATTGATTGTGTCAAATTTGCAAATGAATTGCAGCTCTGCAGTTTCTCTTTCCAGTCTGGCCTTGAAGTTTTTTTGCTGCAATATGGTGACTTTTAAATCTCTGTAATTGTGTGTGCAGGGAGATTGAAGTGTTCTCCTACAGGTTTTTGTATATTGCCATTCCTGATATCTGATTTGTGTTCATTTATCTTTTTCGTAGGGACTGTCCAGTTTGGCCAATGTACATAGCAGAGGGACATTGCTGGCACATAATGGCATATATTACATTGGTAGATGTGCAGGTGAATGAACCAGTGATGGTGTGGCTGATCTGGTTAGGTCCTGTGACGGTATTGCTGGTGTAGATATGTGGGCAGAGTTGGCATCGAGGTTTGTTGCATGGATAGGTTCCTGAGTTAGAGTTATTATGGCGCGGTGTGCTGTTGCTGGTGAGAATATGCTTGAGGTTGGCAGGTTGTCTGTGAGCGAGGACTGGCCTGCCTCCCAAGGCCTGTGAAAGTGAGGAATTGTTGTCCAGGATGGGTTGTAGATCACTGATGATGTGTTGAAGAGGCTTTAACTGAGGACTGTAGGTGATGGCCAGTGGTGTTCTGTTGTTTTCTTTCTTGGGCTTGTCTTGCAGCAGCAGGCTTCTGGGTTCACATCTGGCTCTGTTGATCTGTGTCCTTATTTCCTTGTGTGGGTATTGTACGTTTGAGAAAGCTTGGTGAAGATCTTGTAGGTGTTGGTCTCTGTCTGAGGGGTTGGGTAAATACGATTGTAACTCAGTGCTTGGCTGTAGACAATGGATCGTGTGGTGTGTCCGGGATGGAAGCTAGTGGCATGAAGGTAGGCATAGCTGTCAGTAGGTTTTTGGTATAGGGTGGTGTTGATGTGGCCGTCATTAATTTGCACTAAGGTGTCTAGGAAGTGGACCTCCCGTGTAGACTGGTCCAGGCTGAGGTGGATCATGGGGTGGAAGCTGTTGAAATCATGGTAGAATTCTTCCAGAGTTTCTTTCCCATGGGTCCAGATGATAAAGATGTCATCAAAATAGCGTAGATAGAGAAGGGGCGTGAGTGGACGAGAGTTGAGGAAGCGTTGTTCCAGGTCAGCCATAAAGATGTTGGCATACTCTGTGGCCACGCGGGTGCCCATAGTAGGGCCACTGGTCTGGAGGTATATATTGTCACCAAATTTGAAATAATTGTGCATGAGGATAAAGTCACAGAGCTCAGCAACCACTTGTGCTTTGGCATCATCAGGGATACTATTCCTGACAGCTTGTATTCCATCTCTGTATGGGATGTTTGTGTAGAGAGCTTCTACATCCATGGTGGCTAGGATGGTGTTTTCTGGAAGATCACCAATGCATAGTAGTTTTCTCAGGAAGTCGATGGTGTCACGGAGATAGCTGGGAATGCTGGTGGTGTAGGGTCTGAGTAGAGAGTCCACATATGTAGACAGTCCTTCAGTGAGAATGCCAATGCCCGAGATGATGGGGCATCCAGGATTTCCAGGTTTGTGGATCTTGGGTAATAGATAGAATAACCCCGGTTGGGGCTGTAAGGGTATGTTAATTTGTTCCTGTGTCAGTGTAGGGAGTGTCCTGAGTAGATGGTGCAGTTTCTTAGTATATTCCTCAGTGGGATCTGAGGGAAGTGGCCTGTAGAAATTGGTGTTGGAGAGTTGTCTGGTAGCCTCCTTTTGGTAGTCAGATCTGTCCATGATGACAACAGCACCTCCTTTATCAGCCTCTTTGATTATGATGTCAGGGTTGTTTCTGAGGCTGTGGGTAGCATTGCATTCTGCATGACTTAGGTTGTGAGGCAGGCGATGTTGTTTTTCCACAATTTCTGGCTGTGCACGTCGGTGGAAGCATTCTATGTATAGGTCCAGACTGTCATTTCAACCCTCAGGAGAAGTCCATGTGGAGTTCTTCGTCTTGTGCTGCTGGTGGGATGGTGTCTGTGTATCCGTGTATTGTTCCATGTTGTTTTGAAAGCATTCTTTGAGTCGGAGATGGCAAAAGTAGGCTTCCAGATCACCGCAGAATTGTATCATGTTTGGAGGGGTGGTGGGGCAGAATGAGAGTCCTTGAGATAGGACAGACTCTTCTGCCGGTCTGAGTGTATAGCTGGATAGATTGATGATATTGCTGGGTGAGTTAGGGGTACCACTGTTGTGGCCCCATGTGGCAGGTAGGATTTTAGATAGTTTGCAGTCTTTTTTCTTTTGTAGAGCGTTGAAGTGTGTGATGTAGATCTCCTGTCTTATTTTAGTAAAGTCTATTTGTGTGAAAGGTTGGTTGTTTATGAAGGTCTCCAGGTTGGAAAGCTCTCTTTTGATGTTTGTTTTCCTGTTTGCTGTACAGGATGCTGATCAGATGGTTCTTCAGTTTCTTTGATAGTGTCTGGCATAGTCTCTCACTGTGGTCTGTGCAGTATGTAGATAGCAATGGATGTTCCACCTTCAGTCTATTAGGTATGATGTCCATCCGTTATTCTGTCCAGCTGGTAGAAAATTAAATTGCAAGCAGGGCTGGCAACATTTGCTTTGGTTTTGAAAACGGGAGGTCAAGGGAGAGACACTACAGTCATTTTTTATGTACTATGTAACAAAGAGAAACTAGTTTTCTTAAACCACAGGGGCCCTATTTTTCCCCATCAGGTAGTGAGATAAAAATCTCCATGACTTGATTGTGCATGACATGTTCTGGGGCTAGGTGATGAGTCAAATGATAAGGCTATGTAATAATTTTAACATGTAATTTCTCAATACATCAGGTGGCTAGCATTTTAAAGGTAGACTTGTGCTCAAAGCTGTTCCTTGCCAGTGAAACAAGAGAGGGAGTGTTAGTGTAGCTAAAAAGCATAGTGTCACGATACCCTGGAATCACTGATAGCTATTGGCTAGATTCTGCTCTGCGAATGGAAGCAGTGATAAAACAGATGCTGAGGAGATGGAGCTAAAAGCGTGGATGGAATAATACATCAGCTGAGGAATAACCAGAGCAAGTATTCCAGGAGGGATAACATGCAGATTTGCAGTGATAATGTAGTGTAGTGTAGCACTATTCAGGTAGAATATCTGATTCTTGCAGTATACTCAGTCCATATGTTGGATATTTTTTTTTTTTGGCATTAGGACAGCGCTTGATGCATGCAAATGAAGGTTTCACTTTTGTATTCTAAAACAGTAAAAAATGTGGTGGTGCGTGTCATAATGATTGGCATTTCAAGAGAATAAGTAATGTATATTTCTGAGTCTTCACTGGAAGAAGAAGTCTGGCCACATTTAAGTAATAATAGTTTGTGTCTCTTAAAGCAATCATGAGATGAACTTACAGACAAGTGTTTTTTTCCTTTTGATACTGGTGTGCTTTAAATATTGACATTTACTTTTCTCATTTCATTTAAATATTACTTAGTGACATCTTTAGTCTCTCAGAGTTGATGATTTTATTAAATTTTGGTCCATCTAATCCTACCATCTCAAATTTATTGGGGGCTTTTATTCCCCCTTAAGCAGGAAATAACAGAAGTTGCTGTCAGAAAATATACATTTTTTCCACTCCTTTGAAATCATTCATGACTTTCTCAGTGTAATTTGTTTAATATTAAAGGAAAGCTTAGCTCACACGCTGTTCAGAGGGGAGAGGAGTATATTGGAGGGTGGTATGATGAAAGAGGGAGTGCTGAAATAATGCTAAAATGTTTTGATAGAAGTATTTTCTGTCTGTAATGTTGTCTGGTGAGAGGGGACCCAGGTGGCCCGTTGGGCCTGAAGTCCATTGATGGCACATGCATACTGCAATACTGAACTAGCAGCATTTAATAACGAGGAAACTCTTCTAGGCAGAATTTTGCATCGCACTGCAAAACTCTCTAGGGCTTTGGTAACACAGCTTGACGGTGAGCCTAGCAAGCCCCCTTGTCTCAGCGCTTCTTAATAGTGGTTGAAAAATGGTGACGCACCCCATCTCTCACACCAGTTTTTCAGTAGAGTCCGTTTGGTATCTATGGTATCAATATATTACATCAGGGATTGGGAACATTGGCACATGAGACCGCAGGGTAAGCACCCTTAGCGGGCCCCATAGCTTTGTTTACCTGCCGTTTCGCCAGCTCCCACTGGCCGCGGTTCGCGATCCCGGTCCAATGGGGGCTGCAGGAAGTGGCGCAGTGCTGGCTGCTGCTTCCCGCAGCCCCTGTTGGACCGGGACGCAGTCCCACAACACAAGTCCCAGCAACAGAGAGTCCTGAGAAATTTCAGAAAACAACCAGGAAGACCAGGGGAATTGTTAGAAAAATGCCAGTAATCACCTGGTAGACTTCCCTAATTCCCTTAGAGAGCTGCCTGCCCTTAGTGCTTGTGCCATTCCCAATGTGTTCTCTCAAAATGGAGTCTAGCTTGAAGGCTCCACTTGGATTCATTTCTCAGCAGAAAAGCATCTGCTAAAGCTTTTCATAAGTCATTAGGAAGGTGCAATAAGGTAATGGACTCTGTACCAGAAGTACCTGTGGCACCACTGGATAAACCCTAGTAGAACTATAGAAGGAACAACTGCATGTGAATAAAGCCTTTTGTAGAAAGATGCTAATGGGTGAGTCTGTTCTGGCTTGTGATCTCTGTGGGGAAAGGGAGCAGTCAGCATCCTGTAGGGTCTGGGCAGTGGTTTCAAAGGTCGCTGTCCGCAGGATCTTGCTCCAGTGCCTGCCTCTGTGTGTGGCTTTCAGACTTTCCCAAACACGCCTGCAAAGTCACCTTTCCTATGTTGGGTGAGGTGTTTGACAAGTGTTTGCACTCCCGATTCTTGCTCCCTATATGGTAGACAAAGCAAAATATACTTGTGTAGAAATTTCTTTGAGTAACATGCAAGGAGCTCCCTCAATACAGTTATCAGCTATGAATGCTTTCTTTACTTTAAAAAAAAAAAAGTGGGGATTTTCTGCTAGAATTTTTATAGCCTCTGTGAAAGGAGGATCTCACCAGTGTAAAACGAAATGATTCCATTAATTGAATATATTGGTCATATTAATAACAGTAATTTACAGCTTGGGGCAGAAACTAAGCAAACTACTCTCGGATCAGAGCACTGCTGTTAAGCCTTTTGCTCCTCTCCCACCATGTGAACACTTCTACCCACTCCCTGCTCTTCCAGCTTTTAGGTATGAAGTGATTTTAAAAATTGCCGCAAATGAGTCTTTTTGGCAGACTTTCTGAATTATCCACCAATATCTTAGTCTAGACACCAAGAAGGAAATTTTCAAGGCACTGCCTGTGGTGTAGTCTCATGACTTCCATTCGACTCTGTGGGAATTGTGGGATAAAACCATCAGCAGAACTTTGAAAGCATAAGCCCCGCATGTCTGTATGCGGCACGCATTAGTGGCTTCACCTTTCGCGAGCGCAGTTTGTCTGCCAAGAGGCAGCTCACTGATTCTGCTGCACTGAATGCTACCATACTCACAATACAGGAGGGAAAACTAATTTGGCCAGCAGAGGCCCCACACATAATATTCTCCGACTTTGTTGTTGAAATGCAAAGCACGCCTGACTGAACCATATTGTACCTTCTCTCAGTAATGTCTTTCAACCCAAGATATCCAAAGAATGGTGTAAATTGGGATGTTCTGGCTGGAAAACTGGTGTTTCATAGCTGAATGAGAGGCCGTTTTTTCCTCCCTTTCTCCCAGTGGAGGAATGTTGCCAATTCTTAAATGAATGGAACGTCTTTCCCTCCACTCCAGCCTGAATACCGTTCTGTACAGTTTTTAAAAAGTACAATGTCAACCTGGGGAGCTGGGGAGAATTTCTGTCGCTTTATTCTGTTACTAATTGTTTTCCTTTCCCAAAGGGTGTATTGCTTCATAAATATAGCTGCTGACTTACAAGGAGTGAGACATTGATGGCGTAGCTGTTAGAGTTACACCATTTGAATGGTTCTCTGTTGAGCCAGTTATATTGTTGCTCCACGTTAAAAACTGTTACAAGGCATTGGACTTTTGCTAGCCAGATGCTGCTGCAGAATCTTTTTGCCCCTGGCATCTAATTTCACATGTTTTTTGGCATATTTGATGCCCCGATTTAAAAAAGATATCCGCCTTGGAAACACATTTAGTTGCGGGAACATAAGCTATCCTTAACTTAGTGCACTGTGTTGCAAAGCCTTACTCACTGGAGTAATCCTTCCTCATTTGATTAGTCTTCTTGACTTTAATGACACTACTTTTAATCAAGCTCTTGTACCTTTCTGTGACAGATGTACCCCGTATTCACAGCATACATAATATTGTCATCTTTGTACAAGGCATACTTTGTTGAGGTATCACTTGAAAACTCATAACTTGCTGATCAGTAATATGGTAAAATTCATGCAGCAATATTATCTGTAAAGTTATGAACATAAGCTGAAACGTGACTGAAGAGTGCTTCTCAGATAAGTCTGGGTAGTGGTTAAACCCCCAGTTTCTCAAAGACAAAGGGCAAGCTAAGGCCCCCACCAGGTGTCAACAAAGCTGATGGGGCATTGCCTGTAAAGTGGCCATTTGTTGGCAAGAAAGGGGAGCTGGGACAAAGATCTGCATCTTAGCAAAGAAACAGCGTGAAGTCTCCTTCCTCTACCAGACCCCGTGTCTCTTGGTTTTGGAGCTGGAAATGCTTTTCCAAGAGGGATTGAAACTATAAAAAGAAGGGGCAAACACCCCGAGATACCCCCACCTGCCTGGCCTATCTCATTTCTCTGAACCTGAGAAGACAGAGGAAACAGCTGTTGGACTTGCGGGGGTGGGGGGTTCCTGACCTGAAAGTTCGATCAGTAATTAGGGTTGCCAACTTTGATTGCAGAAAACTGAACACCCCTGTCTCTCCTCTGACGCCCCACCCCCACTCACTCTGTCCCCCTCCCTCCATCACTCCTTTATTTTCACCAGACTGGGGCAGGGGGTTGGGGTGCAGGCTCGGGGTGTGGGGAGAGCTTCAGTGCAGGAGGGGGCTCAGGGCTGGGGCATGGGGTTAGGGCGTGGGAGGGGGTGCAGGATGCAGGCTCTGAGAGAGAGTTTGGGTGCGGGATGGGGCTCAAGGCTAAGGCAGGAGTATGGGAAGGGGTGCAGGCTCCAGGCAGTGGTGACCTCAGTTGGCTGCTGGGAAGTGGCCAGCATGTCTCTCCAGCTCCTAGGTGCAGAGGGGGCCAGGGACTCCGTGCTGTGCTCGGCTCTGCAGCTCCCAAAGGCTAGGAACCTGTCCGTGTCTGGTCAGCTCAACTGATCGGACACCCAGAGTCCAGTTACCGTGGGCAGGGGAGGTGGGCAGGTGCTGGGTCATCACCTGTGCCTGTCCCTACTCAGCTGGCGCAGGCGCCTACCTGCACTGGGAAGCTGCAGCTCCCGACCCCGGCTCCACAGGCGAGTCCCTCCCAACCTTGCGGGGAGGTGGGAGGCAGAAAAGCAGCGAGCAACAGGGAGAGGGGGCAAGAGGAGTGGATGGGGGGGGGGGCATTGGGGAAGACAATTGGGGCAGGGGAGGTTCCGGCTGGAGTGTCTGTTTTTTAAGTATTACCAAGCTGACAGCCCTACTTGTACCCATTTCTGATTTTTGTGTCTCATTGCTTGTACTCACTTAAAACCTATTTCTTTGTAATTAGTAAACTTGTTTTTATTATCTAATCCAGTGTGTTCAAGTTAGTGTCTGGGTAATTCCATTTAAGGTGGTATACTGGCGTATGTTATTTCCTTATAGGAATAGTAAACTTAAGATATTTGGACTGTCAGGAGAGGGCTGGGCAGTACAAGACTTACATTTCTGAGTGGGAAAGTCTGGGGCTGGGAGACCCTTGGGGTATAACTTGCATGCTGAACTGCTGTTTGTGAGTGGTCCAGGTGAAAGCTACTACTGGCAAGATATTGTAAGACACCCAAGGTTGCAGGGCAGAGGTGACACAGCCTGTCACTGGCGTGGATTGCACTGTGTTATTTGACACCATCCTGTGCTTTACTACTTTTCCCCAGCTTCCTCAGCCTTCCAGGTGAAAATATGTGGTGTTTTGGATGTTGTTTTGGCTTGTCGATGCTAGAGAAGAGACTCTCCTTCCTTGATCCTTTCAAACCTTCAGGAATCGAGGCTAGCACTATTTCATTGTGTGCCCTAAGAAATCTCTTCAGGCATATTTTATGCCAATGTTAATAAATTTCACAGTTCATGTTTTAATTTTCAGGCGCCATGACCATTCATTAAAAAGAGAGGACTAAGACCAGTGAGAGGCTGGTACTATGTGCATCCGGTATTGGGAATTCTGGCCTTGGACCAGGGGAAATGTGACCCAGTAAACTTCATAAAATACTGTTCAGTTACTCACTTTATTATGCAGGAGCCATACACAGGATAAATAGTGTCGTCTTAACTACTGCCAAAGGAAACATTTCATATGCTATATATAATCACTTTCTCCATCTTGGCTTGCAGCAGGAAAGAACACATCTTTTCACAGAGATAATTTCTAATGCAAAGCCTTGACTAAGTTAAGGTACACAGTTGACCCTTTGTGTATGTTTTGCCCCATGCGAGTCCAATAAAAACCATCCAGGATATATTATGGTGCAATTGAACTCTTTTAGTAATTCTGCAGCTCTGGAGCAAAATATAATTTGCAAAAAACTGAGTGTGTGTATTTGTAAATTTCTAAAGCAGTATAGAGCACTGTAGTTGGATAGGGAGAAGTGATGAGAGAGAGGTAATTATTCTTTTCTGCCTCCCTCCTCAAAATCCAAATAGCTGATTATTATTTAACCTTTTATATTGTGATAGTGCCAAGAAGCCTCAGTAAGGTTTGTGCAAGGGACTCTACGGATATAGAGAAGATCATAGACTCATAGAATATCAGGGTTGGAAGGGACCTCAGGAAGTCATCTAGTCCAACCCCCTGCTCAAAGCAGGACTAACCGCAACTAAATCATCCCAGCCAGGGCTTTGTCAAGCCTGACCTTAAAAACCAGTGAGGAAGGAGATTCTTCCACCTCCCTAGGTAACCCATTCCAGTGCTTCACCACCCTACTAGTGAAAAGGTTTTTCCTAACATCCAACCTAAACCTTCCCCACTGCAACTTCAGACCATTACTCCTTGTTCTGTCATCTAGTACCACTGAGAACAACCTCTGCCCCCAATCAGTTTGCAGTGTAAGAGTCATGTGATTTGAAAGCTGACTGAAGGGCGGAGGGCTCTGCGTTTGTTTTAACATTGAAGCTGATTAGTGCTTCTTGTTCAGGGAATTATAATTAGGCACTTAAATACATATTTCAGCACCTTAATAGAATGCTGTATTGAGATCCTGCATCTCCAGTTGATTTCAGTGGAAGCTTGGTGCTAATGTAAATCAAGCTTCTGAGGTAGTTCCTTAAATAAGGATTTGGGGGGCAGATGCTCAACTGGTATAAATTGTCATTCCTCTAACCAAGTGAGTGGCCCAATGATAATTTACACAAGCTGAGGATATGCTCTGAGATGCCTGATTTTAGGCACTCACGGGCACATAACTTCTCCTTTCTCTAACTGTTGTTAGCAGTGTTCCTAATATATTTGCCCTTAGGCCATTGGCTCCAATCATAACCCTTTTTATAATTGTCCAAGAACTGTCCTTATTTGACAAATATTTGGCTGCACAGCTAACCAAAAAAGTTGCCTTTTTTCTATTGATGCTTACTTACATGTATCTATTGGTATGTTCACCACTTTATTTCAGCAGCAGCTTTTACCAAAATAAAAATAGTGTTTTAAATGTAGAACAGGAAGCCACATTTTGATAGTGTCCAAGAATATTTTTCTAAGGCTTTTTCCAGTGGCTTATAACTTTCACAAAGTAACTGTCCTGGGAAGACTTTTTTCCATGGATTGCTCTAAAGTCAGAGTTATTGGTTGGTGGTTTTGCTTGAAAAGTCAAGTAAAACAGCACAGCTTTTTAGTTTTAAGTAATTTCAACCCAGGAAAAAAAAGTGGCGCTTTTACCAGAGATTTTTTTCACATGCATTTTTTTCTGCTCTGTTGTTTTTATTTAAATATCAAACTTAGTCAGGAATACCTTTCTTATTAAAGACTATATAAATACAGTGTCTGAAGAAAGTTAGACTTAGGAAAAGTTTATTGTGCATGTGCAGCCTATTATTTTCTTCATAGAAAATAACCAAACTGTGTGCAGGAGTTATCCCAGCGTATTTATCTGCATATGAATCTTCTGGATTCTCCTTGACTCCTGACAAACCGTTGTTCTCCTGTAGCTACTCCATGGACAGCTTTTTTATTTTCTGCTTCTGAAATGGTATCAGAATGGTATCTTCTCTGGTGCCTCCAGCCTCAGATTTGTCACGCTTCACAGTGTACTCTTGGGCGCCCAGCCCTACTGCATGCAAAACAAGAATCAAATATTCATGTTCAAATAGATGCTGTGTATGATCTGAAATCTTTATTAAACTAAAAAGCAAAACTGGTAGGTATTTGTGCTCACAGAACGAGAAAGGTGGGAATTCATTTTTACAAACAATAAAAAATTCAAAATTTGAGTTTTTATGTCAAGTTGGAGCCAGCCCCCCTTGAAGTCTACGTACAAGGAGTCAGAGCTATGGCTGATTTGAGAACCATACGTTTTATATTTCTTAAGAAGTTCTGCTGTTTTTTTGCATTAACAATTTTTGTGCTCATCTGGTAGTTCTAGATCTACCTGTTTGTTCAATTTATACTGTGTATTTAAAGAGAAATTACAAATGCAAACATTTTGCAAAAATAATTACATTTCCTTGCCCCAGAACTGAAACAATAAACAACACAATCCATCCCTGCTTAACTCAGTTTCTCCAAAATGTCTTGCTTTGTAAATAGTCAAATCAGGATAATTTCCTAGTAGCAGGCCTACTAAATCAGTACCTGAAATTTGATTAATTTTTTTTTAAGCAGGAAAAAAATGAACTCAGCTGTATTAGGGTCAGTGCTTTTGTAAAACTACTGAATATTTGTGAACACCTCATGACTATGGATGACAGTTGTGACTCTTACCGGTGGAGAAGTTGAAGAGAAGGGAGGGAATCTCAGACAATTCTAGAATGACATTATAGCAGACAGTGGTGATTAAAGCATGAAGAAATGCTTTTTTAACAGGAAGTCAGTGATGCTCTATTTTATGCATATGTGTAATATCTGTATCTACTGCTCTAGGCAAGAAACTGTCAGTCTCAAAGATCTGCTGCTTTTCTGTGGGCCTTCCTCTCATTGGGTTTGTGATCAGTGTGTTCTGATATCTACGACAATGAATGCACTGTCTCTATGCTGTGAACCGACTAGATGACTACAGAGGGGACTGAACGGAGTGAGACATTGTGCTGGTTTGAGAGTGATCATCTTCATTTGTATTCTGATCAGGCGGCTGAGTTACTGTGGAAAAGCTAGAGCCAGACTGCACTCCTTACAAGATCTTTTATCCCCTTTATCAGCGGTGCGGCTGGTTTGCTGCAGTGGACTCCTAAGCCCGGCTGTTTGTAATACAGCTATTGCTGTAACTTGCACATTTGGGATGGAACAACCGCAGATGTGACTTAAAAACTAACAACTTTATAGGATATGAAACACAACATTAGGAATGAGAAATTTGCATATTAAAACTTGACAGGATCCATACGATAATTCTTACTATTGTGATGGCTCTTACTGTGCAGTGAGTTTAATGCGGTCACAGGGATGCTCCTGTGTGAAGTCTATTGTGGGGACAGGACCTAATATAGTACTTAAAGAAATAGCTGTGTCAGTTAAGAATCAGAGGGGTAGCCGTGTTAGTCTGGAATTGCAGAAGTGACAAAGAGTCCTGTGGCACCTTAAGTTTTAGAGCATAAGCTTTCGTGGGCTAGTACCCACTTCGTCGGATGCATGCAGTGGAAGTATCCAGGGGCAGGTATAAATAGGTAGGCAAGAACCAGGTGGGAGATAACAGGGTTAGTCCAATGAGGCTGAACCAGCTTGTTATCTCGAATCAGCTGAGATAACTGCTGAGATCAGCTGAGATAACAAGCTGGTTCAGCCTCATTGAACTGACCCTGTTATCTCCCACCTGGTTCTTGCCTACCTATTTATACCTGCCCCTGGATACTTCCACTGCATACATCCGACGAAGTGGGTACTAGCCCACGAAAGCTTATGCTCTAAAACTTTAGTTAGTCTTTAAGGTGCCACAGGACTCTTTGTCACAGCTGTGTCAGTTGTTCGGGAAAATATGGTCCTTTTGGACTGTTGCATATGTTGTTTCTAGATACTGTTGCATTAAGCTGAAAGAGCAATTCCTAAGCCAGGATCTTATCTGGAAGACTCTACATTTGGGATTTGGTGTCATTGGTCCTTTATTGTCTTCCTGTAATAGATTGTCTATACTAGACTTTTCCCCTTAGCATCACCTACCAGATTGTATCTTGCCTGGTAGTGGCAACAATGGGGTCACTAGTGTAGATAATGCAAAGCTGCCAACATCATTTATAAGTTCATGACCTCACTTTGCACTCAGAGGACAGTGGTGAACTTGAGAGAGAGAGGAATTTCCATGATATTGATTGTTTGCCTTCAAATTGTTGAACACCTTCCTTTTGACTCCTGCTTCTTTTTGCATTTTGTATTGATAATCAAAGGGTGCTGAAGTTGTAAAATGGTATTCCCCGCATTTGCTTTAAATGCAGCCGTCACCCTTGTGTATTCTGTGTGGTTGGTAGTTCCACTTTCCTGAATGCTGACATAGCATTGCTTGTGCTGTAACATCACTCCTTGAACATACAGCCTTTTGAAATAGATACAGAACTTCCTAGAATGACACCCGAAAGCCCTGTGGACTGAGGCAGTACTGGCAGGCGCAGGAAGCCCAGGAGATACCTTTTGAGCAAACTCCAAAATACTTAGCAACTTTATTGGGGGTGGTGGGAAAAGAATCCAGGCCTGATTCTGTTCCCCTCCACCTTATGCAGTAACTTACATCAATGGAAAGTGGTTGTAAGGTGGTACCGATCTAACTTGGTAGCATTTTACCCTCACTTTGCATTGGTTTAATTGACTACATAAGGTGCTGTGCATGGGAAGTCAGGTGCATATTTTCTTTGAATTATGGGAGGAAGGGGAAGATGCCAGGTTATTCGCTGCCAGAAAAATCTTGTGCAAATACCAGCCCACTGGCACGTTCCAAAGGTGGAACAAGAAATCCTTGTTGAAGTATCTTCCTGAGCCAAGAACAAAAATCACCTGCCTGGGGTAGCTTATAAGTATTGATAGATGGGATTGAACCCATCAGGGATAAGGGAATTCCACTTTAAGTTCACAATGATAAATGTATTTTTGTGTACATCAATATGTGTATATATAACATTTGCCTGTTGTCCCTCATTCCTCCACCTAACAGGTCTCCCCTCTCCAGTGAAACTCTGAAGGCCCTCTGTAGTAGAGCTGTCTGAACAACAGAATTTTTTGTTTGCTGGTAGTTCCAAAAAATCGGGGGGTAGGGGAGGGAGTTGGTTTGGGTTAAAACAAAAATGAATTTGATTCAAAAGTTCAGCAACTTGAAATTGTAAAAATAGTTAATTTCAGGTTAGACTAAATGTTTAATTTAAGTTCTGACTATTTTTAAACGTTTTTGATTGTTTTTATAAAACGTTGTTTTGAACCAGAAGTTTGAAAAGTTGCATTTGGAAAATGTCTAAATGAAGCATTTTGATTTTAGCAGTTTTTTGGGGGGGCAAGGGCCCTGGTGGGCACAATTTGGTGAAACTGACATGAATTTGTGAAATGTTACCAGTGTTGCCAAATCTGCATATATTTTTTTTTTGGCTGAAAAAAAGCTTCACCTGAGAAACTTCCCCTCAGCTCTACTCAGCCTTGAAGTGGCTGAGTAGAGCTGCCAGAACAACAGATGCAAAACCTGCAGAAATATCACCACTGCTCCAATGGTCAGTGGCCCTCACACAACATCTTTCAGGATCCATGGGTTTTACATCTGTCTATCTCAACATATGGTGAACTAAAGGGGGGGAGGGATAGCTCAGTGGTTTGAGCATTGGCCTGCTAAACCCAGGGTTGTGAGTTCAATCCCTGAAAGGGCCATTTAGGGATCTGGGGCAAAAAATGTCAGGGGACAGTACTTGGTCCTGCTAGTGTAGGCAGGGGACTGGACTTGATGACCCCTCAAGGTCCTTCCAGTTCTATGAGATAGATACATCTCCATAGAGAGAGAGATATATCTCTCAGTGGTTTGCAAACTTTTTTCTGGGGACCCAACTGAAGAAAATTGTTGATGTCCACAACCCAACGAGGCTGGGGCAGAGGAGTTTGGGGTATAAGAGGGGCTCAGGGCTGAGGCAGAGAGTTGGGGTGCAGGGCTGAGGGCTGTGGGCTGGGAATGAGTAGTTTGAGGCACAGGAAGGGGCTCTGGGCTGGGGATGAGGGGTTTGGGGTGCAGTAAAGGGTTCCAGGTTTTGGGGGGCTCAGGGTTTGGGCATGGACTTACCTCCGGCAGCTCCTGGTCAGTGGTACAGCCAGGATACTGAGGCAGGCTTCCTACCTGTCCTGGTACCATAGACCACGCTGCGCCCTGGAAGTGGTCAGCAGTACATCTGGCTCTTGCCCGCAGATATCACCCCAGCTCCTCCCCCAGTTCCCATTAACCAGTTGCCAGCCAATGGGAGTGCAGAGCAGGTGCTCGGGATGGGGGCAGTGCACGGAGCCCTGTGGTCTCCCTGCGTAGAAGTCAGACCTGCTGCTGGCTGCTTCCAGGGCTCAGCACGGAGTCGGAACAGGTGGGCACTAGCCTGCCTTAGCTGGGCAGCACCGCTGATGTGACTTTTAACATGCCAGTTGGCGGTGCTGACCAGAGCGACCCAGTACTCGGTCACAACCTGAAGTTTGAAAAACGCTGCACTAGATGCCTCAGTAACAACATTACGCTCTCAAATTAACTCTCATAGCACAATGATCAAATATAAAAACACCATATCACCTGTGAGTGAACACTTTTTACAAAATGATCATTCTGCATCTGACCTATCAGTCCTCATCCTCCGAGGAACCCTGCACAACACCTTCAAAAGACAAGCCTGAGAGCTTAAATTCATGACTCCGTTAGACACTAGAAACGATGTTCATAATAAAGACACTAGAATTAGGTCTTATTGGAACAAACTGTAAACAATTAACTTCCCTCCCCTCTTTTTTTGTCCAATGCCTGCAGGGTGTTAATGGGCCACTTAACTGCTTTTGCTAAATGATCTGTTCTACTTGTATTTAGCTGTGACACCCGGGGGATGTCTACATTGCAATAAAACACCAGCAGCTGGCTCATGTCAGCTGATTTGAGCTCATGGGGCTTGTGCTGCAGGGCCATAAAATTGCAGTGCAGATGTTTGGGTTTGAGCTGGACCCTGGGCTTTGTGGTCTGCCCCCCCTCCCCCTTTTTGAGATCCCAGAGCCCAGACTCCAGCCCGAGCCCAGGCAGCCCGGTTTTATAGCCTGAGCACCATGAGCCTGAGTCAGCTGATACAGGCCAGGGGTGTGTCATTGCAGTGTAGACATCAGCTGGGAGTTTCAGCCTTGATTCTGAATTTTGAATCTATCTTTCTTTCACATTCTTGATGTACATACTTCACGTAGGTGAAGTGCTGAGCTAAAACTAAAATATATCCAGAAATATAAATCACTCCTACTCAGAATAAGCAAGGCAGATTTAACGTTTTAGTAAGAACATAATATGCCCTGCTCCCCAGTGTCTGTGTCCTTCACTGTGTTTGGGGAACCGTTCCAGAGGTATGGGCTCTAGTTTGACCATACAAAATGTGCAGCTATCCCTTGTGGGTAAAGCTCAGTAAGGACCCTGGAGCATATTGGAAGGTTATGCCTCTAGTTCAGGCAGGGACACATCCATCACCTCGTATATTAAGAGAATTTTTAAATCCATATGAAATCTCACGTGTGACTAGGGTAATCAGATGTCCTGATTTTGTAGGGACAGTCTTGATTTTTGGAGCTTTTTCTTATATAGGCATCTATTACCCACCCCCCACATCCTCTGTCCTGATTTTTCACACTTGCTGTCTGGTCACCCTACGTGTGACTGATGTAAAGATTTCCCCCCTAGTGACCTGAAGTATTGATCTGGAGTGAGTTAGTGCTGTAACTGCGCATTTCTGGATGAGTTGTATTTTAAGCAATTAAATGTTCCAATAAATTGCATGAATCCTGCCACTATGTAACAAAGGCACAGACCGAAGACTGCATATTCATACAACTGCCTTGGTCGCACCTCTGCTTCATTCTGTGAGGGAGGTTCCTGTAAAGTAACAATCCGATTGAAAAGAGACTTAAGAATCAAAGTTTACCCCAAGGTTGTACATTTTAGTAGCTAACTATATCATATGCGCCTTTAAAATCTCTAAAGGATTCTGCACCTTTCAAAAAGCTATGGGATCTAACCACAATTGTGTGCGGCTTCTTAGAATTTAACTCTACAGCTGTCCATAATGGAATTTGCTTCCCTGGGCTTAACTGAAACAGAAAATTAAACCGGTGCATTATTAGCATAGTTATGACAACTGAAATCTTGCCGAAAGAGCTGGTAGCCGCATTGCATAATTCCATCTCCTACATTTACCAGAGTGCGAGTAAAATGGTGCTTCCCGCTCAGCACATTAACTGACCGAAAAGCTAAATGGCAACAGAATCTGTTGATTTAATTTGCAGGCAAACAGTGGTTGGTGTTACAAAGGTATTCATTCTTGTATGCAATCTTATTGCCTAATGTTGAACCTATATCTTTAAAATTTAGTTTGCTATAGTTGAGTGTTCTCAAACTCAATGCATGTAAAAGAACTATAAGATTAGTTAATCTTTTTAAGTGTTTACCTTTTGAGAGGCCTGTTTCTTCTGAAAGATCTAATCTAGTCCTACTCAGTGCCTACAGTCTTGTCTACGCTAGTGTTTTTCAGTAATTCTACTGTGGTTGCATTATCTGTGCAGCTGTACTAGTAGTAGCGGTGGGAGGAGCGCTTTTGTACACAAGGTATTAGAGATTTATTATTTTTTTAACACTGTGTCCTCTCACCCTGCTTGGATCTGGTCTAGATGACGCTGTGCAATGTTAATACTGGCATGTCTACTGTTACTACTATGGTGGACATACAACGGTGAGAGATTTCCCACAAAGTGCTCATGTAGACAGCCTGTGTGTCTGGAAATCTTACATCTAGACAATCCTTATCCAGGGAAGTAAGTCATTCATAAACCTAAAGATGCTAATAACTGGTAGAAACTAAATCTAAATATGGCTCGTTGTCTTGGTTTAAGATTTTAAGTACTTTAGATACTGAGTGCCAGCTAACGCCCTCTCCCAACCTCCAAACTCTAAAGGATCAGACAATGGAAACTGGAAATGTCTCATATCCAAAGGTCCTGTTACAAATGGACCTGTGTTGGGGGCGGGCACTATCTACTTGAAAGCTAGTACATTTCCAAAGTGAGTTCAGAGTAGTTTTCGGTGCTCCACCTGCCTCTGTCCTTTGCCAATGTTTGTGCTTTTTAGAATAGAACTTTCCCAATATTTTAAAATAAATTTTCCTTTGCTCTCTGTGCTACGGGCCTTTGATGCGGCAGAAGGGGAAAGAGGGAACCTGAGTGTATGCACAGTGATGTCCAATGCACAAAGTAAAAATAAGCTCTGAAAAATAGATAATCTTTTTCACTAATTTCCCATATATAGTAATCTTAGGTGTCACTTGTAATAGTAGTAGATGTCTGCAGTCATGCAATGGTTAGACCTCTGTAATGAGGAGTGTGGCATATGAGCTGACTGTGTTTTTTACTCTTAATGACCAAGATACTTACAGTACACAAGTAGTTATAGCAACTTCAGTCACATTTGCTTTAGGTGCCATTGCCATCCCTACTGTTCGGTAGAGACGTGGCTTGCATTAAATGGGAAGTCGATTGGAAAGTAGCTAATCCATGGTATGTCTGGGTACCTTATACTGAGCTGTATTTTTTTGTCTTCGATTTCCCTCCCATATAACCTTCTGAAATTGACTTATCACTACTTTTAATCATCTCCCTTGATTTGGTTTGAGTTTAGTCTCTACCTCCAACCATCTAAACTTTCTATCAGCCTGATGTAGTATTGATCACATAACCATTAGAAATTTTGGTGGAGCAATCCTACCCCCAGAATTAGTTTTGTGATATGGTCCTGATATACTCGAATTGGAGGACTTCCCTCCCATTTCCACACACCCTGTGTACTGTATCAAATGAGACTAAACCCTTGCTAAGATTTGCCCTGGGAAACATAAGGAACTCTTAATGGATAGGAACTTTGTAGAATGATTTACTGCAAAGCTACACACCACACTTTGTAGTAAATCATTCCATAGTATAGGCTAGTGGGCTGGAATATTTCCAATAAAAAGTGAACTGTTATCAGAACATCTCCATAAATCATTGCTAATCATGAGAAGGAAAGTCTCTGGGAAGGATAAAATGCCAATAAACATATTTTAAGAGGTGGAAATCGGTATTACTGCTGCTTTCAATGATCTTGACTCACTGTAGACCAGTACTCCATCTGTAGGAAGTCCTTATTTCCTTCAGATCAGAGGTAACAGTTTGAGTAGGTAATAACTTCGCTGGACTCTTTTATGATTTTAATCAATCCTGCATTTTGGGTGGCGTATCAGCAATGGTAAATAGAGAGGGGTAATCTATTTATAACCTGCTTTTCCCTCACCCCCAAAGTAACACATGTAAAGGGTTTAGGGCCTTGAAATTCAACCACTAAACTAGATGCCAGCTATCTTATGTAAAATCATGTATACCTGCTGCCGTTTACATTAAGGGCTTCACAAAAGTGCCCTGCCAACTTCAACAGCTGTGGATGTGCTTTCTCTAGCAAATACAGAGAAACAGGTTCATTTCAAGAATAGACAAGTATTGTTGAAGCAAGATGTACTATCTCGGTGCTTCATGGAAAACTCACAGTCTTGTTTCTCAATATCCACTGACAGAGAATCACTATTACTAAGACCTGGGATTAGAAGAAATAGAAATCAGCTGCCGTTTTTGTATATGTTTGATGTATACCTGGGAAGAGAGGTTATCTGTCTGATTTATTTCCTGCACAGCCTTCAGTAATTAAGTAGTGATTATGAAATTTAAGCAGATGAAAGCTAGTCATTTTTAGAATCCTGTTGGTGAATTTGTAGGAGAACTGTCTCTCTTCACACAGGCCCGTCAGCAGGGTCATGATAATGAAACCAGTTCTATAATTAGCTGGTTGGCAGTGTATAACTGTTTACTTCTGTGTGGGAGATAAAATACTTAAAAGTAGCCACATGCAAGTAGTGATGGAGTGTGTGAGGATTTGTTTAAAATTACTTTAATATTTTTGTTGTGGCCAATATTGCAACTGCATGTTGTGTCTCTGTGGGGAACATATTGTATTATGTTTATATATAGGCTTGACAGAATTTTATTTTTTCTTCTATAGTTTCATTGGTGGTATCTATTTATTTTTAAGCACTTTTTTCCCCGATTTTTTTTTGTCCATTTAAAATTTTCCTGGTTGTGGGAAGTTCTGCGGGGGGGTCAGACACTTATTTAATTACAGTAGACATTGAGATTCAAAAAATTAAAGCTTTATAACCAGTCTTCTTCTTTTACCATTTGCAGTCCTTGCTGAGCCACCTGACAGCAGCTTCATCAGCACAATGAAAGGCCCCAAGGCCACCATGAAATCTAGTCAGTTTAATGATTTATAACCATTAAAATATGAGCCGTCAAAATAAACGTAGCAAATATCTTTAAATCAAACTCTGTTAAGTTCTCTGGCAGCATTTTTCTTTCTTTTCCCATCTGTAAATTTAGATGATTATTAGTGGGAATATTTTTTTCATTGGTTTGCTGAAATTGACATTTACTGATATTTATAAGTAAACATCAAATTCTTCCAAGCCTATTTATGTATCACTGTGGGCCAGGGATGGTGTGTATGTGTGTTCTATTCCATCAGGAGTGGGTTACCACAGCTCTTCTGGGAACTAAAACTATTGGGGGGGGGGGAGGGAGTCGAAGGTGGATCACTCACCTTATAAACACTAACGGAGAGGTTACGTCCCTGGGGAGGTTTGCACATTCTGGTTCAAACTGGGACTCCAAAGTCTAGGAAAACAAAGAAAGGGTGTTTGGTTTATAAAAGCTGTGTTTTTAAACTGACTCAGTGCCACCTTCAGATCCATCAAACAGACAGGACCTTTTGCCCCCGGGGGCGCCCCAATCCTTGTGGAAGGGTTGGAAGGCCAAGTCTTTGGCCTACCAAGGCCCAGTAAGATGGTGAGTGACCTCTGGTAAGCTTTTACCCTATGTATTGGAACTTTTATTGTTTTTATGTTTACTCTGTAATGGTTTAACCTTAAAAATAAATGTGCTTGCTCAGACGGGGCTGTGTATTAACTTGTAGCTACTGGCAGCACACTGTTTATAGCTCTCTCAGAGAAAGCACAGCACACGCGCTGGCCTCAAGGCAGAGTGGCCAGCTGGGGATATTCCAACATAAAGCAGGGAGCTGTGTAGTCATAAAACCCTGGTCAGGAGTGAGAAAGATATGGGTCTCCGGTTCCACTCAAGAAGATGACAGCTGGGAGCTGGAAGCCGTATGCGGGTGCCCTTCTGGGACCACGGGGGAAGGGGGGGATATAAGTGCAGTCACCCTGAAACTGTGACATTCCTGTTACTGTTTACTAAAGAATTTGGAAAAAATGATCCAGTAGCATTTTGATTCAGAGATCCTTTTACAAATGGATTTAGGTTGATTTTTGTATTTTTAATTTTGTAATCCTATAGTGAATTGATCTTAGAGCTCCCTGGGTTCTCTAAGTGTGATAAAACATTAAGCTGTCTTATTTTGTTGTTCATATTGTGACGGAGTCAGACCAGAAGGATATAGGAGAATGCAGGAAGGCAGGTATATCAGTCGCAGGGTGTGCAGGTCCCTGTTCCCTGGATAGCCAAACAAAGGCTACTCCAGGCCAATCAAGACACCTGGGGCCAATTAAGAACCTTCTAGAAAGGAGTAGAAACAGCTAGCCTGATTGGGACACCTGAAGCCAATCAGGGACTGGCTGAACCAGATAAAAACCTCCCAGTTAGTCAGGTGGGTGTGGGTGTCAGGAGCTGTGGAAGGAAGTTATGCTGTTGGTGAGACTGAGTGGTGGACAACATATCATACTGAAGGAAGGAGGCCCTGAGGTAAGGGTGAAGTGGAGTTTGAAGAAGCGGAGCCTACTGTGGGGAAGTAGCCCAGGGAATTGTATTGTGGTTTGTGCCTAAAAGGTCAGCCGTCTTAGCTGATACTATTAGGGTCCCTGGGCTGGGGTCCGGAGTAGAGGGAGGGCCCGGGCTCCCCACTTTTCCATCTTCCATACTGGCCTGTGATGAAGGTAACTCACTAGGCAGTGACTCTTGCCAATTATACTGAGAAAGGGAGGTCACTCTGGGGCCTAGATGAGTTTCTGAGGCCCCTCAATCTGCCAGGAAGCGCAGGACCCACAAGTACAAACTTGGAGCTTTGTCACAATATGTACTCCCAACCATTTTACAATAATTCATGTATTTAATAATAAAACTTAGACTGATACAAAATCCTTTGGAGACTCTAGCCATATACTGTATCACTGTGTCCCTTTAACCACTTCTAGGGGATGCCAGAACTCAGAGGGCTAAAATGTTATCAAATAAAACTTAATTCTGAATGTTTCTAGGGGCCACTGTTGAGGTTGTAAGGTCCATAACGAAAATGATTTTGAGGGCTCTTTGTATTATGTGGTTAGATCCTGGGCCACTCCTAGGTACCCAAGTAACAGTTGTGGCCAAGAGCACTTCTCTTCCCCCCTCAATCTGTGCCTGATTGGAAGAATATGACCCTCTCTGTCCAATATGGACCATACTATGCTTATATGTGCCTGTCACTTCAATGGCTATAATATACTCTGCTTAGTGCTACACCTGAAGAAACTGATGCTGATGCCAAATATGGTGTCCTTTTTACTACGTCTGTTTTATAGACAGAAGAATATCAACATTGAGAGTCAGTGCTTAACTTAGATTACTGTGTTTAAGAACCTTGTAGTGCTGGTTAGCAGCAAATGGAGAAATCAACAGAGAACAACACACAAGGTTGCTGAGCATGGGGGAAGTCCAGAACAAGGTAAGTGGTGGGATTTATGATAAAATGGATGCCCAGACTGCTTATGGGATAACTTTACAAAACTGTGGTAAGACCAGCTATTCCGTACGGATCAGAGACATGGGTCACTAAAAAATGTACTTGAGAAGACTTGAAGCCATTGAAATTAGGTGTTTGAGGGGAATGAGAGGGGAGACATTAATGGACCATATGTGGAATGGTGTCACTGGAGTTCAGACCAAGGTCTGCAGTGTCAGAAGCTGCAAGAGAGGAGGCTGGGATGGTATGGGCAGGTATGAAGGGAGTCCTGTTAGGAAGGCATTTGAGACTGGAGTTCATAGGTGGAGAAAAAAAGCATGGCCAAGAAAATGGTGGATAGACTTGTATGGGAGGATGGAATGGATATAGAGCCAGCCTTGGACCAGCAAGCATGGGAAGACTGATCCAGTGAGCTGACCCCAGCTCATCATACAAGACAGAGTGCAACTGTCTTGTATGTCTTCATCATACAAGACAGAGTGCAACTCTCTTTCCACAGTTCTGTTTTTTTTTTTGCATGGACTCCCCTCTAATGTTTTTACACTTTGTACATCCTTCTGCTCATTAAGGGGAGGGTAAAAAGTGATAGAAGAATAAATTTATCAAGCATGTTTTATGCCATTAGGCCTGCTATGCCTGTGGTCCAGGTTCTACACTGGCTTCCAATAGACTTCTGGGGAAAATATACAGGGTTGAAATTAATCTGTAAGGCACCTGTTATCTGAGACATCGCTTTCACCTCATTCCATACTGCTGCAGTTGAGATCTGAGGCGATGCCCTCTTTAACAGGAGTGAGTTTCTGGCTCCGCTAAGGCTCCTTGACTTTGAAACTCTTTCTCCTTGTTCTATTAGAGGCCAGATCTGTTAACTTTCCTGGAATGTTGCAGAGCCCAATTAGCTGTGGGGGGAGATTGGGTTTATTTTTTCATCTTTGTTATGTTGGCTGGTGAATATTTATCTGTCAAGGTTGAGTGAGATGTCCTCCATGTTGTGGTGGTGGTTTCTGTGTTTTATGGTATGGGAGCCCAGAAGCATTTATATATCAAACAAAGATTCAGATGTTTATAGTTTGCCTGTTTTAAAAATAGGTGACTAGCTTTTCTTTGGAACTTGGAGGCAAATGGTCCTATTTGGAGTGGTGTATTACAGGTCGTCAGCCACTCCCTCTCATCTCCTCTCCATGTCACTCTTCCCTACTCACCCATTACGTCTATCTCCTGTGTAAGTTCTCTGGAGCAGGGAATGTCTCTGTTTTATGTTCTATGGACAGTGCCTAGAACAATCGGGCTCTGGTCCACAACTTGGGTTTCTACATGCAGTGATAATACAGATAATAAATGTGAAAAGTCAGTAACATGTTGTTTCCAATTTATGGAATGGAGAGGCTAAGAGCTGGCTAAATCTTCCTTTCCCACCCTCCCCACAGAAAAGTCATTTACTTCAGCTTAAGATTTGCAGCATTAAAGGAGTCCAAAAAAGCAGTTTGCTGAAGATTTCTTATTTTTACACACACACACACACAGAATAACTACTTGAAGGAGTTCATTGCTGAACAGCACTCTAGGACTATGGATCAAAGAGGAATCTGGGACTTGTCAGTCAGCAAGCCTGGGCTCCTAACCCAACTAATTTTGGCCTTGTTCCATAAATTGTAAGGTCATTGGGGGCAGGGACCATATTTTTGTTCTGTGTATGCACAGCGCTTAACACAGTGGGCTACTGATCCATGAGTAGGGCTCCTAGGGGTAGAGTAATGAAAATATTTAATAATAATCAGTTTCAGCTATTTGGTAAAAGTTCCAAACCTGAGCTACTTGTGTGTTTGCAGTTGCATGTCCCAATCTGCCTGCTTTGTATTGGGTACAGAGCTGGACAGACAGCTTTTTCAAGGATAGTGGATATTGAGCACTCCTGGGGCGGGGGAGGGGGAATTGAAAATTTTCAGTCTTTGTGGTAAAAGCTAGTGTGTTTATTTTATTTTTTTCTCCAAATAGCTTTAGGAACTGAGATTCACTGCCTCACATTTGGAACTGAAGGCGCTATTCTCTCTACGTTCCAGAGTTGCATGCAAACTCCACCTTTGAGAAAGTCAGAGTAACTTAGGTGCTGCCATCGGGACCAACTTTAAATGGGGAATCAAGTGAACGCTTTAGGCCTCATGGGTCTCACAGTGTTTAAGACAAGAGCTGTCTCTGCTTTAGCCACGTACCTCTTCGAGCCAGTCATTGTGCACATAGTATAGATGTGAACACAGTGAATCTATGGGAGTTCACTGAAGTGTAGATTTGTGCTCCAGTGATGTTATGTCATGGTTGTGATGAGTTCATCATGCAAGACAGAGTGCAACTCTCTCTCCAAAGTTCTGCTTTTTTTGCATGGACTCCCCTCTAATGTTTTTACACTTTGTACATCCTTCTGCTCATTAAGGGGAGGGTAAGGCCATTCATATGAAAAAGGGCATGATAAACTCAACAGGTCTGTTCCCAGTGGTTAGTGCTGCTCCTTCAAGGTCTTAAACTCCTCCACAAAAAGCTGTTCATTGAAACCCCTTGGGAAGCATGCACTGACAAGATAAGGTTATAAAGACTACACAGTAAAATAATGTTGCTATACTGTCTCTGAAAGGAAAATGAGTTTTTTGGAAAGTACAGCTATGCACTAATACTATGGTGTTTGTTTTTGTTTCTGTTGTATTGCCGCCAGGCAGTCACTGTCTTGTGCTCAAACAAGGAACCTGATAGAATTCAGAGAGGATTTTGCAAATGTTATTCATAGAGGGGACAACCTGACTGGCACAGGAAGAAATGGGCATCAAGTAATGAAACCACAATACTAGCATCTGCTACGTATCTGGAGTAGAGTATCCCAGAGAAGCAAAAGGCTAACCCTGACATTTGAGGACAAAAGTTGATCATTATTTTATTGTAGTGAAAATGTACCTGTCATATTGTTGTACTGCTCTACTCTAAATTTGTTGCAGTATTCATAACATGGTAATAGTCAGATACGTCACTTCATGGAGAATTTCATTTTTCAGAAATTACTTGTGGTTTTGGTTCTGGTAGGTTTTTTTAGCAGAATATTAAAAAAAATGTGGCTGTCTCATTTATGGAAGGCTTTGATTCCCAAGTCTTCCAATATATTTCACTGTACTGTGCTGTGTACTTTATGTAACGTTCTGTACATAGTGTCTTGCTCATCTAATATTTTGCCAACTGGGGATTGAGGAGTTGTTTAAAATAAAAAAAGTTCATAAAATTGAACATCTCAAAATTGCAGCAGATACAATGCGTAAATTAAAGTAGGGGGCACTGTATGGCTTTCTTCTAGTCCTTCAAACCATTCAAAGCCATTTCCAATGCACTGAAGGCATCAGAAAGTGAAGGGATGTCAACTTGTTCTTCAGCATCACTTTCGTTTTGTGCGTCCTCATTGAGGAAAATGGTTTGACTAACTGGTCAGTCGCAAGATTGCTGTTCGTAAAATCAGATTCTTCTGTGAAGTTCTTCTGTGAAGGCTTTCATGGTCTGTATTGCAGGCAGCACCCCAAAGCAGCACATCTCCTGTCATCATTGCCTCAGGATGAAAACTCTAGCTTTACTTTAACTGTAGTCCAGCACACCACAAGCTTCCCCCTCACGGCCCCTTTCTGTTTTCTCTCCCCATCTCGCGGCCCCGGAGTACGTCCACCGAAATGCCGCCGAATAGAAAGCTTCTGCGGACATAAATTGAATTCTTCTGATTTTGGTGGTGCCCCGGCGCTGATTCTGCAGTGGCACGGGGACACCGCGCATCCCCGTGGGGAGTCCCGCAGACCCCTGAAGACCCACTTTGAAGACCACTGCTGTAGTCAGCATCCATGTCTGTTACTCACATAACTGCTAATCTCTTGTATATATCTCAACACATAAACTCTGAGTAGAAAAGTTTGTTCCATTCAGTTGCATTACTGATCTCCATTGTTCCAACTTCTGACTCACTCTTGGGCTTTCCAGGACATCAACTATATTTCCAACTCATATCTCTCTTCCATCAGATGCTGGTACAGTGCATGAGGAATTTTGCATTGCCTGTGCTGAAGAGTGTATGTTGACAATTCATATTTTTGGTACAACTTGTAAATTCTAATAAACCCTAAAAAGTGTGTGTGCGCGCATTTGTGTAGGCACATAAAATTGCATACCATTTGTGGAACTTATATCTGTGACGATTAGTCTCACATCTTTGATCATGTACCCTGCCCTTTGCCTGCTAATATACCTCTCCAGGGCTCATTTCAGCCCCCTGCAAAGCTTCAAACAGCAGCCAATTTTTGTATCAACCTCCCAGATAAATGTTTATTCTCCTTGACTTCCAAATGCCAATACCCAAGACCTGTGTTGGGCAAGATTCAGTCTGCAGCCTATGACAGGTTTTCTAGATGCAGTTTACATAACAGCTAGGAAGTATGTTATCAGGATGCTTCCTATATGTTAGGAATGCACTAAATGACCATTTTACTATTGGGAAGGGGAGACTCCAAGCTTCCCAGTGTGACTTCATGCAATTACTTCTAACTTTGGTCAGGACCTGAGATATCTGACTTTAAGGTCATTACATTTTCACGTGAAGAAAAGCTATTTAGGTAATTCGGAGAGAATTTTCTAGCATCCACTTCACTCTGGACAGTCGAAATCATGGGGAAGGCTAAAAATAATTTCCAGTAATGCTTTTTTAAAAAGATCTCTAAAACGTTCCTAAAATATTTGTTCTTCAGAGTGTGGCACACATAAAATACATGGTGGCATGTTGTTGCATAAAGAGTTTATTGGCATTTGGCTAAGATTCACCTGCATAACCCAGTCGTGGCCTCACCACATGGGAGTAATGTTGCATTTCAAACTGTGAAGAAAATACCTTCAATAGGCAGCTGGTTTAAAGCAAACTAAGGAAGGACTTCACACAACACAGAGCCAATTTGTGGAAGTTGTTGTCAGGGAATGTTGTAAAGGTCAGAAGTATAACTGGGTTAAAAAAAATTGATAAATTGGTGGAGGACAGGTCCAAGCATTAGCCAAGAATGTCAGGGAGACAACCCCTATACATTGGGTGTCCCTTAAACTTCTGACTGCAAGAAGCTCGGACTAGATGATAGGGCAGGAGTCGGCAACCTTTCAGAAGGGGTGTGCCAAGTCTTCATTTATTCACTGTAATTTAAGGTTTTGCGTGCCAATAATATATTTTAATGTTTTTAGAAGGTCTCTTTCTATAAGTCTTTAATATATAAATAAACTATTGTTGTAAGTAAAGTAATTAAGGTTTTAAAAATATTTAAGAAGCTTCATTTAAAATTAAATTACAATGCAGAGCCCCCCAGACCAGTGGCCAGGACCCAGGCAGTGAGTGCCACTGAAAATCAGCTCACGTGCCGCCTTCGGCACCCATGCCATAGGTTGCCTACCCCTGTGATAGGAGATGGATCACCAATATTTGCCCTGATCTGTTTGTTCCCTCTGAAGCACGTGGCACTGACCACTGTCAGAAAACAGGGTATGGGGCTAGGTGGACCAGTCTGACCCAGAGTGGCCAGTCTTACGTTCTTTCGCTGTCATGTATATCCTTTCTATATAATATAATCACAGACCATTCTGTAGTACTTTTGGGATCTCTTAATCTCAACAGGAGGAAAATAGTTGGGTGGGTAAATAGTCATTTGTCCTATCACTTTGTCCATTATAAGTATGGGATTTGGAGAGAGAGAGATTTACTTGCTGTCAGCAAAATCTGTAATTAAGGGGTATAAGTTAATGGTATATGCAGTGATAGTGATGGATCTGCACAAGGCAAGGTTGAACTTGGACATTTGTGAGCTGTGTGCCTTTTCAGATGCTATATTAACATGGAATTTTTCTTCTAAATACCCAGCTTCAGAAAGACAAGGTGGGTGAGGTCATCTCTTTTATTGGACCAACTTCTGTTGATGAGAAAGAGACAAGCTTTTGAGCCTCACAGAGCTCTTCTTCACAGCTAAAGGCAAGGGGAAACAGACTGCGTAACTGTTCGGCTCATAAGCATGTCTCTTCCATCCACAGAAGTTATCACCTCATCCACCTTTTCTTTCTGATATCCTGGGACCGGCACGCCTACAGCTACGCTGCATACAACTTCAGAAAAACATGCTGTTTTTTTCTGCCTATTTTCAGATATGAATTTTAATATAATCTGTTACTCGTTCTTTGAGGGTGCATGCATGATATTTGTCGAATAGTTGTGCTGTGATAAGTTGTGTGGTATGGAGCATACAGGGATAGGGTAGTTCAGGCTTCACCTCCATAGAGATGGTGTTCGTTAATATTCATCTGCTATCTACCCCTAGTAATAGCATCTTTGGAGCAAAGACAACGGCAACAAGATTTTCTCAATTGCCATCTGACATCTGCTGGCAGAACAGGGTAACACGTTACATGTGATTAAGGATTTTACCAAGGGAATTTACATGCACCAGATTTGAAGCTTGAGTGACTTTGTAGGATCAAAACCAACTTGGCTCATAGCACAATTTCTTTGGAATGGCCTTGCTCCCAAAAACAGAGCCGCCATTACACAGAGACAAGGTCTAAACAGGCCACAGCTCTCCTACCACCCTGCGTTGATGAATTCAACTATAGGAATTAAATGTTGGGCTTAGATTACATAGTTTGTGTGTATCTCACATTAAACATGCTGTCAGTGAAATTTCATTAGGACTTTCTTGGCCTGTAGGAAAATCAGTCTGATGATATGTTTCAGAATGCGTGAGGGCGAGATTGTTTTACCTCAGAGATTTCCTGCCCGAACCAATTAAAGTCCCAGAGGTTTGCTAGTCAGCTCGGACAAAATGGCTGTTGCAGTAAGTCTGGAAACAAGATTACACTGTCACCATTCTTCTGTAAAAAAAATTATTTGCTTTAGCTATGAAGAGCTGACTCTTTCCCATTTCAGTCCTCTGCCCGGTTGGCTTATGCACCACTGAATAAAACCAGACCAGGAGCAATACATATAATATAGACACTAAAGGCACCTGTTTGTGTCGCAGCTGCAGCAGCACAAGAGCACATTGCAGTTTTAGCTCAGAGGCTGGAGCGTTGTGTGCCTGCTGAACATGTAAACAAAGTCCCATTGATATTCAAGGCATCCTAGTGCAGGATCTCTAACAAATGAGGCTGTTCTTCAGTGAAGAACAATTATGCACTTCCTGTGTAATAACAAAAAAAAGATAGCTTCTAGGCTATTAACAGGCATGCACGTCAGAGGGGAGTTTGCCACTATGTTATTTGTTTTCTATTGTCTGCTTCCCCCTGGAATTTACGATGAGAAGATATCAACTGAGGAAAATAATGAGGCGTCAGTAGGAATGTTAAACTAGATAGTGCTTATTTTTGTGTGAACATGCGAATTCCTATTTCAGTTGGTTTCTTTAAGCAATGTACTTGAAACTAAAAATGTAATATTCCAAAGGTGAAGATACTAACCCAACATCCCATTTGGTGAAAATGAAGTAACCAGACCTCTCAGGTGGTTTGCTGCTGTCAAGTGTTAAAGTAACTGATTTTTTTTTTTTAAAGGATTATTGGTAGATTACTTCAGTGTTGTTTCCCTCCCTAATCTCCAGCAGTAGAATAAAGATCCTGCCATATGGCATCTACAACTGTGATTTTGTAGCTTGTTAGGGGCACAGTTAAATTGATTAGTTTCAGGAAAGAGAGTTTGTTTTGTGTCCTTGCAGGAATATTTCTGCCATAGCAACCGCGTTCTTGCATCTGGATCTATGATACTGCCTAACCAGTTTTAATGAGTGCATTGTGGGATGTTCTCAGCAGCTGTATTCACCAAGGTCAATGGGTATCTTTATTTTATTTTTTCCCAGATCCCATTCCCTTTCTGCCTAGGAGTATAGGAGTTCTTACACAAATCCCCTAGTTCTCAGACACAGTTGCCATTTATTCATCACAATGACTTTCCTGGCATGGCAGATTGTTGCATCCTCCAGCTTATGGAGTTTGCAGCTTGACAGCCTGGCAGCAGGGCTGGGCAGGAATGATAACCGTTCCCAGAGAAATCTCAAATGAATCCTGAAAAAGAAGCAGAGCCAAATGTACAGGTTTCTATCCGTCTGCACTGCAAATAAAACCGTGTGGGCCATGCCAGGCTCAGCTAGTGGAACAACATTGTGGCTATTGTGACTGACGGAGATACTTGCAGAGGCACAAACCTACATTTTATTTTGATGTGTGGAGCTGGCAGCTGCTTTGCAGCAGAAAACAAGCCCTTGGAGAGCTGCTGTCTCTGTGGACGAGAGCATTGCCATAGTGCTCTGGAAAGTGGCCATGAATACAGACTGCTCCTCCTGACAGCTCTCTGGTGTGGGGAAGATCACAGCAGGGAACACTCCACTTCACTGCTGTACGCAACTCCAGGAATGGCTGCTGACCCATGGGATCAAAGTTACCTGTGTCCTTGATATAACAGAGCTCTGCATTCTACTGTGGTTCCCCAGGAGTGCTGGGGCTATTGAGAGGAGACATCTCAATTCTTTGCTCTCTTTAAATAGGCCAGAAAATGCTGCCACCATAAGTAGGGCCTTATTACATTCACAGCCATGAAAAACATATCAGAGACCTTGAAATCTGGACTTTTGTGTGCTTTTACCCTATACTATACAGATTTCACAAGGTAAATCAATGTTTCTCAAGTTGGGGTCCTGACCCAAAAGGGAGTTACGGGGGGGGGGGGGAGGGTCACAAAGTTATTTTAGGGAAAATTGTAGTATTCCTACCTTTACTTCTGTGCTGCCTTCAAAGCTGGGTGTCCAGAGAGCGGCGGCTGTTGGCCGGATGCCCAGCTCTAAAGGCAGCATCGCTGCCAGCAGCAGCGCAGAACTAAGGGTAACAGCACTGCACCCCCATAATAACCTTGCGACCTCCCCACACAACTGCTTTTTGGGTCAGGACCCTACAATTACAGCACGCTGAAATTTCAGATTTAAATAGCTGAAATCAGGAAACTGATGATTTTTAAAATCCTAGGACCATAAAATTGTCCAAAACAGACCACGAATTTTGTTAGGTTATGTAGTAGATGTGAACAGGGGCTAGCACCTGGCAAGGTTCATGATATCAACACATTTTTTAAAAAACTCCTCCTGCTTGTGCAGGGACTGATGAAGATAGAGTTCTCCAGCACTGCAGGAATAGCAGTAGCATTTCTGTGCCAGTTGTTTTATCTCCGAGAACAGCCCTTCCTCTTTGTGCTGCCCTGGCCTATGGAACCATGCCCTAACTATGACGGGAAGACTCTTCCAGTAGAGCTGTTGCGGCAGGCAAAGAAAAGCAGCACGGTAGCTTGAGCTTGTTAGAATGCTGTTTGCCTTGAAAGTGCTTGCTTTGGAAAGATCTATAAAAGAAATTGTTTGATGGAGACGTGCACAGCCTTCCCATGCCGTAATCAGCTGATCTTTCTGTCCTAGCGCTCGTGGCAGCATTAAAGGAAAATATATTTGAATCTAGATCTATATGAAATAATACATTTGAAGGGGAAATTTAAATCTTGAGCCTTCCTAGGCTGCTGCTTTCTGTGTATTTAACAAATAATAACTCCCTCTAGTGTTTGATGCCCAAGCACTCCAGCAAACAGCATGCACTTTAGTGTGCTTTCCTGCATACCTGAAAGGTGGTGCATGTGGATTGCCACTTTGGAAGCCTGATGTACATGGATCTACCAGTCATCCAGGACCGCCCATGCAAGGAGAACCCATTAGGTTGGAGGATTTTGCAGCCTGGGGAAAGAGAACCTTCCCTTCTCCTTGCCTCCCCCAACCTCTGCGTAGCTCCCCTGATTAGACGTGGCAGATATAGAAAGCTTAGGTTATGTGAATTTTTTGTCAGCAGGACTAAAACACCTGGGTCAACCAGTTTGAAACCACTCATTTTGCCAGTTTGCTAACTTCACTGTACCCACTAACATCCTCTCTTACTGTCCCTTGTGAACATCTGGGCTGATGGTGCCACAACCTCCTCTCTTGGTCATCTTTTCCATTGTCCATTGGTTTTACTATTTAAGATCATTTTCTGGATTTTAGCAAAACTTTACCTTCCTTTAGTTTGACTATCCGACCACATCCTGTCATTTGACAAGACTGGGAATAATTCCCTTCCTTCTTATAATGTTATCTTGCAAATATTGGCAGACTCTGATTTCTGTCGTTCCCTGAGAGTACTCTTTTTAGATCACTGGCTTTCAATCTTTCCGGACTACTGTACTGCTTTCAGGAGTCTGATTTGTCTTGTGTACCCCCAAGTTTCACGTCACTTAAACTACTCGCTTACACAATAGGACATAAAAATGCAGAAGAAAAATAGCTTACTTTCTCGTTTTTACCATATAATTATAAAATAAATCAATTGGGTATAAATAAAGTACTAACATTTCAGAATATGGTATATAGAGCAATATAAACAAGTCAGTCTCTCAATGAAAGTTTAGTTTGTACTAGCTTTGCTAGTGCTTTTTATGTAGCCTGTTGTAAAAATTGGCAAATATCTAACTGAGTTGATGTACCTCCTGGAAGATCTCTGCATACTCCCAGGAGTACGCATACCCCTGGTTGAGAACCACTGTTTGGGACAACTCAGTAGATGTTCCTGCCTAATTCTCTCCTGTCTTCTTCTCATTATTTTTTCACTCGTTCAATAGGTTTTCTTTTTTTAACCAAATCTGAAATAATGTGGAGTCTGTCTGTGGCGTGGAAGCAGGCAGCCTGGATTGCACATGAGAGGTCCACGATAGCTTATTGTGTAAAGAAAGATTGCCTGAACTATACATTTTCATGCATGTTCTTTGTAAAAGGAAACTCAATCTGGCTTTTGATTTTTTTCTTTAACAAAAGCTTAGATTTTGAATCACAAAATGGAGTTCTCCAGAGTCAAAGCTTGCTGAGCTGCCACGGCCCTCTACCTTTTCCGGCCCTTAGGTGAGATGTGACCTGCTTCATTTAATCTCAGTGGAGTATTAACTCTAAGGCCCAATCAGGATGACTTAATCTCAACGCAGATGACTATAGTTTACTGCTCGTCACAGAACAGGCAATCCTATTGTAAAGCTTTGCACAGCCTGTGATGAGGGGCATTGTCAGTGAGAGAGTTTGGGTCGTGGCCCAAACTTGGGAAGAATCCCATCACTGATTTCCCTCCTTCCTCCCCCACCTTAATTTAGCCCCTGTTCAGGCTAATAGTGTCTCTTTCCATTTAGAGACTAGTTAGCTCTTTGATAACCATCAGTGGTGCACAGAACATGATTTCAGACTCACTAACAGAGCAAAATTGTCCAGAGTGAGCCAGCATTGATTGCTTTTTGCATAGATCTGGAGAAGTGATTTTGGTGACTTGCTGCAGAGCCAGGATGTGTTTTGTGGCTTATGCAAGCTGTGCTTTTTATTGTGTCCGTAAGGGAGAAGTAGGTTGTGCCTAAATCCTTCATAGGACCCTATCAGATGATAACTTCTAAAGCAGGTCAAGTTTGAGATCTAGGTCTTCACCATCTTTTGAAAGCTGGCACTTCACTGAGCACACGGTAGGAAAGCTTGAGTTCTAGTCTTAGCTTTGCTGTTGACTTGCTGTGTGAACTTCATTTCTCTGGCAGTTTCCCTATCTCGAAAATGAGGCTAATAATACTTCACAAAGGAGTTGTGAGGATTAATCAATGTTGTACAGAGCTTTAAACACTACATACTATCACATACCTAGCTTCGGGTTTTGTACTGCCTCCTCTAACCACAGTATCTGAGTGCCTTCTATGTAAAACAGGTTGGCATTGTGGACTTCTCAGTGGACCTCATGGAGTCTCTGGCTCTTCTGCCTCTTTTGGTTTATAGAAATTCTGTTTGGTATAGGGTTTGTTAGAGGTCCTTGCCCTACCACTGGAACACCTGTGATATGTCCCCTCCAGTGGGTCTTCTTTTTCTGGGGGAAGATGGCTGGTGTAGTGGCTATATTTAGTAGAGTTCCCCTGAAGAAGAGAAATTTGCTATTCACCATCTCTGGCTGCTTTAAGACTATTTTGTGCAATATAGCGGACGGGAGAATCTAAACCTAAATATAAGTGGTCTTATTATCATGTTAAGTCACCCTTTGTGCTTACACACCACGGTGGAGCTAGCTTTCAGTCAGAGGATGTCAAATCAATAGGTGGCTCATGTCCTGCAATACGTACAGAGAGTTCACAGGACAAAATGGTGACATTGTGGTTTAAAGGTGGATTATCAACCTTATCTCTAATCTTCCAGGCTTTCATGGCCTGTAAACCAGACCCCCATCTTTACAGGCAGCAGGTTTTATATGTATGAATACAGGCATGTTTTAAATTTTTTTATTTTTACAAAAGTCTGATTTTTATTTTATTGTTTGAAAGGGGAAGGTTACCTTATCCATTCATGCTCTCGCTGCCTTGAATTTTGTATTGTTAAATAATTAAAAAGGCTGTAAATGTCTCTTAAGCTTCAGTTTGTATTATGACAGTAGTAATTGAGGACTACTTAATAATAGGTACATCAACTTATTTTGTGTCTGTGTGTGTGTGTGTGTGCATGCGTGAGCACAAGTGTGGGGTGGGAGTGCAGATATGGTTGAAATTCTGTAGTCCAGTGCCATCAGTTAAGATTGTCTAGACCTTTACACAGTAACTTGAGAAACAAATACCGGTCTTGAAAGAAAAAATATTTAATACTATGTAACTCTTGATTGTTACAAATTCACAAGACCGTTTCTCTCCACTTTGAGATTTTAAGGAAGGGTAGAGGTAAATATAATCTCTGTGCCAATATTTTTCTATAACTCTCTCCTTCTTAAAAAAATGTAAACTTAAATAACTAAATTTAGAGCTATAGTAAGAAGCTATGAAAATTTGGCTAGAAAAATTGTAGGGTATATTGTTAGGATTTTCAGCTGTTGTTTCCTGTCCCTTTTGTGTTCCTATCTGTCTTCCTTACTTTATCACTCTTCATTTCCTGTGTTCTTGTGCCTCGTTTCTCTCTCTACCTTTTTCCCTTGCTAATGCAGACATTCTTTCCAAGTGGAATTGGCTGCAGACAGAATTGATGAGGATTGAGCAGTTGCGCTCTTTCATTCTGTAGTTATTCTAACTTGTCTAGTTTTCTATGCTGCTTCCTCTTTGCTGCTGCTGACACTTCTTTTGGTTGGATGGCAGTGGGGTAGCTCAGCTGCAGGTGACTTGGCTCTGAGAGGCCTCTCTCTACAGCATCTCGCAGTGCTGGATGAGGATTGGAGAACAGGATGAAGAAATATAAGGCTTGTCTACATGGGGAGTATTCAGAAATCACTATTCTTGATTAACTCCTGGTGTGGATACTTAGGGTTTGTCTTCACTACTGGGGTAAGTCGACCTAAGTTACACTACTCCAGCTACATGAATAACGTAGCTTAGGTTGACTTACTGCGATATTCAAAGCAGTATAAGAAACACATGGAGGAAAGTGCTGCAGCAGTATTCAAGTGGTTGTTCCTGTGCCAAGGAACAAATCTAAGATCACAGCCTAGACTATGTGTAATGGGGACTTTGGCCCAGCAGTGACACCCTGGTAGGAGCAGGGTCACAACATATTTTCTTGCCATAGAAGAGCTCAGAAGTCAGAGAAGAGCTTGATTGACTTGCTTCCAAAAATAAATCCTCCAAAGCAGGAGTTTCAGGCATGATTAATCATTTTCCAACTCTCCGAGTCTGGCTCTGGGAGTAAGGATGCAAAATGTATTTGATCAGAAACTGAAGTGATTTTGGTCATGGAAGAAATGTAGCCGCTAAAAATACCAGTTCAGACAGCAAGAAGAGTTCAAGCCATAGGGGAGGGTTGAACTGCTTCATCTAGGTGAAGAGGGAAAAAATAGGACTGAGTTTTAAAAAACAAACCCCTAAACAACAAAACAACATAATTCTTTTTGTAATTGGTTGGACACTGTGACCTGCTTGTATATGTTTCTGATATGAATCCCACCCTGGCAGCTCATCATGCTACCCCAGCAGCTCTTTTTCCTGCAAAGGTGCATTCTGATCTCAAAACCTTTGATTTCTGCGTCAGGTTTTATCTTGACAAGAGGTTAAGCATGCTTGTTAAACTAAAGATTTGATTTAATTCAGGGCCTTAATACTGTGATCTTAGAACTGAACTTTTAGTGGAAAGGTAGAATTGAGATCTGACAAAATCAGCCAGAACCTGTTGTTTGGAATAACAAAATGATGTGCTTTATGAATTGGTATATTGTTTTTCTCCCGTTTTAAGAGGATCAAGGAGATTGATTAGTGATACAAGTGATTGTATGGGTTACATGTCATTCTAACATGCACTGACCTGCTCTCTTACCTGTACAGCTAGGAAGGAAGCTTTCTTGCCCCACTCTGCTATCAGATGCTCTTTCCCAGTAAGGACTGCAATCCTTGGTGGGGCAGGACCTGAATATTCTGGTTGCTTTCCTAGATGCTGTAGATTTTATAACTGCTTGACTGTGCCCCCAAAGCTAGTTACTCTGATGCAGACTCCTCTTAAAAGATACAGTTGCCTTGGGTGATGTTCATTCAGCCAGTGTGCTGTGATAAGAGGAAAGACTGTCACTTAGGAGCGCTGGAAAGGGAAATGAGGAATTTATTCAGGGGTATACAAATCCTATTGCTCTCTTCTGTGAGGAGCCAGCAAGTTCCAGCAGCTTGAGTGAGGCAGGGTGGTGGAATGGTGCCTGAGAAAGTTCCAGAGCCACAGTTTTAGCATTCCCTGCTAACCATGGACACTTCCCCTTCCTCCTTCCCCTCCTCCTTCCCCGCCCTTCACAGCTGGTGAGTGGGTTTTGTTTTTCCTTCTTCTGGCTGTTGGGGGAAGGAGGGAGCTTTTCTTTCATACACACGTGCCCCTTTCAACTTTGTGAATTGCATCACCACTGCTACGAGACTGTGCATGCATGTTGGGGTGCGAGGAGGTCATTTTCTTTGTCCAGTTTTTCCATCCTTTCTGCTGACCTGCCCTGGGTTGGCAGGGAGAGAGAGGTTGGAATCACTTTCCTCTCCTTGGGGAGGGAAGATTTTGCGTGCGGGCACCTCTCTCCTTTATGTGAACTGACTTTGAGACCGGATGGAAATGCAGATGATGCAGATTTACTCCCCATAATGTTCCAATGTAGCATGAGCAGAGGTGATGGGCGGGGGAGGGAGGGCAGGCAGGGTTGCGCCCTCTCCTCCCCCAGATTTGTTGCTTGGCTTGTACTGAGCATGCTCACACAGACTGAGCATGCTCGGTAACACTGCTGAAGCCGACTGCCCTCACTCTGCCCCCGCACTATCGGCAGGCATGACTCGCCTCTGAGCTTGAGTAGCTGCAGGCTACCCCCAAGTGCCCAGCTAGCTCACAGAACACTGCTACAGGACCTCACTCCACAGCTCCCTATTCAGTTTTTAAGAGATGAGGCCCAAAACACTGACCTTTGTCAGTCCAGTAAGGATGAGTAGGGATAGTGCCATTTGCTTGAGAGGAAACCGAAGGCATTTGATGGCCTGCTGGTCTACAAACTCCACTCATAAGGCCAGAACTTACTGCTCTTGTGAAATACTTTTTGACTTTAATGATGGGAAAAGTTAGGATTGAAGTGGGTTTTCCATTTTTTTTCTTCAGATTTTTGGGAGTCAGCATCCATAGCAAAAACCCTGATGTCACTGATATGGCACTTGCACTTTGGATGTGGCACTCTGCCATTCTCTCATTTTGGCAACTGGAAGCAGAGGTCAAGAGATCGGTGAAGGTGTAGGCAGACCCCTCTTCTGTAGCCATTGTCCTATGTGGAACCGGCCCACACCCCTCTCCTGCCATCCATTCCTCCTCTGGCCCAGTTATCAAAGTGAAGAACTCCAACAGGACTGGGCAGGATGCTAGACTTAGATGTTATAAAACTTGTTTGTTTTGTTTTTAGAATTGTGTTTTTAATGGGTGTGGAGAGAGAAGAAAGAGGACGCAGAGAGTGGAGAGAACAGACTTAATGGGTCTCTGACAGGGTCGGGATTCAACACTGCAGCGCCTCCTGCTGGAACTTCCGGGAATTAGCTCTTTCCTGTGCAAGGAGCCCTCCACTGGTGGTGTCCCGTCCGTCTTTCAACCTGCGTTGCTCCCCGCTTGCAGCATCCTCTTCAGGACACTGCCCTCCGGCAGTGCCCCCAAGTCTGCACTCACCCCCTTCTGTGTGTGTGTGTGTGTGTGTGTGTGTTATCAGCCATCTTTATCTGTGCCCAGCTGCAGTGGCCAGCCACACCCCAAAGTCTAATCCCTTGTGTCAGGGGTCTGGTGCAGTCCGCTGTCGCCACATCCAATGGCTGGGTGTACATGCAAGGGCGAAAGGGGGATCCAGGCCCACGCTCTACACTGGGTCCCCACCCAGGGACCCTTTGACTGCAGCCTTCCTGCCCTCCTTCTTTCCCCTTGTCCGGGTCTCTCCATGGGCTGCTTCCCCTTTGGCCCCTTTGCACCAGCTAGGCCCTTCCCTCAGGGCCTGCAGCCTGGCAGACACTGGGCTGGAGTTCCCTTCAGCTCCCCGTGCCTGCCCAGCACTGTACTGTCCCTGGTGCCAGTCTCCTCGCTCAGGAGACAGACCTTCACCTTTTGAAGGTGGGAGAGAGACTGCCTGCCTCTCTGCTGGGCAGCCTTTATATAGGGCTGAGCCTGGCCTGACTGGCTGCCTCTTACTCGCCTCTGGCTCCCTGCAGGCCCTCCCTGATTGGCTGCCTGTCTGCGCAGCCGCTCTGGTCTGCTAAATCCCAATTTGGCATGGGAGTGGGGCAGCCACCCCACTACAGAGTCCCTTGTAATCTAGTGTTAGAACTTGTAAATTGCTCTGCAACCCTTTTGTCTGTTTCCTATTCCTATTGAGGTGCTTGTAGAACAAATCAATCTACTTAAAAGCCTAAGGCAGGAGTGAAGGATGAAAATGTGCATGTTTTCAAAGCAGGAGACAGAACCCAGGCAGGAATTTAAGCTCTCTTAATACATTAAGACCTAGACTTCATTATCATTTTGTAAAAACAACGGGAGAAAATGTTTAGATTTAATGGGCTTTTTAAAATTTTGGGTAAAACTGTTTCTCAGCTTTTTAATATTAGCTGGGATGTTGTACTTCTGAGTTTTTGTGAGGCTGCTCTGGGGATCAGATGCCAGTAGAACTTCAGAAATGCTGTGCGGTCTGTCTTTTACTTTTGCACTGAAGTAATGGAGGAAAATTCTGTCCAGATTACTTTTGTTCAAATATAAATTTTATTTGCTGTAGTATATATATTCAATAGTTAAACTTGGTTCAGATATGCATGTAATAATTGCATTGTATTCAATTATTAGTGAGTTGAATTTAAGTCTCAAGCCAACCAGTCAAAAGATATTTAATAATTGAGAAACTTACAGGAACAGTACACTGAGCCTGATGAAATAGGCATCCATCAGCAAAAGAGATGAAATGCTACTGCCATCAGTTAAGCTTTTGGGGGAAGAGAGATGTCTGATCCAGTTAATGCAAAGTATGAATTGATGTAGTTTTAATTTTCTTCTTATAAGATACACTGCTTTCCATGTAAATACCAGTCAATGATTTAGCTATGTTGGATTGTCCATTCTTGTGGAGAATGTGTTCATGTACTGGAACTTAACTGATCACGATGAGTTAAGGGGAGGATAATGAAAAGCTATGGAGTGAAAAATAGAAGGCTTTGAAAGCCAGACAAGAGGACTAGACGATGGAAAACTATACCGCAACAGTGGTTTAGCCAGATTTAGAGATTAAATGTACATTTCTGGATTTCTGGCTGCGCTAATGTATGTATAGACTTAATGTATAAAATTAGGTCTATTAAAATATATGTGCTAACTTACCCAAAGAGAGTTGATTATTGTATGCCTACACTGCAACAAAACACCCGTCACTGACTCTGGCTCATGGGCCTTGGGCTGCAGGGCTATACAGTTGCGGTGTAAACATTTCAGGTGAGCTCTGGAGCCCTCCCCTCTTGCAGGGTCCCAAAGCCCGGGCTCCAGCCCAAGCCCAAACACCTACACTGCAATTTTATAGCCCTACAGCTAGAAAAGACATGTTACTATTAGCTCTCATAGAAACACACAACATATGTTTTTTGGATATTACGTCATGGAAAACCCTATCTCAAGCCTTTCGTTAGCAGTAGTAATCTGGGGGGACAATGGGGAATGTTGCATTGGCTCATGGGTGGTAAATGGAAGAATGACCAGACAAAACTATGATATAGAATAACCTCTCATGAGTGTAATGTCATCTTATTTTTATTTATGTGTTTGAGTTTCCAGAAAGCACAGATTATAAGTCTCTAAGCACATGTACAATTTTTAAAAACAACAGTTAGAAAACAATATGATGGCTCAGTGCCAAAAGGATGATCCCAGCCATCTGGTCAAAATCTTCTCAACACCCACCTAATGTTTTGTGAGCAGGAAGAACAGATTATTCCTGAAGGCCTGGTGGTCAAAATGTCACTGATTTTATGTTCTTTGCAGTGTGTTTTTAATGGGTATATTTGGTCCAGTAAAAGTCCACTCTGGTATTTCCCATAATACATCTGTACTAAAAATTTAACTTAAATTAATCGTCTATATGTTGCAAGAATGGAGGCTTGAAAGATAAAATATTTTGGTATATTATCCTGAAATAATTAAATGAAATGTGAACACAGGCCGATGGATGTGAGGAAGGGGATTGCTAATATTTTCCAAATGAAAGAAAACATACAAACTAATATAAGTTTGAGAATATTCAGAAATGTGTTATGTTGATGTGGGACCAGCTTTTTAAAGATATTTAGACACCAAGGTACTTCTAAAAGTCCCTTTAGATATATAAACTCCTTTATATAGTCACCATGGTAAGATTATTAAAGTGTCACCTGGAGGCTAGTATTTGGTAAATGCATATTTACAGTATGCATGGCATTCTGGGAGTTCTGAAGTGAGAAGCAGAAGTCTGTTTGAGGTAGGCTTGCTGAACTTAATAGGAGTTCAAGGGGAGAATATGACCTTGATGCAATAACTAAACATCTAGTTATTTGTTCAGTGCCTGAGTGTTGCACGGTCTACTCAGGGGAAGTGGATTTTCCCTCATAGGCCCACCACTATTTCTGCCCTTTGTTTCTCTTCCTTCCCCATCCTTCTTCAGTAAGATTAATAGGGGACATAGGAATTCACATTTCTGAGTCGTCGTTTCAGTCTGTCTGCAACTCAGACAGACATCATAACATAGGTTTACACTGATTATGTTTGGAAGATTATATCTGCAGCTAGGGGCTAGAAACTTACTTTATAAAAAATAAAAACTTAATTCTGAAGAATCTGTTCATGTCATACACATTGGATTCAAATCTAAGACAGAAGTTGGAAATTTACCAGACATCTACTAGGTAGAGTACTAAACCAATAAGGCAGAAGTAGATAGAAAAGATGATGAAGAGGGGAGGGGAGGCAAGGCATTAATTGAGGTCCAGTGCGATGTTGGAATAGAAAACCCTGCTCCCTATCATTCCCCAGGTGCTGTGCATGAAGGAGGGTTCTGGGATTTCTACCAAGGTGCACTCTTTGAATCGAGCTTGGGGGCTCCATCTTTCATATTTGATTATTGCTAATAAGTATATAATAAATAGAAAGTTTGGTTTATATTTAATCCACATTTGGAGGGTTTTCTTTCCAGGCAAAGGCTAGAAACTCAATTTTTTAAAAAGTTTGTTTGGCAGAAATTGATGTCTTTCCACAAAGTGCTTTCCACTCACCATGGTGGAAAGTGAATTTTGCAGATCAGTTTTTTCAGCCTATTTCCTGTGTACTGATCTAGCTACAGTTCGTTAATATATACCTGAATGGTACCATAATATGAAAAGAAATTTGTTTGCTAAACTGCAGTGAAAAAAAAACCTATAAAGGAATACGTTGGTGTTGTCCTTTAACATCAAATAGTTATTCTGTATTTTAAAAAAGTATTCAACTTCACTTATTCTACAGATGCCTTAAACAAAGTAAGCGTGCAACTTAGATACCAATGTAATCAGTTGCAACAATATTTTGAGAGTATTGTTGCATGGTAGCATGTGAGCCTCTTGAACTTCGCCAGTACAACTATAAATATTGTGACGGAGTCAGACCAGAAGGATATAAGAGAGTGCTGGAAGGCAGGTATATTAGTCTCAGGATGTGCAGGTCTCTGTTCCATGGGTAGCCAAACAAAGGCTATTCCAGGCCAATCAAGACACCTGGGGCTAATTAAGAACCTTCTAGAAAGGAGTAGAAACAGCTAGCCTGATTGGGACACCTGAAGCCAATCAGGGACTGGCTGAAACCAGATAAAAACCTCCTAGTTAGTCAGGTGGGCTGTGGGTGTCAGGAGCTGTGGAAGGAGGTTGTGCTGTTGGTGAGACTGAGTGGCGGACAACATATCATCCAGAAGGAAAGAGGCCCTGAGGCAAGGGTGAAGTGGAGTTTGAAGAAGCGGGGACTGCTGTGGGGAAGTAGCCCAGGGAATTGTATTGTGTTTTGTGGATGAAAGGTCAGCCATCTTAGCTGATACTATTAGGGTCCCTGGGCTGGAGCCCGGAGCAGAGGGCGGGCCCGGGCTCCCCACTTTTTCCATCTTCCATACTGGCCTGTGACGAAGGTAACTCACTAGGCGGTGACTCTTGCCAATTATACTGAGAAAGGGAGGTCACTCTGGGGCCTAGATGATTTTTCTGAGGCCCCTAAATCTGCCAGGAAGCGCAGGACCCACAAGTACAAACTTGGAGCTTTGTCACAATATATTTTAACTAGACCTGGGCAACTTTCTGGCTATTGCTTTTTGACCCAGTCATGCAGTGTTTCACCTTACATTAGTCTTTTGTAGTGAAATCGTATACCAAATGCTTTCATTCTTGGAAACAGCTAGCTAAACATTTTTCTCAAAACCTTTGTGCCCTTTTAACCAAGATTTCTGAAACATGCATGTTTTGAACACTTATTTTCCCGTTTAAAAGCTGCAGTCTAATTTCATATGTACAGTATTTATTGCTAGAAGGTCAAACTTACAAAAGACCTTAGAAGTAATTCAGAAAAAGGGAGCTGAGTTGCAGAGAACAGTTAGGATAGAGTTTGCAAGACAGCAATCAGAACTAGAGCTGGTCCAAGAGAGGGAGACTTTATGGTAAGCTTTTGTTGTTGTTAAAAAAAAATAAAAAGTTTTTGTCAAAATTTGAAATTTTTTGAAGCAGTTAGAGCTGTGAACATGTCACGAGTTAAACCCATTGGGCCAATTTCTTCTGGTTCACATATGTGCACCCTAGCGAAATCAATAAGCTAAATGCAGTGATTCATGAATGAAGCACATGTAATGGCTCTTTTAGTTTAAAGAAAACTAAATTCTCAATCAGTGTGTTTTAAATATAAACCCTTTTGGTGATGGTGAGGAGGACTGGAGGAAGAGCACGAAGAATATATAGGAAAATATGTTTTAATAAGGAAAAATGTGAACAGTCTTTTCTATGAAATGAGGAAGATATCCAAATCTCAGAGGCCCGAGGAAGTTATTACTTTGTAAGCAAATTCTGAAACAATGCAGTGCTGTGAGGTGGCTTTCCAAATGATGCCAAATCATTTTCCAGTAATCTAAACTGCTAACTGAATTGGCTTCCTGTTGTTGGAACACCTTCTCCCTATTTCATGGAGTCATAATAGGTGGCGGAAGAGTTTAACAATATATAAAAGCCAAGCAGAGAACTCTGGCATTAACTTGTCCGGCAGGTTGAACTGTGGGGGACTGTACTGGGACCCTCAATTCCTAGGAGCTTCTCAGTGGAAATAGGGCTTACGGGGGGGGGATAGTTTTCCTCCTTTGAAGGCATGAGGGCCTCTCCTTCAATGTCTATGGAATGCCCCTGCATTATGGGCCAGCATTAGCAGCCGAACTTTTAGCCGAAGGACCCAAACGTCAAGCAGACGCACCCTTAAAATTGTATCCTGACTATCGGCAGCGAGGAGAATATGGGGTTGGAGGGGTGCAGCAACCCAGCAATGAGAGACAGAAAGATGTCAGGGAATGTCCAAAATGCTTCCCTTTCTCTCTGAATGTTTTTTTTAAAAAAGTTACTCTCATAAAATGATACATTTTAGTCATTGTTCTTCTGTAAAACATTTTTTTCTGATATTTTCTTGGGTCTTTCTCGTCTCTCATTTTGTTGCTTGTTTAAATTTCTTTTCCATGTCCCTCCTTCACTCAGCCTTTCTGTCCTTCACATTCCTGTTCTTTCAGTATTTGCATGTGCAAAAGCTCACATCTCAGCAGAAGCCCACAGCACACATTCAGTGTTGGTCTGCATTTATCTCATAGACTCATAGTAACCCAATATGTTTGTGCAATGTGAGCAGTTTAAATTGACTATGGGAACTCAACTTTCTCATTTCCAAGTTTATGTTCATTTAAATTCTTAATGGAACGTTATGGTTAGTGTATGGTATTTTTGGATCCCACTACCTATTATATGTGTTGTATAATACAAACACACAACATTACATAGCCAAATGGATTATTCAGTTTGGCTTTACTTAAGGCATACTGCTGGATTTCTACACTTGTCCCTTTTACCGTAAAGGAATGATTGTCCTAGCTAGGTCCAGTTCCCATTTTGTCACACTTAGGCTATGCTAAAAGGTTTTAGTTATGACTAATCATTTTGGTTTCCTGGACTTGTTTTGAGTTTTCAAAGCTGAATGTTTTTTGAGACCCTTATGACTGAGGCTCACTGAATCAGCGAAACTATTCTGTGACAAAAGACGATGCATCGTCTGTGGGAGAAATTAACAAAACTGCTACATTAAACTCAACCTACTTTTTCTGGCCACCTCAGAATTGCTTGTGTCTCCTCTGAGACATTTTTGAGCACAAGCTTCTGAGTGTAGCAGTCCAAATTCTCAGTTAATGTGACCGTAACACTTTACAATCTTGATTTTTCTCCGTGTATTTATGCTGCTTAGATGCCAGTTTTCAGAGATGACTTTTTTAATGGCCCCATCTGTCCAAAATGGTGGAGCTGTGGGACAAATTTTCTTACCCTGGCATTTGTTTGTTCATCTGGATCTAGCTTCCACTCATAGTTTTTCTTTTTATTATTGGGAAGAGAGGGGCATTGAGGAGTCTCTTTACTCTAATTTAAATTTGTCATGAATGCAGTGAGAAGAATTGTGTGCAAAACTTTAGAACTAATGTGACTGAATAGGACATGTGTGTGGGAGAGGAGGCAGGAAGATGTAGAGAGGGTGATATGGCTGAGAGTAGAAGGAAATCACACTTACAGAAATATTTTTTTGAGGGGGGGACACTTTTTTTTTAAAAAAAAAGATATATAGATATATCTATCATCTATATATACAGATATAGCTTATCTATCTATATAGATAGATAGAAATTAATCCTCATGAAAGGTATAGTGCTGACAGATGTGAAGACTACGTCTTTTCCTTTGGCACAGAACAGGTATAGCACAAGCATTAGCAATGTGGAACGGTAGCCTAGGGGAATGAGCACTGAGCTGGGAATCAGGAGACCCTGAGTTCTGATCTCAGGTCTGTTGCTGGCTTACTCTATGGTCTCAGGTGAGTTCTGTCACCTTTCTTTATCAGTTTACTTGTTTATTAAATGGGGATACCCCTCCCCCCCCGAGGTGATGCAGTCATTAATTTGTTAGTCTGTAGAGTGCTGTAAACATGAAATGCTATAAAAATGTAAAATAATTTTAGTGCAATGAACCATCGCTAAGGTTGTGTTAGAGTTCAATTTTAGCAGTTGCTTTAACCCTTCATTTTGTAATAATTTCATTGAAATGGAAAGAAACAAAATATATGAGATTCCAGGAATGTCACTCAGTGTGTCACTCTGAAGCACTTAGAATATCTGAGTCATAGTGAAGCGATGGAAACAGCTACAAACATGGTGGCGGTTTCTCTTTGTTCAGAATATCACCAGGTTAAGTCACCACTGGGATTCACAGTCTGTTACTGTCCAATTTTTCAGCTCTCAGCCATTTTGATTTTACAGTTCACACTCATGTGAAACTAAGGGATGGATCTTTGCCATGCCAAGAGTCCTGGATCATTGAGCTGCAGGTCATCACTACTGGAATATAAACCCTGAGCACTATTTGAATTTTTATGGTGGTTTGATGAAAAATGTGTTGATGCAGAGAGAGGAATAAGTGTTTAAAATCACCCCTTTCAGTAGTTTTTCACTTGGTTACCTGACTCTTCTTTGCAGCCCTTTTGGACAAAATCAAAAACATTCTGGGGCCTGTTCTTTGGCCTCATTATTGCTCCTGGTGTGCTGATTTCTAGCATACCAGTTATACACCAGAAGTGTTCATCTAGGAAGTGTTTTATAACTTTTCAGCCATCCTGGTAAGTTTGTGTACCAAGGTGAAGCCACTGAATTTTAAGTTGAGAGCTGATGAACTGTGGTGAGAATGAATCAGAGGGGTAGCCGTGTTAGTCTGGAATTGCAGAAGTGACAAAGAGTCCTGTGGCACCTTAAAGACTAACTGAAATTTTTTCAGAGCATGAGCTTTCGTGGGCTAATACCCACTTCGTCGGATGCATGCAGTGGAAGTATCCAGGGGCAGGTATAAATAGGTAGGCAAGAACCAGGTGGGAGATAACAAGGTTAGTCCAATCAGGCTGAACCAGCTTGTTATCTCTAATCAGGGAGGGTGAGGTGTTCCTCTAGCAGCTGAACTGGAGGTGTGAATAGCGAGAGAAGAGAAGCTGCTTTTGTAGTTAGCTAGCCATTCAAAATCTCTATTCAGTCCCAAATTGATTGTGTCAAATTTGCAAATGAATTGCAGCTCTGCAGTCTCTCTTTGCAGTCTGGACTTGAAGTTTTTTTGCTGCAAAATGCTGACCTTTAAATCTTCTATGGTGTGTCCAGTGAGGTTGGAGTGCTCTCCTACAGGTTTTTGAGTATTGCCATTCCTGATATCTGATTTGTGTCCATTTATCCTTTTTCGTAGGGACTGTCCAGTTTGGCCGATGTACATAGCAGAGGGACATTGCTGGCACATAATGGCGTATATTACATTGGTAGATGTGCAGGTGAATGAACCAGTGATGGTGTGGCTGATCTGGTTTGGTCCTGTGATGGTGTTGCTGGTGTAGATGTGTGGGCAGAGTTGGCATCGAGGTTTATTGCATGGACTGGTTCCTGAGTTAGAGTTGTTATGGCGCGGTGTGCTGTTGCTGGTGAGAATATGCTTGAGGTTAGCAGGTTGTCTGTAGGCCAGGACTGGCCTGCCTCCCAAGGCCTGTGAAAGTGAGGGATTGTTGTCCAGGATGGGTTGTAGATCACTGATGATGCGTTGGAGAGGCTTTAACTGAGGACTGTAGGTGATGGCCAGTGGTGTTCTGTTGTTTTCTTTCTTGGGCTTGTCTTGCAGCAGCAGGCTTCTGGGTACACATCTGGCTCTGTTGATCTGTGTCCTTATTTCCTTGTGCGGGTATTGTAGTTTTGAGAAAGCTTGGTGGAGATCTTGTAGGTGTTGGTCTCTGTCTGAGGGGTTGGAGCAAATGCGATTGTACCTCAGTGCTTGGCTGTAGACAATGGATCGTGTGGTGTGCCCGGGGTGGAAGCTGGTGGCATGAAGGTAGGCATAGCTGTCAGTAGGTTTTCGGTATAGGGTGGTGTTGATGTGGCCGTCATTAATTTGCACCGTGGTGTCCAGGAAGTGGACCTCCTGTGTAGACTGGTCCAGGCTGAGGCGGATGGTGGGGTGGAAGCTGTTGAAATCATGGTGGAATTCTTCCAGAGTTTCTTTCCCATGGGTCCAGATGATGAAGATGTCATCAATGTAGCGTAGATAGAGGAGGGGTGTGAGTGAACGAGATTTGAGGAAGCGTTGTTCCAGGTCAGCCATAAAGATGTTGGCATACTGTGGGGCCATGCGGGTGCCCATAGCGGTGCCACTGGTCTGGAGGTATATATTGTCACCAAATTTGAAATAATTGTGTGTGAGGATAAAGTCACAGAGCTCAGCAACCACTTGTGCTGTGGCATCATCAGGGATACTATTCCTGACAGCTTGTATTCCATCTCTGTGTGGGATGTTTGTGTAGAGAGCCTCTACATCCATGGTGGCTAGGATGGTGTTTTCTGGAAGGTCACCAATGCATTGTAGTTTTCTCAGGAAGTCGGTGGTGTCACGGAGATAGCTGGGAGTGCTGGTGGCGTAGGGTCTGAGTACAGTGTCCACATATCCAGACAGTCCTTCAGTGAGAGTGCCAATGCCCGAGATGATGGGGCGTCCAGGATTTCCAGGTTTGTGGATCTTGGGTAAAAGATAGAATAGCCCCGGTCGGGGTTCTAAGGGTATGTTAATTTGTTCCTGTGTTAGTGTAGGGAGTGTCCTGAGTAGACGGTGCAGTTTCTTAGTATATTCTTCAGTGGGATCTGAGGGAAGTGGTCTGTAGAAATTGGTGTTGGAGAGTTGTCTGGTAGCCTCCTTTTGGTAGTCAGACCTGTCCATGATGACAACAGCACCTCCTTTATCAGCCTCTTTGATTATGATGTCAGGGTTGTTTCTGAGGCTGTGGATAGCATTGCGTTCTGCTCGACTTAGGTTGTGAGGCAGGCGATGTTGTTTTTCCACAATTTCTGCCTGTGCACGTCGGCGGAAGCATTCTATGTATAAGTCCAGACTGTCATTTCGACCCTCAGGGGGAGTCCATGTGGAGTTCTTCTTCTTGTGCTGCTGGTGGGATGGTGTCTGTGTATCAGTGCGCTGTTCTATGTAGTCTTGAAAGTATTCTTTGAGTCGGAGACGGCGAAAGTAGGCTTCCAGATCACCGCAGAATTGTATCATGTTTGTGGGGGTGCTGGGGCAGAATGAGAGTCCTCGGGATAAGACAGACTCTTCTGCCGGGCTGAGTATGTAGCTGGATAGATTGACGATACTGCTGGGTGAGTTAGGGGTACCACTGCTGTGGCCCCATGTGGCAGGCAGGATTTTAGATAGCTTGCAGTCCTTTTTCTTTTGTAGAGAGGTGAAGTGTGTAATATAGATCTCCTGTCTTATTTTAGTAAAGTCGTGGTGAGAATGTGGTGAGAATGTCTTCACTTATTCCTTAGGGGAAGGGGAGGAAAGATAGGTGACAGCAGTCATGCTTGTAGGTGTCCCATGTGGTGTGTTTATAGGTTGAGAGATATGCTTCATATTGGCAGTGAAGGGAGAGGGCAATAGCAACATCTGCTGGCTGTGACACCCTGTACCCCATGTTCACCACTTTTATATGATTAGGATATATTTTGTAACAAGTATGCCTTGTTAGATATCACTTGAAAACATAATCTGCTGAACCTCATTGCCATGTTAAAATGTGTGTATCAATGTTGTATGTGAAGCAGGGCTGGATTACCCAATAGGCAGACTAAGCACGTGCTTAGGGCACCAGCAAAGCCGGGGGCACCCAAAAAAAAGATCATTTTTTTTGAAAAAAATTGATATTTGATATTTCAAAAAAAGCATCCAAGTAGTCATCATGGGAAAAAAACAAACTTTGTTAGACTTCCTTATACTCCACTACACACACTTCCCCCATTTTTCTGTTCTCTTTTTATTACTTATCCTCACCTAAACCAGGGGAGGCATCCTAATAACATAGATCGAAATAATGTGAGGAAATCAGATTCTGTCATGTATTGCAATAAATTTAGTTTTATTACTGATATATTCTTCTAAGTTATACATACTTGATGCTTTTCTAAATATGATTTTATCTGATGAACAATATTCACAAGGTACCCAAAAGCTGGTTGACTCATAAAATCATAGAATATCAGGGTTGGAAGAGACCTCAGGAGGTCATCTAGTCCAACCCCCTGCTCAAAGCAGGACTAACCCCAATTAAATCATCCCAGCCAGGGCTTTGTTAAGCCTGACCTTAAAAGCCTCTAAGGAAGGAGATTCCACCACTTCCGTAGGTAACCCGTTCCAGTGCTTCACGACCCTCCTGGTGAAATATCCAACCTAAACCTTCCCCATTGCAACTTGAGACCGTTACTCCTTGTTCTGTCATCTGGTACCACTGAGAAGTCTAGATCCATCCTCTTTGGAACCCCCTTTCAGGTAGTTGAAAGCAGCTATCAAATCTCCCCTCAGTCTTCTCTTCTGTAGACTAAACAATCCCAATTCTCTCAGCCTTTCCTTGCAAGTCATGTGCTCCAGGCCCCTAATCATTTTTGTTGTGATCCTCTGGACTGTTTCCAATTTCTCCACATCCTCCTTGTAGTGTGGGCCCCAAAACTGGACCCAGTATCCAGATGAGGCCTCACCAATGTTAAATAGAAGGGAATTATCATGGGCCTCAATCTGCTGGCAATGCCCCTACTTATACAGCCCAAAATGCCGTTACCCTTCTTGGCAAGAAGGGCACACTGTTGACTCATATCCAGCTTCTCGTCCACTGTAACCCCTATGTCCTTTTCTGCAGAACTGCTGCCTAGCCATTCGGTCCCTAGTGTGTAGCAGTACATGGGATTCTTCCATCCTAAGTGCAGTACTCTCCACTTATCCTTCTTGAACCTCATCAAATTTCTTTTGACTCAGTCCTCTAATTTGTCTAGGTCCCTCTGTATCCTATCCCTACCCTCCAGCGTATCTACCACTCCTCCCATGAGTTCAAAACTCATACCCTGTTGACTTGAACATGAGTCTCTGTGGAGAAGTATGGCAGTTCCACTGTTATATGTGCGCAAAATTTAATGAAACAGGAAAAATAAAATTCAGTCACATTGATCTTCATGACACAATACTGAAAGACGGACTACAATGTGTATTTCCAAATGTAGAGATTGCACTATGTATTTTTCTAACATTGATGATTACTAACTTCTCCGCAGAACGCTCTTTTTCTCAGTTGAAAAGAATAAAAAATCCTCAGAGAACAACGTGTCAGGACAGACTTGATTCACTTTCCTTATTGTGTCTGGAAGCGGACATGCTTTGTCGAGTCAGCTTCGATGAACTTATCCAGAATTTTGCAAACAGAAAATCTAGAAAGAAACTATTTTAATTTCAGCATACATATAAATTGTCATTTCGAAAAATCAAATTTTATTTTATGGTATAGTATTGTTTTTATTTTGAACTACACATGGAGGGGCACCATAATCCTTTCAGTGCTTAGGGCAGGGGTGGGCAAACTTTTTGGACCGAGGGCCACATCGGGGTTCAAAATTGTATGGAGGGCCGAGTAGGGAAGGCTGTGCCTCCCCAAATAGCCTGGCCCTGCCCCCTATCCAACCCCCACCCACTTCCTGCCCCCGAGTGTGCCCCCTCAGAACCCCCAACCCATCCAACCCCCTCCCCGCTCCTTGTCCCCTGATCGCTCCCTTGGGAGACCCTCCCACTCTAACTGCCTCCCAGAACCCCACCCCCATTTAGGCCCCCCTGTTCCCTGTCCCCTGACTGCCCCCTCCCAAGAGCCCCCCATGCTAACCACCACCACCCCAAGACCCACCACCCTATCTAAGCCCCCCTCCTTGTTCCCTGACTATCCCTTCCAGAGACCCCCTGCCCCTAAACAACCCCCAAGACCCCATCCCCATCTAAGCCCCACTGCTCCTTGGCCCCTGACACCCCTTCCAGAGATCTGACTCATCTGATCTCATCTGACTTAGCCTCCCCCTAATCACCCTCCAGGAACCCACCCCCATCCAACCCCCGTGCTCCCTGGCCCTTGACTGTCCTGATCCCTATCCACACCCCCGCCCCCCTGACAGGCCCCCTGGGACTCCCATGCACCATCTACCCCTCCCCCCATTCTACATTCCCTGACCACCCCCCAAGACCCTCTGCTCCCTTAGCCAATCCCCGCTCCTGCCCCTGGCCCCACCCCTGGCCCTCTTACCTCCCTGCCACTCAGACTAGCATGTCTGGCCCAGAGCCAGACACACTGTCGCGCAGTCCTGCCCCCCCCCCCCCCCCCCACACCCACCGCCCTGCACGCGGGGTGCGGCGGCGGTGCGGGGGGGGGGCCGGGGGGGGGGGGCCGGGCCGCGCCCCCCCCCCCCCCCCCGGGGGGGGGCGGCCCCGGGGGGGGGGGGGGGGGGGCGCCAGTGTGGGAGGGACTGGAGCAGCTTCCCCGGCATAGCCCGCTCAGGACACGCAGGAAGTGGTCAGTGGGGGAGCAGCTTCCCCAGCGCAGCCCGTTGAGGCCACGCAGGAGCAGGACAGTGCGGGAGGGGCCTCCCCAGCCAGACCTCGGGGGCTGGTTAGGGGGAGCCCGCAGGTCAGATGTGGCCCATGGGCTGTAGTTTGCCCACCCCTGGCTTAGGGTCTGTGAAGGTCTTAATCCGGCCCTGACGTGAAGCTATGAGATTTTACTTGTTGCTGAAATGTATTGTAGTACTAGGTAATGCTCTCAGACCAAAGATACACCGTCACCCCAGCTAGGTGCTAAAAGGTCATTTACTGTTTAATCAGAGATTCACCAGCAAAGGAGCTTCAAACAAGAAGTTTACAATTCACCTGAAGAACCGGTGGCAGCTTATGCACACCATGGAACTGCCTAACCTCGTGACCCAACAATGACTTTTAGAGTGAAAAGATTCAGGATAAAAGAAGCAGGGAATGCCCCCGATCACCCCTTTTCTCCATCATCTCTACTCACATCAACAAGATCACCTGAAACTAAAAAGGAAGCTTTTGGACTTGGGGGGGAATGGTCTTGGCCTGGAGGATTTTTCAGCCTGTACAGACTGTTGAAAGCTTTTGGGTGCGACAACCTCTTTTTTGCTTTTAGAACTACTATCCTTGATAAAGCTTAGGAAATAGCTTCTGTGTTTTAATTTCTTTTGTAACCAATTCTGACCTGTCTGAGTTATCACTTATAATCACTTTAAAATCTGTCTTTCTCTAGCTCATACACTTGTTTTACTGTTTTGGGTTGAAGCGTTTGGACACTGTCTACTCAGATTAACAAAGGCTGGTGCATAAACATTTCCTTTGATGAAATGACAAACCATTCATGAGTTTGCATTGACAGTACAACATTTACATTTCTCGCGGTGCAAGGCTGAGGCTAAGACTTTTTGGGTGTCACCCTGTATGTAGTTCATGAGAGACTGGGCAAGCATTCATATAACTTTGCTCAGAAGGACTTTATGTACTAATGGCAGTGTGTGAACAGAGCTTGGAGAGGCTCTTTGTCACTAACAAAGCCATATAAAAAGCACCTGGGCTGGAGAGTTAAAGGGACCCAGCAGTTCAACAGTCCAGGTTATACTCTGGGGGGATGTCACACTGGTGTAATGTGTTATGTACACTCTACTGCTGCAGCTTCTCCTGATTGTATCCGGCATCTGGAAGTCATGAGACTAAAGAGCAGTTTCAAGAAGGGTGTGATGACAGACTCCTTCACAGGAGCGCCCTCCAGCTGACAGGTTTGTCGTCTCTTCTACCTGTAGAGAGGTGGTCTCCTTTAGTAACTTTTAAATGGAGATAAAATGTTATTGGCCCAAGAATTTACTGAGGCATGTCAGGCCTCTCTTGCTCATTAGGAGCAGCTTCAGCAGTGCAGTTTCTCCCCCTAGTCCCCAGGAAGGTACGGCTCCCTTTCTCCCTGACTGACCTTACCAGCATTAACACAGAATAACGGCCCAAATGCATGGAAAATGAGTCAGATTTGCGGATCTATTGATATAGTTGATATGAACTCATGCGGTCACTGTTGAGATTTTGTATTAGCAATTTGATGCACTGGGATATGTGTCGCTTCTGAGTATCTACTGGAGGTGGAAGTGAAAGTTTTCCCAGAGCAGGCGTTGTGTTATTGCCTGTGTTGGAGGCAGTATGAAGGTGGAAAGAAATGCACAAGTCTGTTTCCTTCATTTTTTTTCCCCATGCCTAAAAGCTTTTAGATGGACGGGATATGTTGTGCTGCAGGTTTAACTGCCACTAAACAGAGGTTTTGTTTGCAAATAATATTCTGTCCATTCCCCAGGCTTCCATGCCATTGTACCGCAGTCTTGAATAGTTCATTCTCTGCGCCTGCCATTCAGTCTCTGATGCGTCTTCCAAGACGGACAATGAGTATCAGCTAGTGCCGGCTGTGATGGCAGATTTGGGAGCCAGGCATAAGTCCAACCTGAACTAGATTTAGCGCTCTTGCTCTTTGTGCAACCCATCACTGCCTTGTGATAAAAGCTGATGAAGTAACATAGCATATTATAAGTGTGGTGTGAAAGTCACAATCCCCAAGAGTGAACCTTGCTTATGCACAGTTTTTAACACATTCATACATTTCCTTGCATTGACCAGGAAAGATGGTGCACAAAACCAGTCTCTCTTAAGATGATAGATGGAGCTTTCAGCAAGAATAATAGACAACACTACTAGAAACTTGAATTTCACAACATATACAAACTGAGTAAAACTTTATTTGTATAATGCTTCCAATATTACATTGCCTTAAAGTGAATGTGAAGGGTAGTAAGGTAAATATTTGAATGCCAGTAAATAGACTAATATTAGATTGTCCACTGTGCAATCTCCCCTTCAAAATTGAATCTTGTGTTTTGAGGGAGAGGTGATTTTTTTTTTTGTCTTTAAACAGGAGGCATGGTTTAAAGCATTAGTATTCATTGCTGTTCTAAAATACATGACATGTTTTTTTAATGCCCACTTTTTATATTTATCTTTTACTCGTCATTAATTGCAGCATTTCTGTGGAAGCTTGAAAACAAAATTGCTTCCTGGGCATATTTCTCTTCTGCTGTAATGCAAATATGGGCTTTTTATTATTCCTCTTTCCAGTGAAGCTGAAGGTACTCTTACATAGTACTCAGTGTACTTGCTTTGTGTACTAGCACTGGGTACCAGGGATTTGCCTTAGTCATGTCAGTTATGGTGCTGCTATATAAGACGTGCCTAATTGGATGTACCAAGTGTTGCAAGGTACAGCCTGTTTCCTGCTCTCCTTTTTACTAGTTGAGGAGAGCTGTATCACATATTTGTGCCTTGATACTGCAAAGACTCCATGCATGTGCAGTATTTATCTTTAATTATATGGGTAGTTCCCTTCAGTTGAGTGGCATCTACTCGGGTGTTTAACTTCAAGTGTGTGTGTAAGTCTTTGCAGGATTGGGGCTTTGAATGCATCAGCCTCATACTGCTCTGTTTTTAACAGATTTCACAGCTGTAGGGTAAGCATGGTCAACGCAGCCAAGGACTGACATGGTGACTACCCAGTTGTGGATTTCCAGTTGTAGAAGAGCAGGGGGTTAGGTATGAAGTAGACCAGGATGGCCCTCTAGTACCCATTTGAATAGTCATTTATTGTCTCATACACACACACCGCTGTTATTTCTAATGATGATCTGGCAAAGGAACACACACACACACATATCCCCCACTGTCATTTCTAATGATGATCTGGTAAAGGACTGTGAAGAATGGTTTAGATCCTATTGGGTTGACTACTAGTGTGGTTGTACTTGTCTTCAATCTGGTTGTGTAGAACAGGTGTAAGTGAATGCTGAATTTGTCCCAGTGCATTTAGAAAACTGTAGCTGATTTTTTGGATGTATCTTTGGTATTTTTATTCATTTTAGCACTGTTGCTGCAAAAGTAAGAATATTCAACATTGAGAGGGCATTCTTCAACAGATGAATTCCAAAATATGTCCATTTTAATTGGTATAAACTGCATGACTTGACAGCTTGCTTTTACCTGTGTTAATATCCTTTGGGTTTCAACAGTATATAGACTTCATATTCTGCACATGTGCTATCATACACATACACATGTGGGAGCAATTACTAAAGTCTTCAGGTTATTTTGTAGAAGATGTGATATTATAAACATTTTCTTCCTTATATGAGCACAGGGCTCGTTTTCCGCCTTGTTCATCCTTTTTAAATATTTTTTTTTGCATGCAAGCCTGTGCTATATTTGCTAAATAAGTGCAAACCTTTTGGGAAATGTGATCTATTTTAGAGCTGGAGTGTATTGGTTTGTATTAAAGAATTATAAGAAGAAAAAAATATTAGCAAATTTAAACTGGAAGAAAAATCTAAATTGGAACAAGAAGTGTGGTGTCCCCTAACAGAACCCATAGAATCATAGAGATAGCAGGGAGTGCAAAGCTCATCTAGATCTACCCCCCTGCCAAGATGCAGAATTTTTTATACCTAAACCATCCAGGACCCTGGGCAGTGGGTGAACCCCTGGTATGGGGAGGCTAGCCCTCCAGCCCTGTCCCTTCCACCCGAGGGCCCATCCCTTCCACGCCAACCCTGCCCAGCACCCCACCACCAACACACTGTGGCCACTGGCCCCTGCCCCGGGCTAGCACTCTCAGCCCCCTGGAGCGCCAGAGAGCTGGGAAGTGTGGCCCCGGGTCTTGCCGCCCAGCCTGACTCCCAGCTGGCATGCCCCAGCTTTCCCGGGACATGCCACCAGGCCTGACCCCAAAGCCCCAGCTCGGGGAAGGTGGTGCGGCCCCGGCCACAGCGCCAGGAGGACAGGTGGAGTGGTGCCGTGTGGCCCCAGGGTGCATCGCAACCCCCAGCCTGCCTGCCCCAGGGAACAGCAGGTAGGATGAGGCCTGGGGATGGAGCCCGGTGGGGGAATGAGGGGGCGTTAGGCTGTTTGGGAAGGCAATGCCTTTCCATGCCTATGATACCCATCGCCCATGTCCAGGATAGATGGTGATGCAGTTTCCTTTTGAAAACCACCAGTGAAGCAGATCCCACAACCTTCCTAGACAGTCTGTTCCAGTGTCCCACTGTTCTTACAGTTAGGAAATTTTTCCTGTGATTTAATCTAAATCTGCTGTGCTGTAGTTTGAACCCACTGCCTCTTGTCCTGCCCTCTGTGGCAAGAGAGAACAACTTTTCTCCATCTTTTTAATGGCAGCCTTTCCAGTATTTGAAGACCACTATGACATCCCCCCTTATCTCCTCTTTTCCAAACTAAACACACCCAGTTCCTTCAGCCTTTGCTCATATGGCTTGTGTTCCATCCCTTTGATCACGTTTGTCGCGCGCCTCTGGATCATTTCCATTTTCTCTACAGCCTTTCTATACAGTGGTAACCAAAATTGGACACAGTACTTCAGTTGAAGCCTAACCAGTGCTGAGTAGAGACGTGAGATCGCCTCCCTGGACTTGCATACTATAGCTCTGTTAATGCAACACAAAATTGCATTTGGTTGACCAGGTTATTACAAGAATGAAAAACCCTCAATCTGTGTTAAGAGCAGAGGGGATTTTTTTAAAATGTCTACATTCTTTCTAATAAACTGTTGAAGACTCCATGGCTGCCCTATTAACTGTCTGGTTGACTGTAACTTCATGTATTCTTACTATTTGCTGGAATGGATTTTTTTTTGTTTTAGTTGGAATACTAGTGTGGGATTATTTCAGCTGTTCGAAGGAAGCAAGTTGTGGTGTTCCCTGCAAGCTTTCAAAAAAGTGGATCTGTAATTGAAAATTGTAGGTACACTTTGACAACAGTTTAAAAAAGAAAAGTGTTGTGATTTGACTAAAACAAACAGTGTTTTGTCCTCCTTCTAAAAAAACAAAACAAAAAATAAACAGTATTGTTTATTTTGATTGAAAATGTATTTGGTTAGCTAATATGCCAATTTTATTTTAAGATCTGGTTGATTCTAAGGAGGTAATCAAAAACATTTAAATGAGTCACAGTCTGATATCATGACATGCCAGCCCTAGTACAAGTGCAGTGATTCTCAAACCTTTATTGCAAAGAGTGAATTACTCTTTTGAGTTAATAACACTTTCTGAGTCACCCTTTTCAATCCTGCACCTTGCCTGCAGCAATTTACAGTATTAAGGAGGCAAAATGAAAATAAGTTTGGTAGGGTGATTTGAAGATGATCCTCATACCCACAATCCATTTTTAATATGTCAGCTGTTAAAGAACTTATAGCAAATATACCTTGAATGAAAATAGGACAATTCAACCATGAGGACTGCACACAGGGTTTGCAGAGGGCAGATCCTGAACTGGGCTACGACTAGCAGGAAGTATTACTGCTTGAAAGGTGCTATGACAGAAGCAGCTTCCTGGACCTTTTGATGATTCTTCAGAGAATATTAGTGGTCCACAGGTGATAGTGAAAACTGCTGCCTCCATAGACTGGTGGAGCACTTTTCAGGTGGTTGAAAGCAGCTTGGTTGAGATTTTCAAAACTGACTAGTTTGATTTAATTAATTTCAAGGGGAGCTGTGTGGCTAAATCCTGGAGCAGATTTGCAAAATCTCAACCCTTGCTTTTTAGTCTTATGCCTGACAACAGACCCAAGTGAGCAAGAGGAGACTACTGATACACAGCCTATCTGAGATATTGCAGTATTCCCTTTACTTAGAAGAGGAAATACTTTGTGGAGTATTGGAGAGCATTATGTGGCAAGGATGGTGAAATATTGTCTTTTTAATGCAGCCATATTATGTGTGTATAGGGTGAAACTTTCAAAAAAGCTGAGTGATTTGAGTGTCTAAATCCCATTAAAGGCAAATGGGGTTTAGGCGCGAAAGTCGCTTGTGAACGTTAGAAATTTTTACCCATAATTCGTACTGCCAAAAACAGTAGGCTGAGTAACAGTTAAAGCAGCCAAGATCACAAACATAAAAATCCAGGAATCAACAATTAAGTCCTGCTGCATATACAACTGACAGCCAACAATATATGGAATACACAATGTTTATTCAAACCTTTTAATAAGTGTCATGATCAGATAGAAATGCAACACGCAAACAACCTTAACTTTGCCCTTGTAATGCATGCCATGTTCCCTGTTTTCTCTTTTAATGCTTAGAGAATGATCCTTCATACCTTTTTTCCAAAACCATTAAGGGTTTCCATAATAATCCCCTTTACTTGGTGATGTAATGCTTAATTCATGGACTTTTCCTAAGGGCTTTTCAAATGACATAGACTAATGGCTATTGTCATAATTATTTCTGATAAATTAGTGTAATTTTACAGAGTCAGTATTACTTCTATCCCCCATCTTTCATTTGTCCTAAGAAATTTCTGTTCTTTTATTAGAAAAATCTTAAATACTGCAAAGACTATGTAATTGGACAGCTTTTTCAATGCAAGCACATAGCCTTCCTTGACTGAACTATGTCTAAAATTAAAGCAGAATATTTTGCATAGCTGTTAATTTGAAAGTGTGGGTTTTAGAGTTGGTATGTATTCTTAGAGGTCTAACTTGGGAACCTATGTAAATAGCATCCCAGATGAATTTGTTACAATGACCTACACAGCACTGACTTTCGTTTTTGTGGGTGGATGTTCTGCCTCTTCCCTCAAGGCCTCACCCTTGCTCCACCCCTCTCTCCAACACCTGCTGCTGAACAGCTGGTGGGTGCTGAGCACCCACTGTTTTTTTGGGGGGGGGGCTCCAGCCCTTGAGCACCCACGATATCTGTGCCTTTGATGAGGTGTGAATTGGTCTCTCTGATAACCTGAGGTAGATATAAAGCTTCTAGGTGTCTGGCTACAGCTGTCCAAGCATGCCTGACTCTTCTGTTTCTTTAAAGGGCATTTAAGATGTTTGAGTTGTATATTTTGTGTATTATTAGCAGAGCTTATAGGGCAGCCTGTTATGGTTATCCAACACTTTCCATTACAACACCTTGTTTACAGTTGCCTATAACTTTGTCAAACTTCAACCTTTTGGGCTGACATTTTCCATGCTAACTATCAATCTCAGGTTGACATTTTTTAGGAAAGTTTCAGCTAAAATGGTTCAGCTGTGTTCAAGAGCAAGGCAAGGGAAAAATACATGGTTATGCCACGATTAAACCCCCCCCCACACCACCACCTCCATGATTTAAATCAGAACTTGAAAGTTTGCACCGGGTGGCCTTTGTGCTAAGGATTTAGAGAGCAAGAGCATGCACTTATTTTTTTCTGTGGCTGCAATAGAAAATCGCTTTTTTACTTATGGATTATAAAATGGCTGAAATAATATTTCTAGATGTGGAGCATCAGATATTGAGAGGGCTTGTCTTTTTGGAAAGGGTTTTTAAAATAAAATGGGACATTATCCCAATAGCACTGCAATCCTATACCAAACTTTAGAAGGCTAAGAGCATGTTGAGAGAGAAGTTTTCCTCGTAAGGTGATTCCTTGTCTGTAGCTGCCCTGCCATTACCTACCCTTTCGACCTCTCTGACTTGGAATGCAGCCACCTTTTCACCCTCAGAGTAACTGCCTGCTGATAGGATTGCTTCATATGCAAACACAGCTATTGTTTGCAGATGTGGACAGTTGCCAAGACTCACAAGAAGAGGAAGGACTGTTCTCAGGCAGACTGGCAGCCATTCTGTATGGAAGCACTGAAAGTGTGAAATACACAACCGTGCAGGGGTCCATTCTCTCACTGACATGTTGGCAAATCTCATGAACATTTCTGGGACTTTAATACATAGATAGCAATTCAGCAAACTACTGAAAAGGAACTTCCCTGCCTGCAGGTCCTCTTAGGCCCTGTCTACACTAGGCACTTACTGTGGTATAATTTGTCACTCAGGGTATGAAAACGCCACCCTCCCAAGCGACTTAAATTACATCCACCTAAGCGCCAGTGGAGAGCATCTCCCATTGGCTTAGAAGTGGCTACATTAAAGAGCTTATAGAGGCGTAGCTGCAGCTCTGCCACTGTAAACACTCTAGGATCGCCGTAACCTTAGTCTCTCTGCTCTCTTCACCTTTTCTCTAGTCCAAACCCTGCCTCTCCAAAACCAGTTTCTTATTTATTTGCATTAACCCCCAGTTCCCAGAATACTTACTTTGTGGGGGGCGGGGTGTCTGAGTTGTGCTGAGTTGCAGTTTTTAAAGAATTATTAAAAATAAATGTAAAATGTGTACATATAATCGGAGTAATCAAATTCTTAAAATGTTAAATAAAGAAATGGCTACATACAGGGCATGCTCTGGCTCCCTCCTGGAGCAAACTAGTGGAAGAGGTAGTAAAACCAGAGAATCTGAGTTGGGGCGGCTTTCTTCCCCCTCCCTTTAATTCCTGGAGGTGCCTGTCTTTCTGAGATTCTGGGCAGGTGTTAGCTCTGTCGGTATATAAGTGCAATTGGCTATTGAAAAGAGCAGTGTCTGGCTGACCTCTGTAATCTCAAGGGCAGTAGGGACTGTCTGTGGAAAAAGAGCAACATGACAGGCAGCTATTTCTGCAGAGCCTCAGTGACAGCATCTTTGTGGGATGGAGATGGTTTCTTGTGAGGCAGGAACAAATAATTAGTCAGTCCAAACCTCCTCCACAGCATTTGATTTGTGAATTAGGTTTTTTCCCTCAAATGCTTTGCTGCTGGTGTTTGGAAGTTGTAGTTGTGGAGGTGGTGTATGTGCTTGCAGTGAGGGGAGCGCATTTGTTCAACTGAAATGATTCATCAGGAGAAATCAAATGTGCTGGACTTAATGTATAGAATCCAATCCATAATGCAAAGCAGACGTAGCTCACTACAGCACTGTGTGCAAAATAAATGGGGAGGGGAAAAAAAGACTATGAGTTTAGACAGGAAAGAAATGTGACCTTTCCAAAAGAAAAGCCCAGTATAATAGAACCTATTCTGCACAACCAATCCTCAAGGGGTGGGCACAGGCATTTCAGATAAAATGGTGTTAATAAAATTGAGGCTCAGTTGTAATAAAATACATTTTTAAAATTAAGATGTTATCAAATTAGCATGTGGTCTCATTCCAGTGGTGATCGCAGAAACGCCCACTGGCACAGTTTTGTTGTCAGTCTCAGCAGAAAAGGACGAATATTGAATGAATGGCGACTTTGAATATTTTTTCGTTCCTAAAGATGATCCCAGCCACTCAGGATGAAGCTAGTTCTCAAGGCCTTAACTGCCTTGCACTACTGCTGCTGCCCAGGCGGCGGTACCTGTTCCATGGATTAATGGAAGGCTTCATAGTCTCCAGGGCTGGTGATCTGTCACCTGTCATGAGCCGTGAAGTTACACACCAAAAATAAAACACCCCGCTGCTGGACAGGAACTCATGGAATTGCATCCTCTTGGAAAGACCCTATCTGGAGTCCTGGTGTAAAGTGATAGATTGTATTGTAGTAATGCTGTCACTGTTTTATTAAAGTCATAAAACAGAACTACATTTCATTTTATAACACCTGTCTGATAATGGCCTTAGCCATTTCAACAAAAAGCACCAAGACACACAAAGCAATAAAACAAACAGAATAAAAGACTGAACCTTCTTAAGATTCAAACCTAAATTAAAATAATTCTGAAACCCATCAAATAAAATCTTTGCACTAGGGCTGATGGGCTTTTGCAGTAAATGTGATGTAAAGAGTGGTTCATTCTGTGGTTGGTTGCTCTATGGCCAAATACCACCATAGGAAAAGGAGGTTTGTTTAGCAAATATGTTAGCTAATGCGCTTACTAAGACATTTTTAAAACTCCTTTAGTACCTAATGGAGACAAAACAGTTGCATTTAAAAACCGTATTAGCAGGTCATTGCTAACCCTAGGTGAGACCATGCATTTTTAAACATCACTTTGTCTGGAGTAGGTGCTAAAAGGAGTTTTAAAATGTGTAATGGTGTTTTGAAAAACAACCTCTAGCCATGGGCATAATGATGGAGAGAAGAATAAAAAGAGGACAGTATAATTATCATACCATGTCTTCTGTCTAAACAGATTAGTTTGTTCAACATTTATTGTATTTCTTATCCCCTCAGTAAAGGTTCTAACTTCAGGTATGTCTTTGGGGTTGTGGCAAGGAAAGGGTGTATAGGGACCTTGTATGTCACTGGCCTACCCCCTGTGGATTTGCATTTTCTCTTCAGGTTTAATCCCAGGCGAAACACCCCCGGCCCTACATTCTGGGATTCCTTTGAGTTGACCACCCCCATCAATGAGTGTTTGATACTTAGTTTTTGGGGGAGTGGGTTACCTGCCCGAGAGGTGGTTGTCTCCTCCCTTTTGTCAGATGGTTCATTAGCATATTCACTGACACTGGAAGACATCTCCACCCCACCATAAAGGAACAGAGTTAATTTTCACAAGTACAACAGGAAAACCATTTTGCAATAGTGGAACCTGTATTGGGGTACTCTCAGTCACACCCTCTTTGTTTCCCAGAGGTCATCTGTATAATTGCTCCCCTCTGGGAGGTCAGTTACACAGTTCCCTCTTAAAACCTGAGCCATAGGTGAGGTGCCTGGGAGTGCAGATGCAGATCCAGCAAATTTGTCCTGGGCAAACCCTTCCCTGTAATAAATGGGGAGACACGGCTGTACTCCCTCACATTCCTTCTTACCTTCTTTCTCCTGGACCCCCTCTAAGGCACGTACCCCTGTGGTCTTTAGAGTGGAATCTGCCCCCTCTTCAGCCGTGAGCTAACAGCCAGAACAGACCCTTAACTGGTTGGGGGGAAGCAACCAATGAGAGAGCCTGCAGGGAGCAGCCAGTCATGGCCCTGGATGGCCCTTTCAGAGGAGCTGCAGAGCTAGAGACAATCAGTTGCCTGGAGCTGGAGAAGTGAGGTTTGTGTTCCTGGCTGGCTGAAGGAGCAGCAGGACCATGGTCAGATCAGTTGCTGGCAGGGACCAGGAGAGCAAGAGGGAGCTCCTGCTGGCACTGAAAAGAAAAGCTGAAGCCAGAAAAGGTGAGAAGTATCTAGAGAGGAGGCCCTGGGGCCATGGCCCCATTCTAGGTTTGAAGGACTATTTGAATCCTAGCTCAAAAGGGGTTGCAGGACTGAATTAGGACTGAGCCCAGGGAGGGCTTCAGGAAGACAGTATCTCCAAGGAAAGCCCTGGGAGCATGGCCCCGTACCAGGGGCATGGCCCCTTACGAGGGCCAGAACTGTTTAAAGACTGAGCCAGGAGAGGGCTACAGATGTGCCGACAGAGGGGTACTGGGATAGGCCAGTGGTGAACTGTGTACCCCAGAAGGAGTAGGTTTGTTTCACATACAGTCTGTGTGAGAGACTCAGCCAGAGGGCTGAGTCATTAAACACCTGTCTGAGAAACCACTGACAGGGTCACCGCAAATTGAGAGTGTGCAGGCACATGCACTCAGCCAGGGGGTGCTCATGAGAGGTTGGTGCCACCCTGTTACAGGGAGTTGTTGAGAATATTATTTTACACTGGAAGCCATCTTTTTTTATTTGTGTGAGGACTTAGCCTAGCTATTAGGTGGAGAGGATATTGTTCTCCTAGGGTATCTTCCTCTCCTGAGCCTCTCTTCTCCAGGGAAGTTGTTCTTGCAGGCTCTTTATTAAGCTGACTTTTCCCTGTGATTTTTACAGTATTTGCTGTTGTGTCAAGTCTTGTAGGCCACTTGGCAAGCATTTGCTTCAAGGTTTGAATTTGTGCTAATGCACAAATTTGTTTCCTTCTGAATATTTGACTGGAAATACAAACCTTATATTTCCCTCACCTTGAAGACCACAGGGGCCCTTCCTCTGGTTATTCACTGCCTGTTTAAGATTTCTGTCACCTGTTGTTGTGGGTGGCAGTTTGGGAAATGTGTAGTTCTCCTGGGCGTAAGAAACTGTCTTCTACACTGCTCCATTGTTTATTCTTCCATGATTAAAGAACTTCTGTGTTTGTGAAGCTTTTTAATTTCCGAGAGCCAGAATCCCGTCAATATGATATCTTTACAGAAGGGATCATTGCTGGTGTATTGTTCTGCTTCTCTGTAGATATCATTTGATTGGGACCCGACTAATCCTCCTCTGAGTTGAAAGGGGTGGGAGTTTGGGGAGGGGTGTCAGTATTTTTAATGTTTTTCCTGTTGGTCTTGTCCTATCGTGAATATTCTTTGGGCATCTGTTACACTTAGAATTTGGGGAGCTCTTAGCTCCCTGCTCATTAAAGAAATGAAATGGAACACGGAAATGGAAGGGACAGTATGGACATACAGGCCTGTTGATCGCCAAACAGACTTGACTGCTTGTGCCTTTAAAGGGGCAATAATATTTGAAAGCCAGGTGAGTTCTCACTTGCTGGAGAGCTGAGACCCCATCGTAGGAACTCTGGAAACGTTACCTTAAGAGAAACAGAATTACAACTGAATCGTTACCTACTTTGTCACACACACACACCTGCTTCAGGTTTCCCCCCACCCTGAATAATCTGTTGAATCTATCAAAAGCCTCAGCTTTGGAGTAGACTGTCTTTCCCCTCCAAATTCATCCCCAATGTGAGTATAACGCTACTACAGTCCATAGAGTTGCATTTGCTGACACCAGGGCTGAATCTAGCTTGCGATCCTACTCAGATTCTGGGTGGAGATATATATATATATAGATATAGATAGATAGTGTGTGTGTGTATATATGTATATACACATACATATACGTGTGTGTGTGTGTGTGTGTGTATTGTGACAAAGCTCCAAGTCTGTACTCATGGGTCGTGCACTTCTTGGCAGATTTAGGGGCCTCAAACTCATCTAGGCCCCAGAGTGACCTCCCTTTCTCAGTATAATTGGCAAGAGTCACCACCTAGTGAGTTGCCTTCATCACAGGCCAGTATGGAAGATGGAAAAAGGGGGGAGCCCGGGCCCGCCCTCTACTCCGGACTCCAGCCCAGGGACCCTAACAGTATCAGCTAAGATGGCTGACCTTTTAGGCACAAAACACAATACAATTCCCTGGGCTACTTCCCCACAGCAGTCCCTGCTTCTTCAAACTCCACTGCACCCTTACCTCAGGGCCTCCTTCCTTCAGTATGATATGTTGTCCTACACTCAGTCTCACCAACAGCATAACTTCCTTCCACAGCTCCTGACACCCACACCCACCTGACTAACTGGGAGGTTTTTATCTGGTTTCAGCCAGTCCCTGATTGGCTTCAGGTGTCCCAATTAGGCTAGCTGTTTCTACTCCTTTCTAGAAGGTTCTTAACTGGCCCCAGGTGTCTTGATTGGTCTGGAGTAGCCTTTGTTTGGCTATCCAGGGAACAGGGACCTGCACATCCTGAGACTAATATACCTGCCTTCCAGCACTCGCCTATATCCTTCTGGTCTGACTCCGTCACAGTGTGTATATATATATATATACACATACATACTTGGGTGTTTTCACTCCTTCCTCTATAAAGGAAGTACAAATGTTAATAACTTTTATTTAGATTTTTGTGTGGAAGTATCAAGATGCTTTAACCAAAGCAAATACTCAATCGGCAAAAATACATAAAAAAAATAAATGCGTGTGGGTGGCACCCTTTTTTTCAAATCACATTATCCTGATTGTCTTGCATTTTTTTCTATTTGAGTTACCACGGGATTTTATAGTGGCTGATATCTCACTAGAATTAGAAGTGTACATCTTTAAATTATTTGAAAGTTGGGATTCAAAGGTTATCTTATGATATAAGGCTTAAGCCATGTGAGACAAAATGGGAACATTTTGGAGTCCTGATTGTGCCTCAGTTTCCCCTCTGTGCTGCAATATTAGCCTGTGGGAGGAGGAAAAGAACTGTCTGCTCTCAGGGTAGGCCAAGAGACATGGGTGTGGGTGTTGCCTGTCTGTCTCGGGCTTGGTCCCCATATCAGTGGAGCAATTTGAAAAGAGAGTAGCAAATCCAGTTGCCAGGACATTTGCCACCTAGCAACCAACAACCCAGAGGGATTTGGATTTCCCCACCTCTCAGCAGGGAGATGAGCAGCATTCTCCAGTGGTGAAGAAAAGTCTAGACTGTGGGAGGTGGGGGATAAGAGATGGCTGCTGGAAGAAGTCGTGGCTCTCACCTGGAGTCTGACAAAGAAGGTCGGATGGAAAGACAGACAGAGCTTGAACCAAGGAGTTCGCTACAGCGTGGCTGGGCTCTGCACTACCCAGGATGGGCCCTGCTTTGTATGGTCCATTCTCTGTCCTACCCTAGGGACTTCCTATCTGTCCTGTGTTCCAGTGAGCTAACAGACCAACTGTTTTGACAATGCTGTGCGGGTGTCACTGCAAATGCTCGGTTGGTGCATTAATTCCTGAAGCGTGTATAATTCTCCATCAGGAGTCTGTCTCCGTTGAACTCGCTGGACGGAGCTCATGATGTGAAGCAGGAGCGGTGAAGGAGTGCTCAGAGGTCCAGTCTAAGGAGGTGGTGAAGCCCCAGGGCTTGCCATGAAGGAAGAGTGAAACTCGCAGCGGGTCAGGAACACGGGAAGGGATCCTTCTAGAGACTATTCCAAAGCTAGGTCTCTAGCACAGATCCTGCGGATCCATGACACCATACTACTGTAATTGTGGGAATTCAGAGGGTGTGTTTGAAAGAGGTGCAGCATGAGTGCAAGAAATTTAATTTAAGGCCCAGTGACTTGTGACTTGCTAGGGTCAGAAGAGAAAAGCTATTTATACTCTGACAATATCCATTTACAAATAGTATACAGCACGGGTGGGCAAACTACGGCCTGTGGGACTGTCCTGCCTGGCCCCTGAGCTCTTGGCTGGGGAGGCTGTCCCCCACCCCCATTGTCCCTCTGCAGCTGCGCTGCTGTGCAAGCAGTGCTCTGAGGGGTGGGGCTGCGCTCTCCTGTGAGGCTGCGCGCTCCTGCGGGGAAATGTGTCTAGCTCCGGCAGGCTGCCAGACATGCTGCACTGAGTGGCATGGTAAGGGGGCCAGGATGTTGGATAAGGGGCAGAGAGTCCCGGGCGGGCAGTCAGGGGACAGGGAGCAAGGGGCAGTTGGATGAGGCAGAGGTTCTGGGAGGGCGGTCAGGGAACGGGGAAAGGGGGGTGTTGGATAGGCATAGGAGTCCCGGGGTCTGTCAGGGGGTGGGGGTGTAGATAGGAGTCGGGACAGTCAGGGGACAGAGAGTGGGGGGTTGGAGTTCTGGGAGGGTGGAGTTCTCGGGGGGGGCAGTTAGGGCGGGGGCGGGGTCTTGGGTGGGGCAGCCAGGAGACAAAGAGCAGGGGGGCTTAGATAGGGGGTGAGGTCCCAGGCAGATGGTTAGGGGTAGGGGGTCTCTGGAGGGGGCAGTCGGGACAAGGAGTGGAGGGAGGGTTGGAGGGTGCAGGGATTCTGAGGAGGGCAGTCAAGGGGCAAGAAGTGGGAGAGGGTCAGGTAAGGGGCAGGGCCAGGCTGTTTGGGGAGGCACAGCCTTCCTTACCTGGCCCTCCATACAATTTTGCAATCCCGATGTGGCCCTCAAGCCAAAAAGTTTGCTCACCCCGGTATACAGAATTGGTGTCTGTTCCTTCTGTTTCATGTGATAGAATATTCAGCGTGGTTGCTGCTTCTTTGGTTTAGCAGCACTGCTTTCATTCTGGTCTTGAACTGAAAATGCACATGTTGAAAGTTACCCTGGTCTGAGGTCTAGTATAACTTTCAGTTCCGTATTCAGCAACTACAAGTTCCATTTTTTAATTTTAAAAAAAAAGCTCTAGGGAAGTTAGGATAAGGAAGGAAGGATGAATATAGGTGAGTTGGACAGCTGCAGATGGTATGTCTAGGTTTGTCTAAATATTTGTTTTTAAAACCCCCCCAAAAGTTAAGTTAAATTGAATCTTCTGTCTCAAGGAAAGCCTTTGGTGTTTTGTGTCAATAAATCCAGAGATTAATCCTGTCCGTAAGACAGAGATTTGTTTGTCTTTGACTTGTGGCTGTCAGCAACTTGATAAGCTGCAGGTGTCCATGACATCCTTGGGAAGTCTGGACAAGGCAGTATCATCCTTCCAGAGCCATCAGCTTCTAGGATGAAATGAGTTATAAATACTGAGGGCATGGTTACACTTACGGTTTTATAGCGGTTTTGGTTATACCTGTCCTCGTATACAGCTATAGGGATAGCACTACAGTGTGTCCACACTGAGACCCGCCAGGGGTATAGCGTGGCCACATTTGTGGCACTTGCAGCAGCAGAGGGAGTGGTGCATTATGGGCAGCTATCCCAGCATTCAGCTAGGTGCAACGTGCTTTTCAAACGAGGGGGGTTAGGGGGAACGTGTTATGTGTATGCGGAGGGAGAGAGTTCGTCCTTCTGAGAGCCTGTCAGTAAGTGTCCTTTGACAGAGAAGACTAGCAGGCTTTGTATTTCACACAGGCTCCCTCCGTAAACATTTGCATTGCTTATCTGCCGAGTTAAGAGAGAAACTCTGAAAATGTACTACCGCATTCCTCCAGCCGAGTTCAAAACAAAGGGAAGAGATGTCAATTGCCTTAAATGGCTCCAGAGATCACTTGTAGTGCTTGGAGTGTTAATGCCCTTTCACACTTGCGATAATACGGATCACTGAATACGCATTAGCTGTTAATCCTCGGGGAAGGGAGGATTACCAGGACTGGTATAACTGTGGGTTTATAGCGCTCTACGTGCCTTGCCAGTCTGGACGGGTAGTAAGTTATAGCGCTCCTGGAGGCTTTATAGCGCTATAAAGTGCCAGTGTAACCAAGGCCTGAATGTGGCATACAGTACAGCATACTGAGGAGTTGCAGATGCCACAGTATTCATAAAATTGTGGTCAACAGCTGTGTGCTATGGGAAAGACACGCAGCTGCTGATGACCTAGATACAGTCTATGGACATATGACTGACATATCAGCAAGCAAAGTTTATTTTCTGCCTGATTTTTATTTAAGGAACAGTTTCTTATGGAGCTTCTTACTTAAGTATGTGAAGATCAGTAACATGTGTAAACACCAAATCTAAATAAAGTATTAGGGTTCTGTTCTGCCCCCAAACATTCTGTGTCCTGCCACAAGTTAGATATTGAGCCTGAGATAGGCATGGGTGAAACGGTGCTATCTCCTGAGCGAAGCCTTGCAATGAACAGCAGGAGAAAAGAGTCTGAGCAGAACAATAGCTCTGTGTCTCTTTCTAGGCATGGCTTGCACAAAATGAAGCACTGAATTGTTTAAGATGGTAGTTTGTGTCTCATCTATTTTCCTGCAAGCAGCTTGCAATCTTATCCTGTGAAACAGACAGTGAGGTTAACTCTCAGTGGTGAATTACTGACTTAGATGCTCTTTTGTTTCTCTGTGCCTATATAACTTGCGCTTCGTTCTATCTTTATCTAAAATATGGTAGCTGGAATCTTTGTGATGTTGTGCACGTGAGCACACACACTGCACTTCGATTCGTATCTCAATTTGATTTTCAAACTTAAACAGGTGACTTTCGCCATTCCATGGTTAGCTAGTCCCCCAAATGGCAGATGAGCTATGAAGTCTGTTATAATTACATTTAAGCTAAGCCCCAGAATGCTGGGTGTTTTTTTCCCCCTCCTTTTATCACGTGTGGAAATTCTCGTTCTGCACTTCCCATGCTCACCATTCTATTGCTATGCTGACTGCGTGAGGCATAATATTTTGTGCTGGATTTAATGAACATCTGCTGAATGCTAATAGTGTGGATGCTGATTATGGACAGTAAGTCTATCCCGGTTTTGAGAGGAACATGAGCTCCTTTGCACAGTGTAGTGCAGAACTGGGGTTTCTTTCTGCCGCCTTTCAGTATTTGCAATTTAGGCAAGTGCTTGTAAAGTTTCTTGGCGGTCCGAAGGTGAAATTAGTGGCTACTCCTGGAGGAGATACAGTGGTGAAGAGGGAGAAAAATACTCGAGAGTAGTGGAGGAGAGGACAACTTTAACATGTGTCAGACAATATACGCCCTAAGGTTTCAGTTGTACAGAACAGTGTAGCCGGTATCATTCACAAGGTAGTATGATGGATCTGCTAAGCAGACTCTCATCAGCCCCTTCCCTCACTGGAAAAGGGAAAGCTGCTGAACCTGGAAGTGGCTGCCTACCAGGCTCTGTTGGGGAGTAGTGGCCATATGACTAGCCAGGACCTGCAGAGAGGAATCCCCGGGAACTGTACACAGAGCCACCTGTGGATCAGGCCTCTGGGGGTGTTGGATTCTACAGCCAGGCATAGGTCTGCATAGGACTTAGGGGGAGCAGTAGTGACTGGTCAGGGAGCCAGTACAGAGGAGTTCCAAGGAGAGACACCTAGCCTGACCTGGAACCCTGCAAGCTCCTATATGGTAGAAGAGAGACTGGACTGGACAGGGCACGCCCGGCACTAGGCCTGAAGAGCCCTGACTCTTGATTGGTCTACCCCTGGGGCCCAACAAACATTTGCCACTGCTGCTCACTTTGAAATGTAACCATTTAAGGCTCTGTGCCTCCTGTATCTGCAACGTTTCCCTTTCCTGCCAGCCCTGCTAAAATACCCCTTTCCCCTAGCTTGCATCTGAGTGGTTACTGGGATTCACCAGGGCTAGTGCCTACAAGGCCTAGCTGCTGAAGCAGACAGTGGTTGCCTTCACGTAGGATGAACAGATGTCCCGATTTTATAGGGACAGTCCCAATTTTTGGATGTATTTCTTATATGGGCTCCTATTACCCTCCACCTCTATTACCCTCCACCCCCTGTTCCGATTTTTCTCATTTGCTGTCTGGTCACTCTGCCTCCAAGGAGCAGTACACTTGGTATGCTTCTTGGACTGCAGTGGTTAGGTACTCCAGCACTGAGCAGCCGCAGTAATTACAGCAGACCACAACCTGACAGACCACAAGGAGTACAACTCCTTTGGTTACTAACTATCCCAGAGCAACTAGCAGCAGAAAGCATGGTGGTACAAAGATGCTGCTTATTGCTACATTAAAATGTTAAATCTCTAGATCTGACCCAGGGGGCTAATGGCAGAACCACACATGTGGGCAGAGTTTCAGCCTGGTTGGAGAACAATGCACTCTGCTTTGAGGGGTGGTGGAGATCTCAGTCATTCCTGTGACCTCTGGTGAATGGATGTTGCCTGACTGGAGAGCAGCTTCCTAATGGAGGGAAGATCACTCCATGGGGGCACAGAGTATTCTCTGTGCCAGTGGCTATAAATATAAAGAATACAAAAAAGAGGGGAGAAAAAAGTAATTATCAGGAAGATGATATTGAGGGCTGTGCATGGTAAATTCTTAACAGCAGTTTACTTTTAACCCACATCTTTTACATTCTCCTCACTAATACTGTGCATTGATATACTATTGAACTGTTTAATATCACCACCATTTTATAGCACATTTTCCTCACCAATTAATCTCTAAATCCATGAGATTTAAAATGACAGGGCCTTCCCTATAAGTGACATTTAAAGAGATAATGTCGGATCAAATTTGACTCGATATTCAGATTTGGTAAAAATAATTTTTTACAAAAAACATAAACAAGTTCACTTTAAAGAATTCCAGTGGACATGTCTTGTTATCCAAAAAACATCCCTGAATGTATGCAATCCAAAGTTTGAAGGATTATGTTAGAGTGCAAGAACCAGAATTTGAAATTGATTACAAATGGACCATAAACAAAACTGAAAGTGACTACTACTTTTCCTTGTCCCAGCTGAGAGAAATGCAAACCGTAAATGGTATGAGAGATTAAAAGTAAGATAGACTGTTACAAGTATTTGTTTTAATAATCTAAAATGAATTATATAGCAAATGCAATTAAATCTGTTTAAAATGTTTATTTTTAACCACACTGCCTCTTAGAGAATTTGAGGAGTTGTCTACAGAAGGGTCGAAGAGGGTTCATGCTAACTTTTGCGCGGGTGGAGGGGGGTTCAAATTAAAATACCCTGTGTCCACATGACAAAATTCTTACTCTAAATTAACTGGCCACTTCTTGCAAATTGGATAACCCACCTCCAAAGTGGATTAAGTTCATTTCAGGATGAATCTGTATGGATGCATTTATATTTCAGATAAGCTTTGCTGCTGTTAGCAGTTCTTTTGCATTGCTTGACACATGGATTGACCTGCCTGTTTACCCGTATGCCCTCTACTGCTCTGGGGTCATGTTGACTGGATGTCACTTCTGCCATTTAAGTGATAGCACACAGCCAGGAGTACCCCGTTTGTGTTGATACGCTCCTAGAGTGGCATGCCCTTCTCAGCATTACAGCAGCCATGCTTTGTACATCCATTTGGATCCATGCAGAGCTTATGGATTTCCTTGAGATCTGGGGAGAGGTGTCGATCCAGTCCTGCCTTAACAGCAGCCACAAGAATGCCAAGATATTTGAGTGTATATTGTGACAAAGCTCTGTCCTTATTTTCGTGTATTCTGCGTTTCCTGGCAGGTTTCACTAGCCTCAGAGGCTCACTGTGATCCTCCACATAGCCCTTCTCTCTCTAGAGACAAGGTCACAACCTATTTAGCCATTTTCATCATAAGCCAGTGAGGAGAAGCTATCCTTCCTGGCACAGTCTCTGTTGTCCTCCAATCTCAGTGATTAATTAGGGGAGGCAGAAAGTGGGGAGCCTGGGCCCGCCCTCTACTCTGGGCTCCAGCCCAGGGACCCTAATAGTATCAGCTAAGATGGCTGACCTTTTAACCACAAAACATAATACAATTCCCTGGGCTACTTCCCCACAATAGTCCCCACTTCTTCAAACTCCACTTCACCCTTGCCTCAGGGCCTCCTTCCTTGCGTATGATATGTCTACCACTCTGTCTCACCAACAGCACAACTTCTTCCCACAGCTCCTGACATCCACACCCCACCTGACTAACTGGGAGGCTTTTAACTGCTTTCAGCCAGTCCCTGATTGGCTTCAGGTGTCCCAATCAGGCTAGCTGTTTCTACTGATTTCTAGAAGGTTCCAGTGGTACCAGGGATTTGCTTAGCCTGAGACTAACACATCTGTTTTTCAGCAGTTTCCTATAGTCATCTGGCCTTGCCCCATCACAATACCTAAGCAACTTAATGGAGAAGACGAGTCTCAGTGCCATAACAAAACAAAGATGCTTCAGCAGAGTTATTGAAAAAAGCCCTGGACAGTAACTGGACCTCTGGCAATACTCCAAATATCCCTCGGCAATCAGGAGTTGGGCTGGATGCTTGCCAGGGAAGTCACTACTGAATTCCAGTGTAATTCTTGTGTGGGGTTTGATAAGCTTATCAAAGCTCTTTGGTTTCGTTTTTATGCTTTGCTTTACCAGGTTCCCATTAGCATTAATCTTGTACTGTGTGGTGTATCATTTTTCCACAGAGACTACAGTATATAAGTGTCTGTCTGTCTTGAATGGGCCGAGCGAGGGGGAAAAAATGTGTAGGACCTGTTTCCTTCCTTTAGGCTCTCATTCAGCAAGCCATCTCTATTCAACAAAGCATTAGGCATATGCTTATGTCCTACTGAAGTCAATGGGACTTAATATGCTTACCATTAAGCATATGCTTAAGTGCTCAGCTGTTTAAGGATGGATTTAAGCATGTGTTTAAATACTTTGCTGAATTAGTCTTTAATCTATAAAGATTTGTTTGGATTTGCATTTGATATGTTCAGAGACATGTAATTATTTTCTTTAATCATGTTTATATTTGTATGTGCCTTCCAATATCTAAAATGTTCATGTTGTAACATGAATGAAAATATCCAGCCTCTACTTTAAAATAGTGGAGCAGGGATGGAAACACCAAAGACAAGGACTATGAAAAGAAAAAGGCAGCAGGTGTTTTCTTGTCTTAGTCTTCCTTGAGGGGCCTCAGCGATGGTTCCAAGCATCAGAAGATTACTCTGTGCTATCAGTGTACATCTGTTCCATGAGTTCTTTTATTATATTTCAAGCAAAGAAGAATATTGGATGAAGCCAGAAAAAAGATGAAGTTTTTTTAAAAATAGCTTGAAGTCTGAAAAAATGCAAAAATAGCCTGTGATGGTTACATTGTTTTTGTGCCATAAGCCATTCCATAAGCCAAGTATTATTTGAATGCAGGAGTTACATGGATATGATATCTGATTCCTACAAGGGAAGAATACTATCATGCGCTGCCTCTAAGTATAGAGGGGCAAATGAGTTATGGGCAGGGGAAAGGTGGGGCCAAGTTTCATTTTTACCGTTGTTTTAGACAAACGGGTGATGTGTGGCTAACACCTGGTTTGAAATATGTGTTCTTGGTTGTCATGGATTTAAGCATAGTAGGGGGACTGCTGCCAGATTTAATCATAAATGGCTTAACTGCCAGTTGGAAGCAAGAATCTATCCCCACAAACACAACCTGAAGCTGACTGGCTGTTGACTGCTCTGGTTTTAATTCAGGTAGCTGCAAACTACTGTACAACTTCACAAATAGCTACTAGACTGTACTTTACGTGCACACTGGTGTTTTATGTGATGGATCAGTATTCAGAAAACACTACTGACTTCAGAGTTCTACACTGTGCTTCACAAACCAATGATGCTGAAGGCACCTTATTTCTTTAATTACTCATTTCTGTTTGCAGATCTGGAATATGCCCTTTGATATTTCCAAATGGAGAGTTCTTTTCCTTAGACATTTGTTTATACATATTAAAGCTAAAAAGTTTCATGAAATTAGTGAAAATCCCCACAAGAAATATATTTTTGCATATTATTTGTAACTAAAATGCTCCTATTTTTGTTTTCAGCTGACTTAAAAAGTGGTTACTAAACCATACAACAATACATTTTCTCAAATGTAATGGAATATCTTATGTGTAAACCTCAATATGAAGAACTTAATTTTACCAAGATTTCCAGTGATTTATCTTCAGAATGCCAGTTAAAATAGCCTGAAACTGATTTTTGTCATGTAAAAATTACCATTTACTGTTCTACTTTGTATTATGTTGGTGCCTGAGGCCCAACGGAGATTAAAGTCTGAATTTCTCTTCTCTGTGAATCTTCCTTTAAGAGTAATGTATTTAATGTATTTTGATTCCCTGTAGAAGAGTCTTATTTCACCAGATCTACGATTACAGTATGTCTTCACTGCATGATTAGCTTGGGTGATCGGCACCTGGACGATCAGCACCCTGCCAAATCCTATTCAAGTTACTATATTCTCACTGGTGCTGTACTCACCCGGAGTGCAAAGAACAGACCTACAGGAAGCGGTGTTGTAACGTTCCCTACCGATTGTTATCTGGACCAGTGATCTGTGAGGTCACTCCAGTCCTTGACTCTGAGAGCCAGCCTTACCCTGCTCTGCTCTGAGAACCCCCACTCCTGGGCTGTTCACGCACAGCCTCTAGCATGTAAGCTGCTCCTTGAATTGTGCAACTGAATGACACTAGCCAATATCTCTGGTCCCAGACACGACCCTAGGAACCTCTCTCTTGTAGTGTTTAGTTATCCGCTGCAAGCTTATATGAGTTCGTCACTTTAACAAATACATTGGTATATACCAAGCTTGTTGTCCTAAAGGGAGTCTCTGACGTGCTTCAAACCAAATGCACTGCTTCAGGTAGAATAAACAGATTTATTAACTACAAAGATATATTTTAAGTGACTATGAGTCAAAGCCTAAGAAGTCAGATTTGGTCAAATGAAATAAAAACAAAATGCATTCTAAGCTGATCTTAACACTTTCCAGGCTCTTACAAACATAGATGCTTCTGACTACAGGCTTTTGGTTGCTCTTCAGCCAGGATCCCCCTTTGATCAGCACTTCAGTCACTTAGTGTGGTGTCTGTAGATGGAGATGGAAGAGAGAGGAAGAGCATGGCAAATGTCTTTCCCTTTTATCATGTTCTTTCTTCCCTCCTGGCTTTGCCTTCCCCCTTCAGAGTCAGGCGAGCATTACCTCGTCACAGTCCCCTACTGACCAAAGGAAGGGGGGTGACTCACTCGAATAGATTCTTTCAGTGCTGCCGAGGCCAGCATCCTTTGTTCCTGTGAGGCCTGGCTGGGTTTGTCCCATACATGCCCTGAGGAGGAGTGAACTGCCTCTCTGCTCTTGGAGTGTTTTTGCCTGGGCTTATTTTAATCATGAGAATACATTTTCAGCCTCATAACTATTGACATGGAATTATAACCTATAACATTACTATAACATCCCTATAACAACAGCACTCACTGCATCATGAGCCTTCCAAAGACACTGAATATGACAAACTTTGCACTGGATACCACGCAGTCATTTGATAAGGATGAACATAGAGGTATGGAGAGTTTCCCCGAGGTACAGAGCGTCACAGTTGTGTAGTCTAGCAATTTGTTTTATCAATGGCAGTTTTTCTAATATTCATTAGAAGACTATTTTGTTTCCTTTTCATATTTTTAACCCGAACCACATTTTAACCCCAGAAAATATTAATATTATTCTAAGTGACATATTACAGAACTTGTTGATTACTGAATAGAATACTAGTAAGAGAGAATAGCATATTTCAAAACATAATGTTTAAAGAATTAATGGAAAACTGGACAGCTAAGAGGAGCAGTAATAGAAGGTGTGTTTTCCCCTCTAAATCACTGTTTCTATTCCAGACTTGATCACTAGTGTCCAAAACCCATCCTTTCTGATAGCTCTTTGCTGACATAAATGAAATGAATTGATGGTCTGTCTTTTTCCTTGTGGACATAAGACCACATAACTAAAATCCTCATCATAGTTTGCACTAGTTGACATCTTTGTTGGCAGTTTCAACAGAGAGGCTAAATTCTGAGGATAGAGGTGCACAAACTGCCATGCTGAATGAGACTAGTGGTCCATGTAGCCAGCAATACAGTCTCTGATGGGGCCAGTACCAGATGGTGCAGAGGAATATGCAAGATAAGCCAAATAGACTTCTTATTACAGTAGTATTTGGGGACAAACCGAGAACTGGCTCCATTGTGCTTGGCACTGGACAAATATCAAGAGATAGTCCTTACCACCAAAGAGATCACAGTATAAAAGACATGACAGACAAGGTGTAGGGGAATAAGATATAACATTCATGCAGAGTGAACAATGTGCTTTCTTGCAAACATCGTGTTAGTGTCACCAACTTACTTTTGTTATTTAAGTCTTTTGGGTAGGGTTTATGTAGGAGGGGATTAGTTAGAAACACAAAGGAAGAGGGGCTATTGTAGGGTACGGAGTAAGGGGGGGAGCATGGAGAAAAGGTGAGGAAGGAAGGAAGGAAGGTAACATCTAGGGGAGGTGGAGGGAGGCTGAAGTTAAGTGATTGTGCAAGTAGGAGTTGGAAGGGAATGGAGCAATTAAATAATACTGTGTTATGGAGGACTTTTTCCTGACTCATTGACTTCCATCTAGAAATGGATTAGGAAAGCTTGGAGGGGAGGGATAGCTCAGTGGTTTGAGCATTGGTTTGCTAAACCTAGGGTTGTGAGTTCAATCCTTGAGGGGTCTGTTTAGGGATATGGGCCAAAAATGGGGATTGGTCCTGCCTTGGACTAGATGATCTCCTGAGGTCCCTTCCAACTCTGAGATTCTGTGAAGTTCCCACGTGGGCCTCAACTGTAGTCCCAAATAGAGTAATCTGTCTGGATACAATAAAGGCATGGATAAGTTTGGTGAGATCTGCAGCTGAATGAAAGTTGACATAATCTGCTGACAGCTGAAAGGTTGTCATCTGCACTCTATGTGCTGAACATTATATTCAGTACATGTTCTTCAATATATTTCCCAGATCTGTAGCCTTCTGTGACCAATTACAGCTATCTAGATATACTAGGTGCTGTTCTGGTATCAAAAGTGTAAGGGCCAGACAGGCCTGATATACGGACAGCATCCAGAAATGTGTAATAATCCATAAAGGTTAACTTTCAAATCCTGTCTTAGCATCTCAGTTAGGTACACTATGATTACAGTGGGTGGGAAAAGGATGGGAAGGATATTTGCAAAAACATTTGTTTGTTTTTCATTGTAAGTTTGCTTCTGTGAAGAATTTCTGACCTAGGGGACCAGATGTCCCAATTTTATAGGGACAGTCCCAATATTTGGGGCTTTGTCTTACATGAGCTCCTATTAACCCCCACCTTCTGTCCTGATTTTTCACGCTTGCTGTCTGGTCACCCTATTTCTGAACAGTTCTCGGTGTAACTGTGGTGAGAAAAAAGGTGCTGGCTTATGTAAGGAAAACTTTACTTTCACTTCAAATTAACATTGTTAACCCTTCCTTAAGGCAAAGACCATTTTCTGCAATGTGCATTGTCTGTCTTTGGTTTACGTTCAGCAGTTATTTTCTTCAGAACCAACATTTTAAATAAAGTCTCTTCAAAAACAGAAGCATAATGGGCATTCTGACATGGAGCTGTAGTTATTGGCATGGCCGCATTCAGAATTCTGCATTGTTACACTTCATTTTAATTTTGTGCACTTTCACATTGTAACAGTGACCTTACCACTTCCACTTGACCAAGGAGGGGAATGATCTTCAGGTGAGGAATCTTTGTTGTAAGGAGAGGGAAAGACATGTAAATGGTGCCCTCTTCCAAATGAAGAAGGAATGCACTTTTGTTTTTTCACTAGCCTGCTAATTAATTCCAGCAGCTGTTAATGCTTAAGGAAAGGTGACTGGGGTCATACTTTAGATCTAGGGAAGTCCACTAGACCTAAAATTAGAACAAACAGCTGTGTTGAGGTTTGCTTGTGTCTCCAGGTTGCAACATCCCTCTCCTATCCATCTGCTTTCTTTCTGCATGCGAATTGACCAGGGCCCTGAAGTTCGGAGGAAGAGGATTTTTGTTAATTTCAATACTTTGCTCACACTCAAAAGTGGAGCAGACAGGCTAACAGTGGAGTGTACAGAGCCAGCACCTTCAGTTGTTTGGCAGATTGCACAGCAGAGACATATGGAATTTGATCATTGTTATTTTGGGAGGAGGATAAACTTTCCAGGAGCAGGAAGACAGTTATTTTTAATTGTCTCTATTTTTAAGATCAGTTACATTTGTGGGACTGTTATGCTTGATAATGACATTTTCAAATAAAGTTTCCCTCCTTTGAGAAATGAATAGTACATCTAATTATCTGACATCTTTTCTTCAACTCCCCCCAGCTTCTAAACTTATATGATGACATCACTAGACAGCTGAAATTGAGCAAAGATGAATTGCATTAGATCAAGTGCCATTCTTCTGACTTTCTCTGTTCTGTTTTGATGATGAAAAATGCAGGTGAACTGTGCGGAGACAGGAAACCTAAAAGCCTACAAGCCACAAGAATCAAGGAAAGGTCATGCTTTGGAGAAGTGCAGTAAGCAGTGAGCTAAGGGGGCCAGAAACAGACACCTTTTTCTTGACGCAGCCCTTACCTACAACTGTAGATCTCTTTTAAAACGGATGTGTGTTGTGTCCATTCCACAATGTAAAAGAGGCACAATCAAGATTGACAATATGAAATCAAACTGAATCGTAGAAAAGTGAATCGTAGAATAAGATTCTGAATGATGAATTTGACCTCTCTCGCTCCCAGATCCTGCAGATGAAGGGCCTGGTCCTGAGCGATGCTGAGCACTCGCAGCTGCTGTTGAAATCACAGTGTGTCGTGCACTCAGCACCTGTCAGGTACAGGCTTTGTGCCAGGGCTTGGAGCAGAATTAAGTCACTCTCATCTGTAACAAACAGGAGGACATGAATTATGTAGGGAAAAAAACTAGCAGTTACTGTTGTACTTCTGTCTTCGCCATCGTAAATGATTAACTGTAAGTGTTCCATATACAAGACTTTCTATATCCATTAGTTTGCATTTGGCCCAAGTTAAATCTCAGTGGTTGTGAGATGCATCAAGCTTTTATTTCTCTTGACCATTTGAAGGCAGTAATTCCTTTTCTTCTAAGCCACAAATGTTCTGCCCATGACTTTTTAGATACAAAGAATGATCTCATTTAGGGTTATATTTTATTTTTAAAGCAATATATAGTGTTTTGCTTTCCAGTGATAGCTAACAAGCGCACACACTTTCAAAATTTACCCCTTTCTTCTTTTATGTTTATTTTTACTAATGGCCTTCCTTTCTACCAGCCCAGAAATGAGGGATTCTAAGCATTTAATGACTGGTGGCTTGTGGTGCTTTTAAAATAAATAGATATTGCTCAGGCATCTTTCTCTTCGCATCCATTTGGAAACTGAGTATCTTGCATATTTCAGGGCATGTTGGTTTCAATTGATTAGACGTCTAAGCCTAGTTGAAAGTTTCTCCTTATGGGTGCTGGAATACAATTCTGTCTGGGTCCTATAAAGCTAAAGCACAATGCCTTTTTGTTAGTTATTGCTATTCTTTGTGTATATCTTTAAAAAAAATCTAAATAGTTTTACTCAACACACTCTGGCATTTCTCTGTTTGTAATGTGATAACTTTCAAAGACTACATCTAATCAACTCAAAATTTCAGGTAATGTTTTAGGCATTAATGGGAAGAACTCTGTTGATTTTGATGACAGTCAGAAAGTTGGAAAAGCTTGATTTCCACTAAAATCTAATATTTGGCTGATTTACCTCTTAGGTTACAATCACATTAGGGAGGTGGGGCAAGAGAACTGGAGATGATTGGCTGATTTTCCTCTGATGTCACAATACCACTGAGGAGCTTCTGTATGCTGAAGAGGGAGCAATGGGAGGCAGGCAGAGTCCCTGGAGTGGTGAGGAACACATAAGTTAGGGGTAGAATGGCTGGGAATTTTCCAGTGGAATGTTTTCCATAGGACGGCGCTGATTGGTCAGAATCCCGATGTTCCACATGAGCGTGTCACTAAGTGTTCTGCATGAACATGTCAATTTAGACAAAATTTTCATTGAAAGCCAGGCAGGCCAGCCAGTTGGCTGGCCTGCCTGCATGATTTCCTGCCAGTCAGCCAACTGGGAGCCCCTGGTGTGTGCAGTGAGCTCAGCAACAGAAGCAATGAAATTGTGACCCTGTAGTTATTAATAAATACCCATCCGCATATACTGTTTTAAATTCTTGCCAAACTTAGATTACTAATGTTTTTCCCTATGAAAAAGGCTACCTCAAAATGAGGGCCAGATCTAATATCTGGTTTCTATGCTGAGGAAATCTTGGGGTGTCCACAAATGTTAACAAACTTCCATGCTATGGAAAGGGGACACTAGTATTTACATTAAATGTGGCCCTGAGACTAGTCTGATACTAGAAATCCAGAATAAAAATCCATTGATGATGATAAGCCCAGTTAAACAATACCCAAGAAAACAATTTGCTAATGGAGTTTCTTAGGGATCCTGAAAGAGACTGTTCAGTGATTCCATGGAACTTCTGGAAACTAGATTGTTTAAGAGGTAGAGACTTTCTATGCTATACTGCTGCAGATCAAAGACTTTTAATATTTCTGTGACTGTCTCTGTTCCACAGATCTCAACCTGGGGGTTGTGAAGGAGAGGCAGGGAATTTGCAATTATCCTGCCCTTCCCATATAGCTACATGGGAAGAGTCCTAGCTAGGTCCCAGATACATGGGAGGGGTGAGTCACAGGTTGGTTAAGCACCACTGTTGCGTTTGGTTACATGATTTCTTTTCTATGAAATAGTTTATTCAGGTGCTGTGTCTATAACAGTGACTACCACAGAACACTGGACAAATCTCATCAACGCTGCACTTTGTAATGCATTGAGGGGTTTTCTGGTGGGGAGCAGGTTAGAGAGGAAAGAAATTGCTTTTCAATTTAAAACCATCTAACCAATTTCTTCAAAAGGCATCAAGCTTATTTTATTTATTTGAGGAAAGGTCATTCTTTGGAGAAGTGCAGTAAGCAGTGAGCTAAAGAGGCCAGAAACAGGAGCCTTTCTCTTGATGTAGCCCTTATCTACAACTATGGAAATTTTAGGTATGGAGAAACTTTCTCGCTTTAGATCGTTTTCATACAGTTTATGTGCTTTAGTGGATTGTTGATGAAAGCGGTGCCAGTTTTGACAGATTGTTGATTAAGGAACTGAGGGGCCTCCCACACTTTTAATAAAGCCTGGCACAGTCCTTGAAGTCTAAATTTTCACACATGCAGCTCTGGGCAAAAAAAGACAGGCTGAGGACACAGCAGCAATAATGGGGTGTATCAGCCCACAAAGGAGTGTGAGATAAGAACTTTAATGAGCAGACCAGCAAAGGGGTCAGTGCCTGAAGCAACATGTTATGTTGGCAGGCAAAACGGAGCAGCCTTGGGAGAGCTGCAGCACAACATCTCAATCTATAAGCACCGTGTGACCCATGTATCCAAAAGGGTTTATAACTAGGGTGACCAGACAGCAAATGTGAAAAATCGGGATGGGAGTGGGGGGTAATAGGAGCCTATATAGGAGAGAGACCCAAAAATTGGGATTGTCCCTATAAAACCAGGACATCTGGTGACCCTATTGATGGCTGCCTTTGTGTTAAAGCTAGATTGAATGAATGATTGTTGCTGGGCAACTGTCAAAAAAAGTGTATCAAAACAAACATTGCTGCAGTGCTTTTTGTGGGAATTAATGGTCTTTGCCCTTATTTTTAACAGATCTTTAACTCCTTTCTTCTTTCTCCTCTGTGAATTAGCATCAACCTTACCTTTTCTGAGGAGGAAGTATTTGCGCCTCACAGTTAGTGTGGAGCACAACGGCTTTCCCTCTGCATATATCTCAATATGTTTGACATCTTCCCTATTGAGCAACCATTTAAAATAAACTGTTATGACTGCTTAGAAAAATCTTCACCTAGCACAAAGATGAAAAACGGTTTTACAGTCCCAGTGTTTCATTGGCTGCTGCTGTAGTTTGAGCTACTACAGATTTCACGCCCAAGAGAAGACAGTGTAGGAGGTTTTAGGTAAGAGTTAAGCTTTATCTCTGATTCTATTCCGGCTCTTAACGTTTGTTTTACAGGCATCTTGCACAGCAGCTACCTTTAAGGGCAGGGAGGTAAATAGAATGTGGTACATATAAGAGGCCAAATGAAGCGCCTCTTCCTGGAAATACATCCAGAGAGCCTATTTATCAAAATAGATTACATGGAACTCTGTGTGGTGAGGGCAGGGCAATTTTCGAGCATTGGAAAGAGCCTGGAATAAACAAACAATTAAGTTTGGGTTTTTTTAGTGCTGTCATTTCCAAAAGTTTGGCTATATAAACTAGCCTAGCTCTGAACACAGATAAGTTAGGCTTCCCCAGACATGTTGTGAAAGTTATACCAGTAATGACAGAGATTGTAGTTTTCTCCCAGGTATTGGGTATAAACATGGTTTCTGTTTCATTCTTAATCCTCTATTTTAAATATAGTTAGGAGATTGTTGTGGCAGGTACAAATAGTTTTATTCTGTAACAATCATGGTACTAATTCAGGACCACGTGGAATTTCAATATTTATCTCAGCCAAGCTTGCTGCTAGCAGTGGATCAGATACACAGCTGCCCAGAATCTCTGGTCATTTTTCAGGTCCACTGTCTTCTGAGGGGGAGAACAGTTGTTCATCTCAGGGTCATTCTTCACAGCAATCAACCTATAGATGTGTGTATTCAACCTTCTGGTAAAATTAACATGCAGTAAAGTTCTTTGCTTTGCAGTGACATCTATTCACTTCTAATATGTTGCACTATCCTGTTGCCTAGCATCAGCCTCAGAGGCCTTTAGAAAGGTGATCATAATGTTAATGGCTGATATTTGTCATCAGGAAGTAGGTTTACGCTACTGTTCACACAACAGATTTGTTAGAGTGGTGTGTGAGGAGATGGCAAAACAGAACTGGAAACTGATCTTGGTCTAGATGGAAATATGTGGTAGGGAGTGAACCAAAAAACCCCAAAACCAAACTTCACTTGGGAGCATGGACTTTGTAACTCATGTCAAAGGACCCTGAAACAGAAAGCATGAGTGACTGAGATTAGGCCAGGTTTCCCTAGCAGTTACACACATGCCACCCATGAGGTGAGTGGGAATGGACTTCATTAGGCATTAGAAGTTATTGCATAGTAAATGGATATGGTGCCTGGATCACTGTTACACGTCCGTATTTCAGACAGTTGATGCTAACTGCATGGAAGAAGGGTCAACGGGGCTAGATTATGCTGGTCCTGATCTCTACAAATGTCAAAGCATTATCCTCCTTTAAAACTCTCCGCGACCCTGAAGCCTACAGAAAACTTGACAGCAGTTAGGCTATTGGTGTGCTGAGACCAGCACGTTATGATGCTGCCCAGTATAGTCTCATTGTTGTACTCCCCCATCGGTTGGTCTTTCTTTCCATCTGTTGACTCTTGCCTAGAACGTACGCTCTCTGACGTAAGTACTGTATTTTTGTTCGCTGTTTGTACAGCACATAGCAAATAGGGTACTGGTCCATGACTAGGGCTCCTAGGTGCTATGATAATACAAATAGTAAATAATAACAACATAGGAATGCTGTGGTTCTCGCAAAAGCAAACTGAAGTTTACCCCTGGGTTTAATAGGCTGATTGAACATCTGCATGAATGCCCAGGTGCCTTGTGAGGAATCATAGTACTACAGGGAAAATGCTCTGCTCAAATGAAACTTGGCCGTTGATCAATTTCTAGAGACTAATGCGGTTTTCTTGGTACTGTGGGGTCTAGAGGATTTGTTGAGAGAAAAAGCAGCTCTCATTTATTGTGCTGTGCGAGCAGTGACTAGTAGGAAGGATCAAAGGATCTACCGGAGGAATTGTAACTTCCAGTGTTCCAGGGCAGAATTGTCTTCCCAAACTATTTCTCTGGAGGGTGACTATAGACGTGTGGAGGAGGATAGGTGAATACCTAGTTTGTTCTCCTTATGCAGTTAATAGTGTTTTGTATCTTCTAAACTAGCCCTTTCCTCTCATGTTCGTTGACATTGTCTTTTCTCTTCGCTTTGATGAATTGCGATCTGAAAGGTTGTGCTTTCACTGGTTAACCAGGAATGTGTATTGACATCAGTAGCTGTTATTGATGCAGATAAGAATTTGAGGGCATCAATAGCACTCTAATGAACAGAAGTGATCTATGGAGTTCCATAAATCCAAGCTATCTCTGCCATAAAAGATACAGGTTTCCACATTGCTTTAGGAATTGCTATATGTATGTGGCTGGCCTAGTTAAAGTTATCTGATGTGGTCAAAGGGGATGCCCCCTGCTTTCCTCTTGAAAACTTCTATTTGTGGTTTATAAGATCCAGCTAATCTCAGTACGTGGCTGAATATTTCTAAGTCTTAAAATTGCCCACTACAATATTTATGAGTTTAGAATTTCTCAAGTGGTTCTTAACTCTGAAATCTTTAATTATGAATACCTCTTTCTAGCTCTGAAATATTAGAATTTTGCCAAAAGAAAATGAAAGTATAGTCATAAATATGAGCAAAGTTTCTTCCAAAAGCCACACTTTATGTATACATCCTCCCCCACTCACCCTCATATATAGTCTTTTAAAAATACACTTCTCATCTGAGTTATGACTTGGATAAGCTAAAATCTGTATTTCCATTGCTCCATAGTCTGAAGATTAATTATGTATTTTATCACTTGGTTCTTAGCTCAAAAGAAATGAAACTGTAGACTCTGAGGTGAATTTTTTTCCCCATGTAGTTGCAGTGTTCTCAGAGCTCTAGTCATTAGCATTAGGAAATCCCTCATCTGACTGCTCAAAAAGTGTTCAGAGCTTCTTTCCAAAACTGAAGGCAACACTTTATGTATGTCAGGTTAGGGGTTCTCAGACTCTCTATTAGTGTGGACTACATCTTAACAGAAAGATTGCCCTGGGGATATTTAGTCTCCCATTCATGATCATATGAACTACCTTCTCTTCCTTTGACTGTATTATTTATTATTTGTATTACTGTAGCACTGAAGAGTCCTAGTCATTGCCCAAGATGCCCATTGTGCTAGGTGGTGTACAAAAAATGAACAAAAGACCCGACATGCCCTAAAGAGCTTACAGTCTCTGGCAATAACAGCAATTGCTTACATGGAAAAGTAATTTTAGGAAAATATTAAAATGTACTTTTAACTTTTTGCTGTGACTTAGCAACTGGAAACGAGGAGGGTTAACCCCATTGGCCTAATGCAAAACTCAATGAAGTCAGAGGGAATTTTTGCGTTTACTTCCATGGGCTGTTGGTCAGGCCTATTGGACCAGCTAGCTTTCTGCAGACTACCAGCAAATTCTCCAGGGACCACTTTCCCTATTGTCTGGTAGTCTGAATGATTTCAGGATCCCTGATAGAAGGCAATACAGGATCTTTCCTTTCCTGCTAGTTTCTTCTTGCATCGATTCAAAATTGTGGATTTGTTTGTGTTCTGGAGGCAGAGGTGATGGATGAGACTTTGTGTGCAAAGCTGCCACTGTAAATACAAATTGACAGAAGCTTTCTTTGGTTCCAGCCACCTGAATTCTTTATTACATGGATGAAAGGCACAGACCTGGGTTTTATCATCCTACTGCTAATTATGTCACCTTATTAATACTGGGCTGTAGTCATCGTGCTATCTCCAGGGCAAATTTTAAAACTCTTAGCAGGGCCGTGAGGAAGCCAAGTTATGCTTTTAGTAGTTAGTTGATAAAGTGAGTGTAGCTTTGTTGCTCTGTGTATATAGACTTTTTAAAGATGTTTAAATATAACTCTTCTGGGAAGCAGATCTTGGCTCAACTTGAAAGTTGTAGAAGGTGGATTCTAAAACTGAAAGGTTAGTATTACTTGCCCTGTATCTGTCCTGACACATCAGTCCTAAAACATTTGTCTCTGTGATGGGGGCACACTTACCCTTAGTGCGCCCCCTTGCATCAGGGCATGGTGTTGCTATTATCCTCTGCTCCGGTGCCTCCTGATGCCTGTCTGCCTCTTGCTGGCTCTTCTGTGGTTCAGCCCTCTGGCCAGGTCACAAAGTCCAAACTCCTTCTGGGGTAATGAAGTGTCCAGCTGTAAATCCAAACAAAAGATATCCAAATAATAGCTGCTTCTGCCCCTCTTGGGACAAACTAATAGCTTCTTCTCAGACAGCATTCTTCACACTGCCTCCCTGCGCCCAGGACGCTAGCAGCTTACCTCCGGGGTCTCCCTACTCTCATTTCTCAATACCACCTCCCCGCCACCTAGTCTGCTCCATGCGTGTTTTTCCCAGCCTGCTGTAGGCTCTAGTTTACAACTCCCCCAGTTATCACTATGTCCTAACTCAGGGCTTCCTACAGAAGCATGCACTGGTTCGTGTGGGTTCCCCCAGCCTGTAGTCCAGGAGTGGGCAAACGTTTTGGCCTGAGGGCCACACTGGGGTTCAAAATTGTGTGGAGGGCTGGGTAGGGAAGGCTGTGCCTCCCCAAACAGCCTGGTCCCACCCTCCATCTGACCCCTACCCATTTCCCCCCCCTGACTGCCCCCCTCACAACCTCCAACCCATCCAACCCCCCTCCCCCCGCTCCTTGTCCCCTGATTGCCCCTCTGGAGACCGCTCCCCACTCTAACTGCCCCCCCAGGACCCCACCCCCTAAGCTCCCCTGCTCTTTGTCTCCTGACTGCCCCCTCCTGAGACCCCCTCTCCCTATCTAAGCCCCCCCGCTCCTTGCTTACCGTGCTCAGCCCCGCACCCCGGGCCAGGAGAGCGGAGCCACTGGCTCTGCTCCCCCAGCTGGAGCTCGTGGGCCAGTAAAAACAGCCCGCGGGCCGTAGTTTACCCACCCCTTCTGTAGTCCCAGGATGCCCCCAGTGAAAGAACTCTTTCCCTTCCTCTCATGTGGAATCTTTCCTTCAATGCTCTTCACCTTCCTACTCCCTTCTCGTTGGGGCTCTTACTGTCAACTGCAAGTACTCATTCAGGGCTTGCCCCCAAAGAGGCCTACTGTATGTCTGGTGGGTTTCCCCCAGCCTGCAACAACTGCAGACAGTCTCCAGAGAGCCTTCCCTTTCTCTTCCTTCCAGCTACACAGCTTCCCCTTTTGTATTGTTCTAGCAGCTGCTTTCTAGCTCAGCTGCTCCATTACTAAAAAGAACAGGAGTACTTGTGGCACCTTAGAGACTAACCAGTTTATTTCAGCATAAGCTTTTGTGGGCTATAGCCCACTTCATCAGATGCATAGAATGGAACGCACAGTAGGTAGGATATATATACACACAGAAGATATGTAAAGGTGGAAGTTGCTGTACCAATTCTAAGAGGCTATTTAATTTAGATGGGCTATTATCAGTAGGAGAAAAAAACCTTTTGTGGTGATAATCAGGATGGTCCATATCACATAGCTAACAAGAAGGTGTGAGGATACTTTACAGGGTTTTTTTTCTCCTACTGATAATATCCTGTCTAAATTAAATAGCCTCTTAGAATTGTTATGGCAACTTCCACCTTTACATATTTTCTGTGTGTATATATACACCTTACTTCTGAGTGTTCCATTCTATGCATCCAATGAAGTGGGCTATAGCCTACGAAAGCTTATGCTGAAATAAATTCGTTAGTCTCTAAGGTACCACAAGTACTCCTGTTCTTTTTACGGATATAGACTAACATGGCTGCTACTCTGAAACCTGTTCCATTACTGTGAGCTAATGGATGCCACCTGGAACACCTGATTGCTCCCAGGTGTAGCCCAAAGGGTCATCATGGGGCCAGTTAGGCCTTAATCCTTCCTGAAGGGTCACTGGCCCCATGACAGCCTCAAATGGAAGACATTTTGATTATCATGATGATTGACTTGATCATTACCTGAGCTACTCCGGGAAGAAGAATATACAGATGAAGGATGGGTGTCTCAAGTGACCAGATGTACTCGCTCCCCTCATGAACTGTGTATGTTTGTTTTTAAATTTAAAATATAGCTACTCATAGCCCCTCCTTTCATAATGAGCGGAACCCTGCAAAGTTCACAGATAGCTGTGAACACACTTCAACCCTTCTGAGCATCAAGGAGTAAAGAGATGAAGAGTCATTAAGCATCTTGTGTTTATGATTGTCAGATAATTTTTAAATTATTTTACTGCATAAAATAGCAGAAGGGTTTGAAGTCTAAAGAATGTTATGTCACAGTAAGAGTTGCTTGTGTTTGCTGAGACTACACAAAAGATCCTTAATGCTGTGGTAGCTTTTGAATGACAGGAGAGAAAAATTCTACTTGTACAGCATCTTTCAGCTGAGGATTTTAAAGCATTTACAAACATGTAAGCCAGACAAAACCCCTGTCAGGTAGATGGTGTTATCCAGGCACAGGGAGATTAACCAATTTGCCCAAACGTAAGTGACAATATCTACAGGAACTCATTGCCCCCTCTAGCACAGTTTTCTATCGCTGAACCATTCACAAGGCTAGCGTTGATATCCTTCTGTAAAGCCTGTCTGGCTGTAGAGTCTGTCCTTCTCTCTCTGTTGATCTGCAAACCAGAGAGACCCAGGTGCCAGGGTAGGCTGTGGGCTACAGAGGAACGCACAGGTCAATTTCAAACACATTTTCTAATCTGTGATTGACAGCCCCCGGACAGTGAAGGTTTGCTTGCAGCTCCCATAATATCACCTAGTGCCCAGTAGAGAAAAGCAAGAAAGAAGGGACATGAATTGCACGATTTAAGAATATTAGTAAAAGAATTTCAACAATTTAGATTATTTCCTAATGTACACATTTGTGCTGTTTCTTCTCTGAGGTCACTAATGTTTCTAGGGCTCTTGTATGCTATAGCTATAGTCATAAAGAATGTGGTCAGTGGCACATGTGTTGTGAAAACTATAGTTGCATCCCTGCTCTCAGAAAACATTCTGACTGTGCCTTTAAATTATTTATACAATGCCATACGGTAGGTGTGCATGGCATTTTACAGATAGATGAAAAGACAGATCATTATTTTAAGGAACCTATTCTGTTGCCTTTTGCATTAATGTTTATGGCAATGCCCAGGGGCCGCATTCAGTCTCATAGATTGTTGTACACCATTATAGACATAAGAGGAACTTGTAGTCTAAGAAGGCCCTTAGTAATGAAAAGGTAATTTCATCATAACGCCATCATGCTGGCAGAATCTGGATGACAAAAATGAGGGTTTCTCACAAAAAAATGGACTGCACTGAACAAAACACACCACCTTAAACTGCACTGCTCTCACTTTAAAATTGAAATACACAAAGGAGGCATCTGTCCTTTAAAATGATTGCAAAGTGGTATTGCATTCAGATCAGCTAATCTCCTGTTAAGTAGCTTTGCTAACCTAAATTAATTCAACTCTGCTTCTAAAAGTAAAGCAACAGAATCAGAGTTGTGAACTATATTCTGCCAGACTTAGCATCCCACCTACCTCACGCCCTGGAAAAGCTTCAGGAAATTGGTAGGAGGCAAATTCACATGGTTCCTATAAAATTGCTTCATAGTATATCTTGATTAAAGTATATTTATCCTCTGATCTTACCCTGAAGTTTACAGAGAAGGGTTTGGATTAAGCAGAATGCCAATAGTAAAGCAGTGGTCACAGACCTGGAAAAAACCAAAGAGCCAAACTAACTTAACAGATTATGAAAAATAAACATTTTTTTGAAAATACAACCTTTAGGGATGGACACGTATCACCATGCTCTAGTCTTTGAGCCTGACACGTAGGTCAACCTGGATATAGAATTAGGCTGACGTGGTGCTTTCAGATCAGAGGAGGGAACTGCTTCATTAACCAGGCTGACGTTTGTGATACCATGCCTCTTTCTGACCCTGCTGAGAGGAGGAAATATGGAGAGGAAGGTGTAGGACAGTGCACATCTGCCTGGCTAAGTGTAGTGTGTAAACGGAATGAAGATTGAGAGTACAGACACCCTATATGCACAACAATTACAATCAATAGCAAGGTCCATCAGCATTGTTGCGTTTCAAGCCAGAGGCTCAGCAATGTCTGATCCTCCTGCAGTCCCCTTTCTTCCCCCCGCCCCCCCCAAAAAAGGCGGGAGGGAGAAGACATTTGGAGCTAATTGCAGGATGAAATGATACAAGTTAGAACAGAGGGCTAAAAATAAGAATAAATCTTGAAATTGCTTGTGGGTAGAATTGGGAGGCTGTCATACTTTCACTCATGTTCAATTGAATGTTCATCACTGAAGTATCTGCAGAGAGAGCTTCCTTCTTTTGCCCTTAATAGTTTATAATTGGTTCCTTGTGATGAAACTCCAGGTACATCATGGGCACATTGGTGTAGAATGTCCTTCACTCTTTCCCTCTCAGTGTGAAATTGATAAGGGTGGTTTGTAGGGACTCTGTGTCTCCCTGCCTTTTCTGGGGTGTGTTTTTTGAAACCCATGTCAAGCAACATTTTACTAATAAGTAATAAGCAAAACAAAGCATTAGTAGTCATCAGGTCTCTTTCGTTCCTAACTCTGAATGTACTGTAATGTAGTAAGCCTTAATGTAACACGCCTCCCGAAGATACAAACAGACTAAGCTCTAAAGGGCTGGTAATTGCCTTCAAATAGCGGAATAAAAATGTAGTTAAAACATCTATGTATTATAAGTTTTGTGGTCACTCTCAAACAGGAAGCATCCTTGGCAGGGAGGCCCAATCCCACTCATCTTAAGGACAGTGGCAACACTCCCATTGATATCAGTGGGAGCAAGAACAGTCCCATTGCCTAGATGGATGGCAGAGATCATTCTTTCAGTCTCCATGTTTCCCAACCCTTTTCTGGCATCTAACTTCTTAATCTGAGCTGACGGGGAAAAAGCCTGTGCGGGGGGGGGAGGGGGGGGAGGGGGATAAAGGTAGTGGAGGGAGAGAGTTTTCCTTCCCTAGAAATGGGTGGAAAAATAGGTAAGGGGCGGGGGGGAGAAACTGAAATTGATATTAGTCGTCTGCAGTAATTTACACTGCCAGTTGGTAATTGTTTGACGTTAAATTGTCGATTGATCTTGTTCAAGATTATATAATCAATACTCCTTTAAAGAGCGATGTGAAGGATGAACAGAAGTGTGCTTTTATCTTCAGAGTGGGCAGGAGAGGGTACATCTCTGCTGATATCTGCCTTTGAAAGGGATAAGAGACGTTTCAAAACTTCTGGTGGCAGCTCAGAAGAGAGATTTGGGAGAGGATCAAGAAAAACAGGAGATTTCTGTGTCTCTTTAACACAAATGAGCTCCAGTACAGAAGCAGATTGGAGGAGTTTCTATGAAGCCAATTTTGTAGCCCCAGCTAGGTAATAATGGCAAAGACCCATGTGTCCAAGACATCCAGGGGCCATTGTAGGCAAAAGGCAGCTACAGAGATGCTTCTGAATGACCCGGTGCCTGTGGATTTTTTTGAGCAGAAGTTTGAAAGTCATATAATTTATTTCATATTCTTATTATAGTAGCAACTAGTGGCCCTACTCAGGAGCTGGGGTGTATTTGTGCTAGATGCTGTTCTAACACATACAAAGACAAGCTTTTCCCCTCACAGTTTACAATCTTCCAAATGTTGCACGTGTGTGATTTAGCCAGTACCTATTGTTCCTGTACACTGTGTGCTTGCCGCAGTTGATTCTGCCAGGCCCAGCTTCCATCGAAGGATCGAGTCAGATTGGTGGCCTGTAAAGAAGAGGGTTGGGTTATTTGGTGAGGTAGGTTGAGGGGGAGCAAGGGCAGCTAGAACACAAGATATCCTTATGCATAAAGGTGTGTGGAACGTGCTTAAACACCTAGTGGGAACTAGCAACAGAGCCCAGATACAGGCAGGGAGATACATCTCTCTGGGTAGGCAGAGACAGTGTTTCCAAACATGAGAGGCATGGGCAGCAGGTGAAGCTTCCCCTGGGGGAAGCTAACTCCCTGTCCTGCCTCTTCTGCCTGTGGCCCTACCCACACTCCACCCACTCCCTTCCTCCCTTCCTGGCTCAGTCCCCTCACCCCCGCCCCGAGGGAAGGGGGATATGTAGAATTAACCTGTTGGGCACAGAGAAGCCCCTCTTGTTTTTCAGAGTCTCAGCTTCCATTGAAAAAGGTAAAAAAAGAGGTCCCTCGCTGTTGTGGTCAGAAAGCAAACCCTCAACCCATGAAGTACATACAACAAATGCAAAGGCACCTGCCTGCGATGACAGACAGACTGAAACAAAAGCTGTGAGGTGTGAACTGCCCTGGTAATCGGGTCAGTGGGTGCTGAGTTAGATGTCCATGAGGATACTTTCAGTGTCAACATTGCTAACAGTTGCCTTGTTCAAAATGTGTATGACAGGAGAGGATGTGTTTGATTCCCAAAGTGTGTGGGGGTACAAAGGCGTAGCTGCTGGTGAAAGGTAGGGGTATGGGTGATGTTTACATTAAGATGGGTAGGTCTTTCATAGCATATAGCAAAGTGGGGGGTGGGGAAGCACCATTGTTTTCATTTTCCTAAAGGGGCTTAGTTGTCAAATGTTTGTGAAACACTGGATAACGGGAAGGGAATGGAAGGAGAGATGCCAAGAGGAGGGGAGGTTGAGTGGGATTGCTCTAGAACATACCAGAGGTGCTCAGGATGCTTTGTTTAGAATATCAGAGTTGGAAGGGACCTCAGGAGATCTAGTTCAACCCCCTGCTCCAAAGCAGGACCAATCCCCAATTAAATCATCCAACAGATTTTTACCCCATATCCCTAAATGGTCCCCTCAAGAACTGAACTCTCAACAGCGGGTTTAGCAGGCCAGTGCTCAAACCACTGAGCTATACTTCCCCCCGTTTGTTTGTTTTATCTCTGCCACCACCTTTTCTCCCTCTTAGTTTTGTTTCTCTGGTTTATTTTGGTTGTCTCCTGTTTCTCCTGTCTCTTTCCTCCTCATCACCCTTTATTGTCTCTTCCCCCCTCCCTCTTCTATTCTATTCCTTTCCTCTTACCCTCCACCCAGTTTGTACACAATCCTTCCCGCTGATGTTCCCCAGATGTACTTATTACTGAACAGCTTTACCCATCTTAGCTCCACCTCCAGGACAGGAAGTGCTTTATCTGGATTGCACACACCTTTGCTCCCTCAGCTGCAGGTAGAATCAAAGAACACTTCTTTGTCCCACTGCTACCCTGTAGTAGGACTAGCAAAACAACTGGGACAGGAAATGAGAATAATGTGCCCTAGGTGGTCTGCTTTGAATCAGCCTAAATGATGCATCAAGAAACTGCCTCTCTTTTCCCTTCAATATTGCCTCTGTGACATGGTAGTGGGGAGGGATCTCTCAAAATGTCTGACTTGGTTTTTGGTGCAGCAAAAAAATGAATGGAGGTCTCTTTGGGGAAATACTGCACAACTGTGCTGGCCTAAAAGCTTCTAAGCAAATGCCAGAGAAACCTAACAAATCTTTTGAGAGAGAGAGAGAGAGAGAGCGAGAGAGAGAGAACACTGAAGGGGGAAGGGAGAACCTGATTCTAGAATAGGGTGACCAGATGTAGTGATCTTATAGGGACAGTCCCAATTTTGGGGTTTTTTTCTTGTATAGGCTGCTGTTACCCCCCACCCCATCCCAATTTTTCATGCTTGTCTGGTCATCCTATTCTAGAACTTTCTTAATATCTGCCCCAGGCTCTGTGCTAACCTTCCTAGTCCTCATAGATGGTGTCTAGAGTGGCGATAGCTGAAAAGGTTGGATCCTGAAGAGTGGCTTAGGCCTAGGGAATGCTAGAGTAACTCTGGTAGATCTAGAGAAAGGGTTTGCAGAGCTAAATCCCACATGGCAGGTTCTCACAGTCTGCCTTTAGACCACACAGTTAAGCTGATGACACACATGCAGACTTCAAGCATTGTGATATCAGTTCTGATGTACATTATATGTTTGCATTAAGATAATATTTGAGTAATTCATGAAAATGCAGATGTCTGTCTTTTTTCCCAGTGTTCTGAAAAATGTTTGCCTTATTTATAAAACAAACTCATTGCCTTTCGTGTCTGAGATTGTTTAATCCACTCAGAAAGAAAAACTGTGTGTTGATGTTGAGGGGGAAGGATGGGAAAGCCATCGATTTTCCTTAATGTCCACTAGATGTCAGCAACGAACAGGCAATATCTGTCTCCTGCTTCTAGCATCCATTTCAGTATCAGAAATATTATATAATGTGGTGATTCTAAAACTCTGTTGAGATTATGATGGGTGGGGAGTTTCCAAATGCAGTTGGTGGGTGAAGAGTTGTGTGTCCAGTTGCTATCAAACTGTTTACTTCATCTAACATAGAGCACAGTGGCAAAGCTTCTTGAATAGGAAAGATTATCTGATTTTCTTCTCCCTAGCCCTCAACACTTCCTCTAAAGCAGGCCCGCACAACTCAGAAAGCAGTGTCACTGTTGGGCCCTGTGGAACCAGTAGAAGTCGTTTGACTTGCCCAGCCATGGCAACAATTCTGATTTGACAGCAAGGAAAGTCAGCCAGTCAAAGTTGCCATGCACTGATCCTGGGTATTTTTTCCAATATGCTCTGACTATATTTCTCCTCTTGTTTTTGCAGATCACAGGTGTTATTCTTCTCGCCGTTGGAGTCTGGGGGAAGCTTACTTTAGGCACATATATCTCTCTCATTGCCGAAAACTCTACCAATGCCCCTTATGTGCTTATTGGCACTGGTACCACAATTATTGTCTTTGGCCTGTTTGGCTGTTTCGCCACTTGTCGTGGCAGCCCATGGATGCTGAAACTGGTAAGTAAATGAAAAAAACTGTTATGTGGCTTATGTGGAAATTGCTTAATCAATGTGCTTTTATTAAGCTTAAACCAGATGCTAACCGTAACAGAGGCAAACAGAAAGGTTGTAATGACCTTAATGTTCACTAAGTGTGTGTTGTGCTTAAAAAAAAAATTCCCTTCATTGAAACCAGTTAATGAATCACACTGACTTCTCTGCAGTGTACAGGACTCTGTGATGGCAATAGTGCTACCGGTGAACCAGATGTATCGTTACAGACTTATTAACATCAAAAATGGCACAGCTCTGTAGCTAATTTGAAACAGATTTTTCCCGGGGTGCTTTTTAATAATACAACATGGAATATAGGGAATACCTCGATGGTACTGTTTAGTCTAATGCACACTAATTTTTCATTTCTGGCATTGTGTATTCACCTCTATAAAAATAGGTAGACACCAGAAAAGTAAACTCTCAGTAGTATATCTGTCCACATTTCAAAAGCAGCACAGGGATTTCCTCACTCCAATAAGCTTTCCAGTGTATCTCAAAATGTAAGGAAACTGTAGGTGGAGAAAAAAATCCACGGATGAGTTAAGCATTAAGCTCATATAAGAGCATTCAGGGACAAAATATAATATGTGGTAATTTAAGGGGAGTGGGTGGGAATAGTAATGGTCAGGTTAATATGGGGTGGAAGTGAAGTGGGGCAGGGGGAATAACAGGACGGTGTCTTTTACTACAGTATTTTTCCCTAAAGGTATGTCCTGTGGCTGCCATGGCTGACTGTGGCATTTGCTATTTTGAACACCTATATAAAAGTTTTTAAACCATCTTTCTCCCCTCAAAAGAAAACAGGCAAATATTTGAGTTCTGCATCGTTTTAGGATCTATCTTGCTAGTCTTTGCTGCTTTGCCTCCATTAAAAACAGTTCTCCCTTCTTCCTCTCCCCACCTCAAGCATTGAACAACTTTTTAAACTTTTCTGCATGACAGTTATTTTTCAGGTAGCAAAGCAATTGGGATGAGATTTTCAGAAGATTAAGATGCAATTTCCTTTTAGAATAGCCTGTTTAGCATTGTTCGTCTTCTCAGTTATTTATTCATGTGAAGAAAAAAAAATCCGACCTAAACTGAAATCTCTCTTCTGCTCCCTCACTTTGGTAAAATTTGATTCTAAATCCATGCTTCAGCCCTGATTCACTTTGTACATATGATTATTGCCAGTGAAGTCAATTAGACTACTCATGCATTTATGTACCTTGCTGAATCAGGCCATAGACCCCAATCCTGCAGTGAAATGTACGCAAGTGAACCCCGGTACCTTTGCAGAGTCCTGTTAACTTCACTGGAGCTCCACACAAATACAAAGAGATTGTCTGCATTTATCTCATTGCAGGATCAGGGCATTAACAACATGGGAACCACCTCTCTGCAGTGTGAATGTCTGTTTAAATAAATATATATATGTGACTGTCAAGAAATGTCATTTTACGCACATCAAACAACCTAATAATGGAGAGTGTCCTGCAGTTATTAGTAGTTACACCACATGCAAGGTGTCCTATATCTCACCCTTTAAATACATTCTTTTCCCCTTGTCGTTAGGGGGAATCTGGAAGCAGAAGCTTAAACTCGGAATTGTTTGCATAAGAACTAAATAAGGTTCAGAGACAACTCTACCCCACACTCTGACTTGCGTTTTGTCTTGTTTCTTTGCTTCCAGTATGCCATGTTCTTGTCCCTGGTGTTTCTGGCGGAGCTAGTGGCTGGCATTTCAGGATTTGTATTTCGCCATGAGGTGAGTGGAAATGGAATTTAGGTTATAAATAGCAGTGCCTCTCTGAGCAGGATTTGCTGAAGCCTCTTGGAACATATACAATATATTGGTTGTTGACTTCATTATCATGAGTGATGTAGCTATTTTTCGGAGGTAATGCATGCAGCCCTCTAAAAACTGATATGATTCCAAATGAAGGGATTTAGCCAAAGCTTTGAGTCTTAGCTGTCTGATATTTACTCTGGAGCTATCTTTCTTTATATGTCCTTCATGTAAGATCATCTTTACCCTGTTACATATGCTGAGGACTGCAAAATAGGTTAAATACTTTGCTTAGACACAGCTACTTCAGCCACGGACGCATTTGGTTGTGTAGTGCAGAGAGGATTTCCGAGACTGCAAAGCCAAACCAAACTAGTTTCCTTGATGTTGTGTAAATCGTTTTTGGTTTTTTTTCCCCCCTCAATGTGCCACTGTCCTGAGAGTAGAGTAAGGCTGGAAATAGCTAGAGATAGGAAACTGGGTTATAACGATGCCTTGTGAGAACAATACAATCTGAATTTATAGTAGCATTGTTACTTTGTCCATTTTACCTGGAATTATCTTTGTTTTAAGCCTAGGATTTCATGCATCTTTTAAAGTTTTAAACTGAATCAGGACAGTAACTTTATAGCATCTTTTCCTCACTTCTTACTCCTAGGGGAATTCTGAGCCAAAAAAAGTGAATATTCTGTGCATTTTAAAGTTTATTCTTACTCTTGACTACAACAATTGAAACAATTGTAGAAAAGTCTAGATTGCTTTATATCATTTAGGCTACTTACTTTTTGCTATTCACCAAGCTTGGAATAGACCGTTGAAATAGACGTCACATTTTGAAGTTTTCTCCACAACCATGAGGGCTAGAAACATACTTTTTTCATTAAGAATGAAGGCTGAAATCATCACATCTCCACTTGACTCCAGGAACTGGGGCTTTAAGGAAAACAATAATTATCATGAGACTCGTGACAAAATCATGAGTTGGCAACACTGTTTTCACTTCTGTTTAAAGACTAATTACTTTCCAGAAGGCTCTTAAGAACAGCACTACAGTGATTTGAGTTGCAGTTCTCGCAGGAGAATATTTAATACCAAACACCAAGAAAATTCCACATTTTAAAGCTGATAAAAAATTTGAGTCTTCTGAGTGTATCAGGACACTACATGCAGGAAAAGAAAGTAAACAGGCAGAGGAGCTCTGGGCAGCTTTTTCTCTTGGTAAAAAGTATGGTGGGCCAAATCTTCCAGTCCTTAATCAGCTTGACTTCTATTGCTGTCAGTGCCTCCACTCATATATAATATGTGTTTAATAATTATACACTTCATACATAAATATCTGAGCCATCTTATCCAGGGCTACACATTTTATACGCATTGGCTCAGGGACTATACTTTCTGGCATATTCTGAACAATCCTGAGCATACAGATGGTGTCAGTGAATAAAAACATAAGAATGGCCATACTGGGTCAGACCAATGGTCCATCTAACCCAGTATCCTGTCGTCTAACAGTGGCCAATGCCAGGTGCCCCAGAGGGAATGAACAGAGCAAGTAAAAATCGAGTGACTCATCCCTGTCACCCATTCCCAGCTTCTGGCAAACAGAGGCTAGGGACTCAATAATACAATATCATGGATAATACAAATCATGACAATAATTGTTGACTTTATGCATGCAATTACTGTTCTTTGTTCTGTAATTGACCTGAATACAGCTGAAACCCTAAGAATTTGATTATAATCACATCTGGTATTTATATGACACTTTCTCATTCCTCCCTTTTCTCAAACTCAGAAGAAAAATTGACAAAACAAAACTGATTTTCAGTTAAAATATAAAATTGCCCAGAAGCCATTGCCTACAGCTCAGGATGGGGTAGAACCTGCCCCTCTAAGGGGGTTAAGTGATCTCTCATCTGACACTCATTCTCTTGCTTCATCCTTTGTGATGTCTGTGCAGCTTTTCATGCTGTCAACTGTGATATCCTTCCCAATTGCCTGGATTTGTTTGCTGGAGTCTCAGAGAACTGCCCGCCTTGGTTTTGCTCCCAGTTATGAGTCCTCCTACCCCGCAGCATGCGGCAAAGAGAGTGGCTGAGCCAGTGAATGTAAGCAGGGGAATAGTCCCACTATTGTGGGGAATTTCCCTGGCTTCTGCACTACCCTGGTGAAGTGGGCTAGCGAAAGGATCTGAGTCCTCGCTCCCACTTCCCTTACCCAGAGGCTTCCCTGGCCTCGAGGACTCCCCTTGCACTCTCCTCTGTGGAAGAGTCCTCATAACCCCGACAAGGCTGGGACCAGAATTACTGGGGGGCTCAACCCCCAACCTTGCTGCATCACCTAGGACAGGGGCTAGGGTGTCCCTGCTCCGGGATGCACACTCTGCACTGGACGCTTCCCTGACCCACTGATCATTACATATGATTTAAAGCAATACAGTTTATTTAATTAACAATTAGTTTAAAAACGAATACAGAAAAATGGGAAAGGTTAAAGGAAAACACATCACCCTGCTCTGTGGCAGGGAACATCACAAGTAGTGTCTCTGCAATGTCAGGGCAGTTCACAGTCTGTTCCTTGTAGGTCCCAGGCCTCCTCCTCAGGCTCTGGCTGTGTTTCAGGGATGCTGTGGCTTGTACGCTTGCTCTGGCAGTGGCCACATGCTCTCAGGCTCAAGGTGGCAGGACCCTTCTTCCCAGTGTCACCCCCACCCTGTCAGGGCTACCAATCCCCCTCCAAGTCTGGCCTACAGGGCCTCCTCGCTGAGGTGTCTCCCTGTGCTGGGCCCACTGCACAGGGTTCCCCCGTTCTCCTCAGTTGCTCACTGCCTCCAGCTCCAGACTGCTCCAGCCCCTCCACTCTGCCTCAGCACGGTTGCTGCTGATCTGCCTCCAGCCCCCTGGGCTGCTATCCTGGCCCCTCTGGCTCTAGTTGTTACAGCTCTGTTCCCAGGACAGGTCTGTTTCCTGGGCTGCTTTTCTGGCCCATCTGGATCAGGCCCAACTCTGTTCACCAGCTCAGCTCGGACCCCTGCTCTCTCCTTAGCTCGGCCCCACTCTGTCTGACCCAGACAATTCCAGCTCACAGGGAGGACAGGACCCATCCTGGCCTCCTGACTCCCTCATTAGCCTGCTCGCTCTGTCAATCAGGCTGACCTAGAGCATTGGCCTCTCCTCTTTGTTCCTGGGGACTCCAGGTCCTGATTTCCCATCGACCCTTCCCCTTCCTCTTGGTACTGGGAGCTAGCAACCAAAGCACTCCCACTGAATGTTAGTAAGAGGCCAAATAGAGTGTCAGCTCATAGAGACGTGGGTTCCACTTCCCCAATGGACTCCCTGTATGACTTCAGGCCCCTACCTTAGGGACAGAGTTTCAAAGATTTTAGGCACCTAAATATGCAGCAAGGCAGCTAGTGGAGTTTACAAAGAACCTAAACCTATAGGTGCTTTTGAAATGGTGCTGCTGTTTGCAGGTTGGCTCAAGACAGATGAAATCATCAGAACTAATAGTTTTGACATTGTCCCTTAACAACTCAGGTGTTTCCCGAAAGATGGCTTTATTGAGCTGTGTTTTTCCTTCCTGCTTGTTTTTCAGGTCAGCCTTCTGACTGAGCTAAACTAATATATTCACACAGTAAACATCCCACTAACCAGACTAACATACAGTATTCAGACATTGTCACAGGGCAGTTCCCAATCCATCCCAGCTGCTTTCAAAAATATAGCAATTTGGTGATCTATTTAAAGATTCCCTGGTTGCCAGCGGCAATCTTAAAATGCCATCAAAAGGACTCGTGACTGTTAAAGGAGAGCTTTTTAGACTCTGAATATACACTCCAGAAAGAATGACAAAAGGAACACACACTCACTCTGATTTGGCTATCCTGCAAAGGTTGGAAATGGGTAAATTTCTTGGAAAAACTCAGACTGAAACCTTACGTGTTAAACTGCCCATTCCACATGCTGGTCACTTATAAAATATCACATTCTCTGGCTTTTTCCTCTTAGATCAAGGACACTTTTCTTAGGACATACACTGAAGCGATCCAGAATTACAACGGCAATGATGAGCGAAGCCTCGCAGTGGACGACGTACAACAGAGTGTAAGTTTAAAATAGCTATTTGTAAAAAGATGTAAACAGAATCTATTCTTGTTTGATCACAAAACAAGAATAGCCAATGGCTCAAACATCTGTGTTAGTAAGTTATATTTTAGGGGCTAAACTGATTACACAGGGTTTCAGCCTGCAGTACTTTCACAGCTGCCACTGATTAGACCTTCAAGGTGTTGGTTCCAGTATTCAATACCTAGAATGGAGATACAGGAGTCTGAACCCCTAGGGTGAAATACTGGCTCCAAGTGAGTGGGAATTTTGCCCGTGACCTCAATGGTGCCTGGATAACATCTTCGGTATTTACTAGCAGACTAGCCAGTCTATCCAAGGGTGCACTGTGCTTATTTGGGACACATACTGTCAACGTGCTGGACGAAAGAACCACCACCAGAAAATAGTATTTCACACACTATATTGCCATGGCATATAGCAGGCTTCTCCTGACACCTGCTACTTTGTAAAACCAGTTGAGTTCACCCCTAATCCTGGGCCTGATCAGTATTAGAAAACTTACAACCTTGTGACATAATCAATTTAAAATCAATCTAGTTATCCTAAGGCAAACCCGCAACATGGACTCATTTAAGATGGTCTAAATCACACTCAAGATGATCTAGTTTAATGTTAAAACTTCATTTTATATTTATTTAGTTAAACCCATGCAAGTTTTATAATGCAGACAAACCCTTGTGCTAGTATTTAGCTGGGATCATAGAATGTGAGCAGTTCTTATTCTAAAGGGCCTCTGCCAGTAGCTTTATCAAGATTTACAAATTCAAACATGATTAATCAGGATTTTGTTATCTAGCTTCCCATTTAGTCGATCACCTATAGCAGTTCTCTTTACAAAGACAATGAAAGGCCTGGAAGATAAAATCTATCAAGAAAGGTTAAGAGAACTGAGCATGTTCCATTGGGAGAAAAGACTTCCACAGCCTTCCAACTGGAGTGCTCTGCATGAGGAAACATCACAACAGGGGGAGATAAACAATTGAAACCAATACTGGCTATCACCCAAATGCAGCCAAATCAAGTGACCAGAATGCAGAGTTATACTGTTTAAATGTTATTTCCAGGCCTACCCCTTATTGACTAACCTAAAAACCTTTAGGTCATCAGTCAGCTTATCCATCATGGCAAAATATTTATTCCATCTATAGCACTGGTCCTAGTACTGATCTGCAGGGCACCCCACTTATAATCTCTTGTTGTGCTGAGAATTTGCCATGTATTCCTCATCTTTGACAGACTTTACCAGTTTTTAATATAGAATAGGACATATCTCCCACCCTTCCAAAAGCATTTTGAAAGTCTATACCCACCAGTTCTGCTTTTATTTACTATTTTGTTAACTTTTTTAAAGAATTCTTTGAGTTATAGAGGCTTGATTCATCCTCTTAAGCCTGTACTTCTTTGTCTCTGTTTGTAGTCCCCCTATGAGCTTTAAAGCGCTTTCATTTTTCTCAGATGTTTTTCCTGTTGCCAAGGGAAGGATTTTCAATTTAAATTTCCCAGGATCATGCTTATAACCCTTTTTAATAGATAGGTACATTGTTGGCCTTCTCCCCGTCCTCCAGTATAGTAGTGCTTGCTGACAGTGATTTACCTCTATTTTTGTCAATAGTTCAGCTATTCCATTCTTCAGTATAAGCGAAGAGCCTCATCCCACTCCCACTTAAGTAAGTGAGAATTAAGCTACTGACTTCTGTGAGAGCAGTATTCAGACCCAGGCTTATTTGGAAAATAAGTCTCAGTGAGTAGCCTTGGTCTGACCTCACCCTGAGAGGTCAGATCTAAAACTATTCCTATGCTTGTTTTAACACTGGCTTCTTTTATTATCTACTCTTTCTTTGTAGCTGAGATGCTGTGGCATTCAGAACTACACCAACTGGAGCACTAGCCCTTACTTCCTTGAACACGGTATTCCCCCAAGCTGCTGCATGAACACCAGTGACTGCAATCCCCAGGATCTGCGCAATATGACCATTGCTGCCACTAAAGTAAACCAGAAGGTACAGGCCACTGTGTGCCAAAGGCAACTGAGATGCAACCATCTGGGGAGTTAGTTCGCACATTACTACGTATAGTGTCATTGAAGTGCGGGGATATGAAGCGGGGATAGTAATATGAAGAGTATGGAAACTGGAGATGGAGAGGTAGAAAGGTTGCCCACTGCTTGCCGCCAAACACTTAAATTGACATTTCTGAAATAAACAGAAACCCGACCAGTTAAATGGGAACTCACTTCCCATCCCCATCACATTTGGTCCGGTACAGCATCTTGCACAGAGGCAAAGCTGGCAAGACTGTTCAAATACACAGAAGTGATGCAGCTGACCTCGATGCTTATGTCAATCAGCAATTCTCATTCTCACTGACTTCCCTCTCCCCACCCTCCACCAGCTTGTCTTCTGTCAGAAATTTCAGGTGTTGGATGCTAGCAGTGAGCCCAAACAGAGAAAACAGGGATGATTGACATGAAGCATTGTGGGGTAGTGAGATATGTTTGCTGTGCCCCTTCTAATCTCATTAGATTCATACTGCTGCATGCAGAACAGAGCTAACATTGACCCCTCCCCACCTTCATAAAAGAAGATTGGAAGAGTAGTATCAAGAGAGACTAGTGAGAAAACAAAACTACTACATTAATAGAATAAAAATGCAGAAAATGTGAAGAAAAGGGGGAACCAATGCAACATACAGAAAATACACCCCAGTACTGGGTTGTGCAAGGAGACATTCATTGCTGACACAGAATTTCTTTCCTGTTGACTTTTTGCATAAGATTTTTCAAGAGCGGTAACAAATTGTTCATAAAGGGAATAATCCTGACGCGAGATTAAACCTTTATATAACTCCATTGGCTTCGGTGGTTACAGCAGAGATGAATTTGCCCAGCATATTTTGTGATTTATTTTTCTTGTCATTTCTCAGGTATTTCCAGTGTAACTGTTAACACAAGAAATTATTGGTATATAACAGAAAAATGCAGAAATGGTTGGTTGTGTTCTATTTTAATCCATTTCAGCTGGTACTGAAACTCAGCGGCCTGTCTGTCAGAGACTTGGAGATGTGACTAAGGTCACATTTACAACTCTGCCTTTGTAAAGCAGTCAGATAGAGTGTTTTTCCAGTCCATATCAAGAAGAGGATAATACTGGATTAGCTTCCACTAACCTATCCTTCAGTCATAACCTAATGTGAGCCAGTCAGTGCTAATGGATTTGGAACAGGGATGATGTCAGTCTATTGTGAAACTTGAAATAATTGCTATCAATGTAATGTTGCTGTGCTGGCTGAGTTTAAATGATTTGCAAAGACATTAATTTACACTTGTTAATTAGTGCCAGATTCTGCCTTTTGGAGAGGGGGAGGAGGGGAAGGTACAGTGGGGCTGAACTGCACCAGGAGGAATTCTGAGTGAGGCCAGGTCTACACTACATACTTACTTGAGTATAACTACATCACTCAGGGATATGAACAGGCCACATCCCTGAGTGACATAGTTATACCGACCTAACACCCCATCCCCCATGCAGACAGCACTATGTCAGCAAGAGAGCTTCTCCTGCTGACATAGCTACCACCTCTCGCAGAGGTGGGGTAACTAAGCTGACCGGAGAGCTCTCTCCTTGTTGTGTGGCTACTGGAAGATGGACAGAGCTGTGGCCTTGGCCTCACTGGTCCACTTACAGGTACCCATGGTGTTCTGATGAGGAGCAGAGCTCATGCCTCTGAGCCCTACTGTTGCTGTGGGAGAAGGTGCCGGAAAGGGTATAGCTTTTACATGATGAAGAGCTCACAAGTACTTGGCTGGCTGGATAGATAGAGGCTCTTGGCACCCTCCTCCTCCTCACAATCTGACCTTGAGTTAATTTGCCTTTTTGCTGTAGACAAAACTGAAATATTATTTCAAATGATAACTGGAAGGTAAATGCACATTGTTTTAAAATCAATGCCTTGCAGGTGATCCATGGCTGATCCCTCCCACGTTTCAACTGCGGGGGGCAGTTATCTTGTTCTAATGTTCTGATTTGTACAGCAAACTGACCAGCATTCACTCTCATTTCACGGAGAGCCAATCTGCCAATCTTTGTTTTAGCTTTTATCTTATTATTTTCTACCAGCCTTTATCCATAGAGTCCCTGTTTCTGAAGTAGCTGACTCGATTATTTTGACAGAATTGTCCACGGATGGTTTGAAGGTCTTGCCCATATTTGAGAAATCGGTTTCAGTTGCCATTTAAATCAAAGACTTAAAGAACTCTCTACTTGGGAGTTGTCCCAGATCTTTGAGTTGCTCAGAGACATTTGAACAATGTGGGCTATTTCTGAGAGGTGGTAGGGGAACAGGAACAAAAGCAAAGCAAAAGGAGCTGTGACTGGTCTAGTACTGTAGCTTACAGGGAAGGAACAGTCTTGATGGTCTCTGAACAGACTCTCATCCTGTTCTCAGCCAAGAAGGAGGTTTATGATTAAGGATCAGATTTTTGTCATGGAAGGCAGAAATCCTGTGACTTTCAGAGATGTGTGATATTTTCCATTGCAGCTTCAGCCCTGGGGCAATGGGACTGGAGATGTCAGCTGGCAGGGGGCCTGGAGCTCTGAGCCACTGTGGGCCTTGGGTTCTCATCCCCCCTATGAGTGTGACTCCCCTCCCCCTGCACATATTTATTTTTAGTAAAGTCACAGGCAGGTCGCAAGCTTCCTTGAATTGTTGGTTATTGCCTGTGACCTGTCCATGACATTTATTAAAAATAACCATGATAAAATCTTAACCTTATTTATGATACTTGCCTGTGTGTATTTTTTGCAGGATTGGGGACATGCAGGTACCTTTGTTGCAGAGCTCTCTGGCTCTCTCTTATGGATTAAATACATTTGAAATGCAGTCTTTTTCCCTAGTCTCTAAAAACCAGTAATAGGAACAGGCTTCAAAAAAGTTAAAGTAAAAAAGCTTACTAAAAGTTCACAGAGAGTACTAATGAATTACCAGTGTAGGCTTATTCTATTAGTTTGACCACATGACTAAAAGTCAGGAACTCGTGGACTGTGTTTCCCAGCTACTGATTAACTAAGTGACTTTGGGAAGTCATTTAGGGCTAGAGTCCCAAAAAGACCTAGACATGTAACTGCGAATCAGACTCCGTTGGAATTCACAAAGCCCCCATCCAGCTGTTTCCAAAGTGTATGTAGGTGCCTAAACATGCTCAGTACCTGAATGTTTTCAGGAAAAGTTCTTTAGACACTTACTTTACCCCATCCAAACACAAGCACTGCAGCCTCACTGTAGGCATCCAGTCATTTAAGTTGCAGAGCGATTCATGAAAGGAAGATACGTCTTCCTCTGCCTGATTTGCCTGTGGGGCCCGATCCATTAAGTGTGCTCAGACCTCACTTGCCAGATTGGGCCCTGTATGCTGATGTGCACAGAACAGCCAGGGGAAGGGAGAGGACAACCTCCCTCACAACTGTTAGCCCAGGGGTTAGAGTACCTATCTGAGGTGGGTGAAACCCCCAGGTCAAGTGCTACCTCCACCTCAGAGGGGAAGAAGGCATTTGAACAGGGATTTGCCAAGTGAATGCCCTCGCCACTGGGATGTAGGCTCCCTACATGTTGGTCTCCCTCTATCTCCCCTTTCTCCTTTTCCATTGTGAATAAATCATTAAAAAATTCATTGGCGCAGGAGGACAGGACTCTGGTCTCCCACCTCCCAGGTAAGTGCTCTGCCAGGCTACTGAATCACTCTCATGTTTGTGCTTTCTTGTGTGCGTGCTCTCTCTCTCTTTCTCTGACCCAAATGACTTCTTCATGATTTATTCACAGTGGAACAGCTGAGGGAGCCCCACCTCAGAATATCCTGTAGCCCAGTGGCCAGGGCACTGACCTGAGAGGCAGCAGATCCCTGCTCCTCCTGAGGTGAAGGGGGGACTTGAACCAGGGGTCTCCCACATCTCAGGTGCCTGTCCTAACCACTGGCCTAAAAGTTGAGGAAGGTCCCCACCTCCCCCTTCACCTTCTTGTTTAAAAAAAGAGGCATGGGCACCTGATGCCAAGAAAGGATTTGCAGCTGAGAATCCAAAACACAGGGAAGCACCTCTCTGCAGTCTGGATTTAAGCGCCTACGCTCTCTAAGAAGGGTGGGGCTTGGGACATGTCTTTCCCGTCGGCTAATTTAGGCTGCTCCCCATTTAGCACTTTGACTTTTGTGATACCGTTCTGAGGCACGTATCTCTCCCCATCCATTTTACAGGGAACCGGCATGCCTAACCCAGGCTTTGGAATCCCAGTGGTTTTTTTTCTAAAACTTAGGTGTGGTGATGCTCAGTGAATCTAGCCCTAAACCTTCCTGCATCTAGTTCCTCATCTGTTAAATAAGGCTAATATCTATCCTTGAGCTGTCATTAGGATAGCAGCTAACCAAAGTGCATTACAAACAAATGCTAAGCATTATTTTTCTCTAAAATGTTGATAAAGAAACAGGAATATGGATGCAAACGAAGTGATAGTTGCTAAATAGGGTTCCCCCGCCCACCCCTACCCCCAGTAGCTACATGGTTATGAGATACAGAGTTTTTCAGGTTTGTATGGTAATATCTGCACCCCACTCTTGAGGGTGCCCCAATTCTGAGCTTGCACAATAAGGACTGAACACAATTCATACAATAAGTTGCCAGAAACAGTAAATTATGGCATCTTGGAAAACCGCTCTACAAACGAGGTGAGTGAGTAAAGTTATCTGACTAGCATGATCTTTTTAACAAGTAAGACTTTAGGTCTGTCTCAACTTACCATAACTGGTACATAGCTGTTACATCTTGTGCAGGCTATTAAACAGAACAGATCTGAGAACCTTAGGAAAATGCTGGAAAAATGTGAAGCCACATTTGGCAGAATGAAAGAATTGGTTGAAATATCTAGCCTCATTTCATAATATGCAGGACATACAACCATAGTGGCTTGATATGTTAAACAAGTAAGCTTGAAATAATGTCTAGTATAATGTCACAAGATATAATTGGGGATTAATATGTATGTTGAAACATCTCATAACTGATTTATGGCTGCTCTGGTCTTGAATTACTCTTAACTTTATCTCCTACTTCATTACTCTGAGGATTAAAAAAAATGTATTTAATACTGCAGAAGAGGTTCAAGAAATCGTGTAATCTAGATCATGAATGGCCTACATTAACAAAGGACATTTTCTTCTTCTTCTGACCACTAGTGTGCAGTATAAGGCCCTGATATCCTCTAAGAACATGCTTAAGAGTTTGCAGGATTGGAGCCTGTGTATGTACTTGCATCTGTATGATGAGTAGACTCATCACACTGCACAGGCGCTGATTCCCACCCCCACCGTCCCCCCAGTGGATGCTCCACCTCTTCTCTGCTCCGCCCCCTCCCCCCGAGGCCCACCCACCCGTCGCTCGCTCCTCTCTTCTCTCAAGGCCCCCTCCCGATTATCTCCCGACAGCTGCTCTGATCCTCGGCCAGCCCCACAGGCCTGCTGCCCCAACAGCTGATCAGCAGCCAGACCCCGGGCCAGAGCCATTGTGGCCGATGAGTGCTGAGCACCCCCTATTATTTTCCCCAAGGGTGCTTGAGCCGTGGAGCACCCACAGCGTCGGTGCCTGTGTCACACTGGCAGTGCTGGAGACAAGACTGAGAAAGGGGAGCCAAGTAAAATCCCACTCTTTTCTCAGCTTCCTATAGAACTGACACAGATATAGCATCTACACTAAAATACACCTTCGATTGGCCTCAGTCTGAGAATAAGTTCTTGCTGAGTTTAGGGAGAAAAGATGGGTTGTTTTGTGTGGAGCTTGGTGGCGTTTATACCGGTGGGAAAAAACAGACTGTTCTTGCGGCTTTCAGTCAGTGACTTGAATTTCTTTGAACACCTGAAACTTGAAAATCTAATTGCAAACACACTTTTGAAAAAATAATTTAAGAAAATATATGTATTGAGAGAGAGACAGATCTCAAAAGCATGTCCAGGAGCAGGACAGCCTATGCATGCAAATTCTCTGCCTCCTACCCCCCATTCTAAAGGCCATGTATTGAGGTAGGGGGAGAGTGGCTCTGATGGAATCGTGGTCTGGACTGTAGACCAGGAATATGTATTTGAAGTGGGAGGGGGCTTGCTTGTTCTTTTCCTCTAAAAACAAAAACAAACCAAAAAAACCCCTAAAGGAAACAGTTGGAACACCCCTCTCCCCCCGCAAAAAAACCCCTTCACTACTGTCATATATTAAAAGTAACGAACCATTCCAGACCAAGCCTGGTGCCTTTAGTGGGACACTGCCAGGCAGGACACCTCCCTACACATCCGAGACATGTGTAGCACGTTCTTAAATAGGCTAGTGTTACAGATGCTAGCATCGCCCCCTCCTGGCCAGGCACTAGAACTGCCATGAGCAGAATCAAGGCCTCCTTTGCTCTGGATCCTGTGGGTGTTTCAAGTTTCTGTAGCCTCATCAGGCTGCAGCACCAGTTTTTCCCTTGGCCTCTCTGGCACATTTCCTAGTACGAACTCCGTCTGTCATCCCTTTCCCAGACATGGGGTTCTTCGGCCCACCTGCCCTTGGCCCCCAGCACCAGTGCTGACCCCCAGGATGCCCCAGTTACTTAAATACACCCTTCTCCTAGAACTCCCCTCAAAGGTGTGAAGCTTCTGGTTACAGTGTAACTCTCAGGGGCATGCAGCGGTTGTGGAGTAATCAGCACAGAGAGACACTCTGCACAGAGTCTGAGGGCTTGGTTACACTTACAGCTTTATAGCGGTTTTGGTTATACCCCCCTTCAGATACAGCTCCAGGGATAGCGCTCCAGCATGTCCACATCACAGCCACAACCACACTGGCGTGGCCACATTTGCGGCACTTGCAGCAGCACAGGGAGTGGTGCATTATGGGCAGCTATCCCAGCATTCATCTGGGTGCAACGTGCTTTTCAAAAGAGGAGGGTGAGGGGGAGCTTGTTGTGTGTATGCGGAGGGAGAGAGCGAGTGGATTTTTGGAGTGCTGAAAGTGTGTCAGCAAACTGTCTCTGAAATGCAAAGCCTGCTACTCTTCTCCTTCTCACTCGCTCTCAAGGTGAACATTTGCATTGTTGATTTGCCAAGTTACAGCTATGCTCTGAAAACGTACTTCCGCATTCCTCCAGCCAAGTTCAAAACAAAGGGAGAGAGGCTTAATTGGCTTAAGTAGCTTAGGGGGTGGTTCCAGAGTCACTCAAAGCTCTGTATTGTTAGTACCCATTTACACTGGAGCTAAAGAGTAGTACCCAATACGCTACAGCAGTTAATCCTCTGGCAAGGAGGATTACCAGGACCGGTATAACCGTGGACTTATAGCGCTCTACCTGCCTCACCAGTCTGGACGGGTAGGGAGTTATAGCACTCCTGGCAGCTTTATAGCACTATAAAGTGCCAGTATAATCAAGCCCTAACACATGTATGCTCTTTTACTTAGTCATATAAAAGCAGAGGAGAGTACAGCTCATACAAAACAATAAGCATCTTAAATAGCAATGTCCCTCACTAGCTCACCCTTCTCCTGTGCGTCCTTGGGAGAGCATCTGGGTCCAGGCAGGCAGGGAGTCCACTGCTCAAGGAGGTGGTATGTGCTCCTTTCTGAACTGGAGAAAATGCCCTCTCCCCAGACCAACCTCAGCAGACCAACCCCTGCCCTTTTGAAACCTTTGGCCCAGGTAAAACCCATGCCAGCTTCCCCATGTGGACACAGATCCCTTCCGGGTGATTTCATTGCCAAGGTGACTTCCCCCTACTGAACCAGTTCTGTTGTGTAGGGACCATCTGTTGTCTAGATGAGTGAATAGATTTCTGGCAGTTTAGGGTCTTACAGTCAACTGTCGTCTATTGTTCTGTTGCCACCAGCCTTTGGCATCTCAACCAAATGTGGAGGCAAATAGACCATAGTGAAGGCAAAAAGCTGGGCATTCAGAGTGGAGTTTGCTGCCTGACACGCACACAGGGTACGTCTACAGTGCAATAAAGAACCTGCAGTGTCAAGTGTCAAAACCTGGGTCAATTGACTTGGGCTTGCGGGGCTAAAAATAGCGGTGCAGACATTCTGGGTCAGGCTGGAGCTCAGGCTCTGAGAACCACCCCGCCCCCGGCAGCGTTTCAGAGCCCAGGCTCCACCTGGAGCCCAAATTCTACACTGCCATTTTTAGCCCTGCAACGCAAGCCCTGTGAGCCCAAGTCAGCTGACACGGGCCAACTGTGGCCATGCCGTGGGTCTCTTATTACAGTTGAGACGTACCTGTGAGGGTTCGTAATCTCTCACACAATTCAAAATTGTACAGACCTATTCCCAAATTGTCACAGCTAGCATGATTCATTTTTACTGCCTGTATCTTGTCAGGTTCTGCTTTGTTTTCAGATCAACTCCACTGAGGCCTTACTTTTTCTTTTTCTTTTTTTTTTTTAAATACCAAAAAGATTTGCCTTAATAATACAGCAGTGCCTTATTTATTACAGCATCACATTAGGCTTCTTTCTCATTCAAGCAAATTTGTTTCTAAAATGTACTGCTGCTGTCTTCACGATTAGTGGGTACACTCATCACCTAACAGGAATTGTTATTAAATAAAAAAAGTTAAAATATGATTGGAACTCATGATAGAAATACCCAATTTCTGGCTGAAGCCAAATGAGGTGGGGGAAGGGGCACACACACTCAAAGACTGATGATGTTTGTCTTTGTTTTATAGGGCTGTTATGATCTGGTGACCAGTTTTATGGAGACAAATATGGGAATCATAGCTGGAGTGGCTTTTGGAATTGCATTCTCACAGGTATACAATTATACTACATGAACTAGGTGGGTTTTTTCTCTCTTTTCTTCAGGGAAGGATTATAATAAGGGACAGAGCTCAGAATGCTCATTAGTCCTTTGGTCATCTGTTCATTGATTTTCTTTTTTCAACTTAAATGCAGTTTCTCCTTGCGAATATGCAGTTATGACTCAACTAATGACTAGCTTAAGGAAAACCACTTGTCCCTCTGATGGGTCAAACAGAGGTTAACCCAATAAAGCATTGTTTTAAATGGAGCATAAACCACTCAAAAGCCAAATAGCTGATCCATATGTTGGATAGGCTTTTTGCTCTTCAGGCTTTCTTTTTTTAAAGATCTTGTTATAAAATTCAAAGATCTTTAAAATAAAAACAAATTTAGGCTGACTCATTCAAAAACTGTTTGTTTTGTTTTGTTTTTTATATGGTGACCTGCACTATTTGCTTATTTCAGCTTCATTGTAAAAAAAAAAAAAAAAAAAAAAAAAAATGTTCAGGGTGGAAGAGAACTAATTGTTAAAACTCTGTTCATTCTGTTAACTTTTCTAAAAGAAAAACCCCTTTGATTTTTATGAGGAGAGGCCCCTTAAATCAACGTAGGAGTTTCCCTAGCTAGAAACAACAGCACAGCTGTAAGGAGAAAGATGCCAAAACCACAGTCTAAAAGCCACACTGTTTCATGATAAGTTTTGGCACGCGGAGGATTCAGGGAACGCTAGGAAGCTGGCTACAGCCCCCTGACTTTCAAACTGCCTTAGCCCTGACATCAGTTAAAGAAGCCTAGTGAAAGTTCTAACCTGTTGTTGTGAGCTGGGTGAAATTTTGGGTTGAGTTAAAACCCCAGTCAGATTGATAGGAGTGAATTTACACTTCAATTAACAACTGTAAACGTAAGCTCCCACATAAAACAAAAGGTAGTGTGAACCTGCCCAGGAGTTTTTGACTGAGTATTGTTTTGGGTAGGGTATTTGCCTGTAAAAATCACACAGAAAAAGAGGACAAAAAACCAGAGAGGCGGGAGAGGCAAGAAAGCCAAGCACTGACCTCTAAGTACAGTGTGACCCTGGAAAAAAAGCTAGAGCTTTTGAGTCTGATGTTGACTAGAGGGTTGTGGGGTGTAAGCTAAGAAACTGCTCATTTTGTTCTCAGTTCCTTCTGCACTCAGAGAAGCAGGATTTTGTTCATTCCTTGTAAATAAACAAGATTGCACCAAAGAAAATAGTAGATTCCATCAGTTTCTACTTTCAGCTGGAACATCCCCAGAGCCCCCAAACTCTGACTAGCTATTTGGTTAAAAGGACCAAAAACTTGTTAAAAGAAGCCTAGGAACTGTTCTAAATTATGAAAGCTTCTTATGGTCCTTACACCAGTGAAAACCAGGAACACTACTGGCATCTTCCACAAAGTCTTGACCCTTCTTTGTAGTAACTTGCCTTGGAATGGTGAGAATCCCCTCGAAACGTGGAGAAATAGGAGAAAGAAAACCACATTTAGAAGCCCAATGCCAAACCATTGCCAATACAGGACATTGAGGTGCATGCACATTCATGGGATTAGACTACTTCCATCTGAGCGAATATTTGCCTTCTCTCTTCTACAGGTTGACTGTAAACCCTGCACTTGAGAGTTGTCATTACACCTGGCATTTGCTTTGGTCATTGAATGTGAAGAATCCAGTACCAGGCTTTTTAGAAGTGTAAACCTTTTTGATGGCATGAGGCACCATATTTTAAAATATTTGTGCAGTGCTTTGAAAGTGGGACGGGCCAGATTAGTTTATTCTGCTTCAGCTTAAAACACATGAATTCAGTCAATGTGCTGCAGGTGAAGACAGTGCTCTCACCTGCTAAAACACCAACACTCTCCTCTATTCACTGTAGTTTACTGCAGTACAGCCCCTTTCTCTTTTCTTTGCTTGACTTACACATCCTGCCATTCTGTGGCAAATTGTAACAAGGAGTATGGCTGTCCATTATAGAGGTTCAACAGCGTGAACAGACTTTGTTAAAATTAGGGAAACAAAGTTAGGAGTGACTTATGCATGGCTACACATTTTGGTTCAAGAAAAAGAATTCTCTGTACTGTGCCATGGTTGTAAGCTTCAGTATTTTTGAGCATTATTTAGTTTAGAATATTGTCATATTGTGCAGTGTTTCTATAATTTTATTTTAGTCAAATCCCTATTAACAAGTTTCACTCCTTTGCTGAACCAAGCCTATCTCTAAATTCTTCAGTATAACTGCTTCCAAGTACTGAGGAAAGCTGTTAGCAGATCTATTATCCACAGAAACCCAGCCTCAGATAGCCTAAAGTGTGTTTGTTGGATTAAGACTTCTGGCTGACTACTCTGCCTTGGATGTTGCTGTCTGTTCTTTGTCACCAGAAGACCATGATGTCTTTGCTAAAGAACCACACTAACATTTTCTTGTCCGAGTCTTGGTTGTGAGGAAACCTCACGCTTTGGTACTGCACTCTGTGCTGATGGTCCGTTGTACCTGAAGCATCTCAAAGCATTGACTCATCCTTCATACAGACAAACCCTCAGATATTAGAACTTTGGTAGCCAGAAACTGTGATAATACTTGCTTTTTGCTACTGTATTCCACTTCTTGGCAGCCAGTAGTAGTCAACTTGTTCTTGTTCCTAACCTTGATGGCACCATTATAAAGTGTTCTCTGTACTCTGTCTGGTTTTAGGTAGAATTGTGTTCAGTGCTGATTTATTTAAAAAATCCATCCAAAAGAATTTGAGGACTTGGGAGGTAACATGTTGGATTATTCAGCCCTACTCAATTGAGGCAAATTGAAGGATATTTCGTGGTAAGGATCCGGACTAAGTATAAATCACCAAATCTTCTTTTGCCTCATCATATCTTTAATGAATCTGTAGTACGTATAGCATTTTAACTTGGCTGGAAGTTGTTTGCAGCTGGGAGGACAATACAGAAATAAGCCAAACTGGAATTGTTTGTCAGAGTTTTGTCCTGTCTGGATATTTATTATAGGCAATCCATAATTTATGGGCTAAATTCTGTCTCTGATGGAATCGTACAGCATAGCAAAGAAGAACAGAGATGCAGACCAATGCATCCTTTGCAGCAAGAATCATGCTGGCACAGGCTGGATTTATCATGGCAGGCTGCAGGCCACACAACGTAAAATGCACTTTCCTGCTGCTCCAAGCAAATGCAAAGTGCACCGTGATGTGCTGCTGGCAAAGATTTGTTGCTGATGGCAGTCCACACTCCAGCCAACTGGAGGACTAGACATTCTTCACTTCCAGTACGCCGTCTCCCTACACCATTAAGGGAGGTAGGGGCATGACACTGAGGCAGGTGTGCTTTCTAGCCCACACTTGTGCACTGTAGGAAGATTCTACCTGGCCTGTTTGTGTGTGCAAAGTGACTCCCCACCTCGCTTAGCCCCTACCCTTTGTGGAGCAAATAGCTGAATGTAGCCTAATAGGTGAAGAAAACAATAAAGTTGGTTACCATTTACTTATTAATTGGTCTTGCTTGATCCGTATAAGAATGGAATCCTCTGACTGCTTTCAGATTAAGCAGAGCTAATAGTATCATAGCAGGCAGAGATACAACTTTAGGTGAGGTTTCGCTGCTTCTATTTAGAATAGTTTTAGTCAAGTCTTCTGCAGTAAAGCATGTTGTGCTGGCCTTTCCCTTGCATAATTTGTTAGGTCTTGACCAGTATGAGGAATGTACCAGTTCTCAGAAATGGAAAAATTTGATGTAATGGCGTGACGTGTCTTAATGCTCTGGCGTGATTTCTCAATCACAATTAGTGTCTGAAAAGCTGCCTTGGGACTGATGATGTCTGTACAGTTGGGAAGCCCAGACTTTGCTTCTTGAAGTTGAAATAATAATTTTTAAAAAAGCAAATTGTTTTTTGAATCAAAGTCTGACATTGTTTCAGCTGGAATAACTTGTGGTTAGCAGGTGCTCTTCGTGAAAATGATCCCTATACACTGGACAACATAAAATAAAACTGTCCAAGTCGCCTTTAAGAGGAATGATTTTTGCCTGTGGAAAACTACAGTGCAGATGTTGGTTTAAAGGACATGGGCTAGCCTTTTCAGGTTGGAATTATCACTGAGTTATTCATTAAGTAGGAGGGGATTGTAAGGCAACTTTAGGGCCATATTGTTGCAGCTTCACTGCAGGATGCAGAGACAGTGTACAGTCCACGAACTGAAAATCAATCCTTCAGAGTGCACCATACTGATTCACCTAGGGGTCAGTGGCTGGATTCCCTCTGGTCCAGTGCAGCGTTCCCTTTGTGCGTATATTTTAGCTCTTGCGGTTTAATTTCTAGCATAAACTTGAGTAGTTGCACCTGATTGGGGGTACAATTCAGGTGGAGGCATAACTCTTCAGATCCATACCCATAGCTCAGGTTTGGAACAGAAGTTGCATCTGCAGACAAGAAAGCTAGGCTGCAGCCTGGCTGAAAATACATTAAGAATAAGACATGTTTGAAATGTCAATTTGCCTAGTGCCAATGTGGCAGGCTCAAAGCAGAGTTTCTGCTGGATTTGAAAATATTGGAAAAAATATTCCCAAATGCTATAAAAAATACATTCCTAAAAATACCGTTTTAAAAGGGACAATCTATAAAAGCTATTACCTTGATTCTGATTTGAGCGTATAAAGAACAAAATGGCTGAGTAGAAACAGCTCTGAATGGACACTGGTCAGGACGAAGAACAGGTGTTTTGGCAGAAACACTCCAGGACACAAAAACTTCATAGACATTCTTTGATGAAACCAGTGAAATCAAAAAAACTAATGCCACAATGATTGGTAAATTCAGTCCTTTCCAGAAGATCGTGGAGAGCTGTGTGCCCATGTCATAAGTATGAAGTAGCCTAGAATTAGTGTTTACCTGTAAGGGGTTAAGCTAAAGGTAACCTGAGAGGTGGACAACTGACCAGTGAGAAATTCCTCAAGAGACAAAGGATTTTAAGTTTCAGTTTCTGTCTAGGTCTCTCTCTGTTCATCCCATAGCCGAGGTGAACAGTGAGAGACCCAGACAGAAACTGAAACTTAAAATCCTTTGTCTCCTGAGGAATTTCTCATTGGTCAGTTGTCCACCTCTCAGGTTACCTTTAGCTTAACCCCTTACAGGTAAACACTAATTCTAGGCTACTTCATACTTATGACAGCCCTGAACACTGAGGATTGAGACACAGTGAGAGAAATCAAGGAGCTAAAAGGTGAAGTGTCATTCTACATGGAGAAAACTGGAGTATCAACTCCAGCAGCTGAGTCCCTGGCTAGTCAAACACATGACTGAGCTTTTATTTATGGCCTTAAATAGGGACACAATGTGAGGCTGAAAGAGCACAAAAGACCTAGAGACCCAACCTGCAAGTAGAGGTAAAATCATTGTTTCGTTCTGTACTTTGTAATAATAGGGAACACTTAAAGGCTATAGCATTTTACATCTTCAAATCACTTTATGGCCATTAATCCTTACAACACTCCTGTGAGCAAATATGTAAAGCAAGCCATCATGTATTCCTTGTAAACAAGACTGTTAGGAAGTTGCTACACTTGGGCTTGAATGGTCAGAGTCTATGTAGATTTGGACATGAGACTAGAAACCACATGGCAGAGACGTGAACACACCATACACTGAATTGCACATGTTCAGATGATTTTTGACTACCGGAATGATCATTCCTCATCATGAAGGATTTAGATTTTTCAGTGGAACAATTGAGAAACTTTTTCAGATTATCCTTGGCCAGACCAGAGGTTTATCACAGGCAAATGTTTGGTGCTGCCAGGAGAACATCTGGAGAAAAGGAGATAAAGAACAGGATAAAATTCAGATGAGACCCTGGGACTTGCACATGTATGTGCTGTGTGAACGTTCTTATTCAAAATGCTGAATGCCATAGAACTGGGAGTATAAAAAGAAGTAATAAGTAAGTAAGGGCATGTCTACACTTACCTCCAGAGCGATCAATCCAGCTGGGGTCGATTTATCGCATCTAGTGAAGACATGATAAATCGACCACCAAGTGCACCCCATCGACTCCAGTACTTCACTGGAGCGATGAGCATAGGCGGAGTCGACGGGCAGTGTCAGCAGTTGACCTATCACAGTGAAGACACCACAGTAGGTAGATCTAAGTACATTGACTTCAGCTACGTTATTCACATAGCTGAAGTTGTGTAACTTAGATCGATCCCTCCTCCTGCTGTAAACCTGGCCTTTGAAATAGATAAGAGCTACAACATATTACTCTGAAGAAGATGGGAAACAGTGGGAGTTAAGGCCTCGTCTACACTAGAGCTGCCGGTCGACCTAAGTGATGCAGTTTGAGTTACATTAGTAGCGTAACTCAAGTCGACGTAGCTTAGATCTACTTACTGTGGGGTCCACACTGTGTTATGTCAATGGGAGATGCTCTCTCACCAGCATTGCTTCCTCCTCTTGTTAAGGGGAGTACAAAAATGGATGGGAGAGTGCAGATTTAGCTCCACAGTGAAGACAAGCCCTAAGGAGGATAAATGCAACTGTTTCTTGTGGAGGAAAGGGTTTGTATGGAGATGCAATGAGAAGCAGCAGAATTTTTGTTTTGTTTTGGGTTTTTTGGTGGTGGTTGGGTTTTTTTGTTTTGCTGTTTGAGTTAGTTTATTACTTGTGTACTGTGGTTAAATAGTGTGTGAATTGACAGTAAAGATGTGGAGATTTATAAAGATTTTTTGACTAGCTGGTTCATGATAACCAAATTGCTTCGAAATGGCACAACTGTGATTGACCATGTGACAATTAAATCTTTCTAGCATCCCATACCAGCATGTATATTCTTTATACTGTTTACTCAAAATCCTTAATTTTTTTTTCTAGTCTCTCTCTGTTTTTTCCTGTCCTCCCCTCATTAAGTACACTTGTTATCATGGAAAAAGTGGAGCCATTTGTATGGGCAAATCTTTGTACAGCATTTCTGGATATTACTAAGACCATTTGTATAATGGCTTGTTCCTTTTATGCCATGCTCTGTGAAATACACAAGTTTATGTGATGGTAACATGACCCCTTAAAGGTATGAAACAGCATTTAGGCAGTGCCAAAGAGAAATATATAGCCCTGAAGGTCAAAGGCGTGCACACATGTAATCTGAATTTCAGTGATAAGCCAACCTGTTGCTTTATGCAGGCCGTATGTGAGTAAATGTATCTCTTTAAATGTTCATTTAGTGAAATAAACACATTCCGTATCCTGGGAGGTACTGTAAAGCTGAACTTTGCCGTTACTGGAAATGCATACACCATCTCTGAAACACAACAAACTTCATCAATGATTAGGAGATGTCTACTACGTTTAATGGCATATTGCTTATCAGAGTTCTGCTTTAAAATGACATCTCCTCCTCCTGCTTTCTGCTTCATCCCAGAAATCTAATGCAGGAAGATGATTTTGGTGGGGGATGATTACAGTAGTGATCTGTGGCCCAAATTCTGTGTCAGGTTTTTAAAGAAAGATTATATACTACCTACAGTAACTCCTCACTTAACATTGTAGTTATGTTACTGAAAAAAATTACTTTAAGTGAAACAGTGTTAATCAAATCCAATTTCCCCATATCAGTTAACGTAAATGGCGGGGGGTTAGGTTCCAGGGAATTTTTTTTGCCAGACAAAAGACTATATTTTATGTATGTGTTTATTTGTGTGTGTGTGTATACACACACACACACACACTTGGAACCATGGTTGGCTGGAAGCCCCCCTATCAGTTCCCCTAAGTTCGCTGTGCAGCAGCTGCCCAGCAGGTTATCAATTGCCGGCAGTTCAGATGTCCTTCCTCCCACTGCCCTGTGCTGCTCCTGCCCTCTGCCTTGGAGCTGCTCCTTGGAGCCTCCCTCTTGCTGTGCAAGGGGAGTGTGGGGGAAAGAGAGGTGCTAATGTCAGTGTGTCCCTCTCCCCGCCTTGTACCTCATCTCCACAGAGCAGGGGGAGATATGACATGGCTACTGTTTCAACTTGCTGATCTACTTAAAAAGGCAGTGTACTTAAGAGTGCAGTCAGCTGCTTAAAGGGGCAATGTGTGTCTCTCTCAGTCAGACACACACACAGAGTTTTTGTCTGTGTCTCTCTGCCATGCTGTGTCTTCTCCCTCCATTGCCTTGTGAGCTACATTAACAACAATGTGTTAACCCTCGAGGGCTCATCCGAATGCTAGTTCATCATTTAGCAGTAAGGCATACCCTGGGAAATATCCCATCCTCTGACTCCACCACCTCAACCAAGCCTCTCTCAGTGGTGTGTGTGTGTGTGTGTGTGTATACACACACACACACACACACACACCACTGAGAGAGACACAGATTGCCCCTTGAAGCAGCTGACTGCACTCTTAAGTATGCTACCTTTTTAAGTAGATCAGCAAGTTGAAACAGTAGTTGCGGTCAGCAAGCTCCCTCCCTCCTGAGCCATGTCATATCTCCCTCTGCTCTGTGGAGATGAGGTACAAGGCGGGGAGAGGGGCGCACTGACATAAGCACCTCTCTTTCCCCCACACTCCCCTTGCACAGTAAGCAGGAGGCTCCCAGGAGCAGCTCCAAGGCAGAGGGCAGGAGCAGCACAAGGCAGTGGGAGGAAGGACAGCTGAACTGCGGGCAATTGATAACCTGCTGGGCAGCTGCTGCACAGGGAACTTAGGGGAACTGATAGGGGGGCTTCCAGCCCACCCTGGTTCCAAGCCCCCACCAGCTAGCTGCAAAGGGCTGCTCATCCTGCAAGCAGTGGACAAAGCAGGAAGCTGCCAAACGATGTTAGAAGGGAGCACTGCACAACTTTAAACAAGTATGTTCCATAACTGATCATCAGTGTAACAACAAAACAATATTAACCGGGATGACGTTAAGTGAGGAGTTACTGTAGTCTCCCTTACAGCTGGAATTCACATGATTATGGCTTGGGGGTTCCTGGCCAATCAGCAGCATTCGGGAGCAGTTACCAATATACCATGATCTCCTACAGGAAAAATGATCTGTTGGCGACTGTGTGACATCTATGTATTTTCACTGCCATGCAGTAAAACGAAGAAGATCTGAAGAATAGCTCTGTGGAGCTCAAAAGTGTGTCTTTTCCACAACAGACGTTGGTTCAATATAAGATATTGCTCCTCACCATTCAATAACGTGCGCTCTCCTGTTTTTGATGATTTGCACAAGTCCACTGTAAAATCTACTATTGTCAGCTATGTGAGGTTGAAACTGTCTACTAACCTGCATGTACAGTGCCACACACAATGGGGGGGGGGCCTGTTCTTCATTGATCCCGAGGCATACCCCAATACATATCAGAATAGCAAATCTCAAACCTACTCAGTAACTGACATGGGCTTGGTGAAGGTGGCGGACCAGATGCCAGTGCTCATGCCAAGGTCTCCAGATCTCAACTGAACACTGACAAATACATAGTTGCAATCACTCTGGCTCATCTGAATGTTTAGTATTGTTAAAATAGGCATTAAGATTATATAAGAATGTGTTTAGTATTTAGATTTTACTGAATGCTTGTGAGTTGCTGCATGCATTAAACTCACTTATAGCACCTGTATCCCATATTGTAAGGTAAATATTTAAGTATTTGTATTGTACACCTTTGTGACTGTGCAAATCACCAGACAGCGGAGAGAGATTAACTGGTTTACAGCGCTGGTCTCCAGCAGAATGTGTTACGTCCTGCCCAACAAGGAAGGCCCATTGACACCACATGGACTATTGTGGAACATTAAAGAGAACAAAAGACTTTGTTGTTCTGCTGTTCTCCACCATGAAGGAGTCATGCATGTGAATTCCTCCCACCAGCTCAGAACACACGGGAGGGAAGGGAGGAAAAATCCCTTACAAGAAGGAACTGCATCTCTGTGCTGCTTGGACTCGGAGGGGTGGGGGGGGGGCAAGGTTTTCTAAGCATAAGCAAGGAATTCCCAGTTGCTTTGCTTGGAGTATCCCTAAAGGACATATAGAGCTTGCTTATTATAGAAGCTTCTGTTACCTTTTGAAACCTAAGATCGTAACTCATTTTTGTATGTATGTTTACGTGCTTAAACTTTGTAAATAACTTGTTTCCTTTTTAATAAATTTGTATGTAAGACTGGCTACGAGCATTGTGTTTGTTGTGAGACCTGAGGTGCAATTGACTGGCCCTTTGGGACTGGGAGTAACCTGAAGATTGCTGTGATTTTTGGTCTAAAGGACCATCTATCTCAAAGGGAGGCTCACCATGGAGGCTAGATAGATCAGCATATCCAAGTGGACTGTCTGGGACTCCATGTTAAGGCTACTCTGGTGCCTGAGGACTTTACACTTAATAGGTAATTGGTGAAAACTAAGTATAGAATATTTCTGCTTCCTAACAGTCCGCCCTGAGGTTGGTACTCTCACTCTTGAGCCGCTGCAGGGCAGCCTTTGTGATAGATGGTCCCTTACACCAAGAACCACAGCAATATTCAGGTTACTCCCAGTCCCAAAGGACCAGTCACTTACTCCAGATCAATTGGACCCTAGATCTCACACCAAAGACAATGCCAATCCTATAACAAACTATCCAAACGGTTATTTACTAGGAAAAGGAAATAAGTTATTTAGAAGGTTAAAGCAGTTAAACGCACACACACACACGAATGAGTTACCATCTTAAGTTTCAGAAGTAAGAGTGGCTTCTATAATAAGCTGTCCCTTAGCGCTAACCTTAGCTAAACCCTGGTGATCTCCTGCTTATGCCTAGAAAACTTTGCCCGTGAGTCCACGTAGCATAGTGATGCAGTTCTTTCTTGTTAAGGGTTTTTATCCCATTCCTGTTCTCTAAACTGCCAGTTCATCTGATGCGAGGAACTTCTCTGCATTGGGGGAGGAGAGCAATCAACAAAGTCTTTTGTCCTCTGATGATCTACAATAGCGGTGATGGGCTTTATATGTTGGGAAGAAGGTAACACCTCCTCCTAGAGACTAGTATTTCACACTGTTTAATGCTTAGATCATCTGTATCATCTCACTGGTTAATATTTCTCCCCTGTCTGGTGATTTACAGTTACAGAGCCTACACTTAAATATTACCTGATAACAAGGAATGAAGATGATGATATAAGTGAGATTAATGCATCCAGCCACTTACAAGCATTTCATAAAGTCTAAACACATTCTTATAATTCTAATAACTATTTTAGCAATACTAACCCACAGGTGAGGGAGGCTGGTTCCAGCTATGCATTTGTCAGTGTTCATTTGAGATATAGGCCCCTTGGCATAAGCTGGCACCTGGTCTGCCAGCGTCACACTGACAACTACAGCATCTCACAGTGGTAGTCTGAGACCTTGTAAAAGCATTTGATGAATATGTGCAATTTAAGGATTTCTCAAATAGTGACTCTTGCTTACTCTGGACACAGCTAACGTCCTGCTGAGGGGAAAATAACATCCATCTCATGGTACCAAGAAAATATAGCAAAATTGGACGTGCACACAAAACTAGCCATTAAAAGATCATTGAGGAGCTGATGAGGTCCGGGGAGAAATTAGTTTAGTGAAAATAAATAGGTCCGAACACACGATCAGAGTTATTTAGTGTTATTACAGTTAAAAAGATAATAAAGCACAGAAGGAATTAGTGTGTCAACTGAGGGGGAAAAAATAAACCCAGAAATACCACAGGCATTAAAAAGTAATGGGAGGGACAGCCACAACCCAGAGCCCACTGGGAACATTTTGTTCTGGTCTTTATGTCAAAGTTTCTATAACCCTGAGAGAAACACATATACAACTCCCAAAAAGTGAGACTGAGTTAAAACAAAAATTACAGCAGGAAGTAGTAATGGCCGCCTTCAACATTCTTTGGAGTGGTAAAGCTGCAGCACGTGATGAGCTCCCAATAGGATTTTACAAACTGCCATGTTGATAATATCACCCCGTATTGAGTATTGTAGCTCCATACTCCAGTCACCCTGTTGTGACTGGAGTATTGAGCTACAATGTACAGCAGGATAACACCAACCTCGCGCTTTGCCCAAAGGAAGGAAGACTCCTGAGTGCTCGAGCTAAAGCCTAAACTCCCTTCTTTAACACGGGCCTAAACATATTTGTTAATAGTTATGGCATCAGTAAGGTGGATTGCTGATGTAAGGTGAGATTTCCAAAGCTGAGTAGGGGATTTGGATGGCCAAATCCCATTCATTTCAAAATCCCACCCAAAAAGATCAAGTATTGGAATTAGTATCAGGACAATGTTGGGTGTGTTATCCATGACCTGCACTCAGTCTAGTTTATACCCGAGCTAAGATTGATGCTGTCACCTGATGCTAAAAATGCATTGTACTAGGTGGAGTTCATAGGAGTTAAGACCATTTTATAAAATGAATCCCGACAGTATGAGAGACTCCTTAAGCAGCGCTGCTGATTGCTAGATCTTGCCCAAACGTCTTTCTGCTTAATAAGAGGGCACATGTTTGTGACAAACCTTGTCCTAATTAGCATTTCCTTAGAGCCCTGATAGGATATGATTCAGACATCTCTGGCATTTAAATAGAAAAAGGTGGTGATGGCGGAAATCTCATCTAGCTATGTGCACAGATTGATGTGCTTCTGTTTTTCGCCAACCCAACTGTGCTCATGCCAATAGTATGAAATGTTGTGGCAACTAGAACAGTATGACTGGACTGAAAGCTGACATTGCTATGTTTTACATTCCAGATTAGCAGACATCACTATGAAGTAAGTGATGTGTGGCTGAGTTGTCCTTTTTACAGTGACATCCCAAGATTTTCAACATTTAGGGAGGGGTAGTGCTCTTAAGCATATATGTATACAGGAACTCCTCATTTCACGTTGTAGTTATGTTCCTGAAAAATGCTGCTTTAAGCAAAATGATGTTAAGCAAGTCCAATTTCAATTAATGTACATGAGGGGGTTAGGTTCCAGGGAAATTTTTTTCACCAGACAAAAGACTCTATTTTTTACACTCTCTCTCTCAACAAACAGTTTAATACTGGTACACAGCAATGATGATTGTGAAGCTTGGTTGAAGTGGAGGAGTCCGAGGGTGGGATATTTCCCAGGGAATGCCTTAGTTCATTCAGAAGTAACAATTAGCTGATCCCTAAAGGGTTAACTCTCACAGTCTACAAGGAGCAGGAAAGGAGGGAGAGCAGAGAGTCGCATTTCCCCTTTAATTACACTGCCTTGTTAATTAAATCAGCAAGCTGAGCCGCAGCTGCTGCCCTGTCGTGTGGTGTGTCCCCCCTGTTCTATGGAAGATGGGGTAAGCAGGGTGCAGGAGCAGGGGAGAGGGGCACACCCTGACATTACCCCCCCTCTGACTCCCCTCCACCCCTGCACAGCAAGCAGGAAGCTCCCAAGAGCAGCTCCAAGGCAGAGGGCTGGAGCAGCACATGGCAGTTGGGGGAGGGACAGCTGGACTGCTGGCAATTGATAGCCTGCTGAGCAGCTGCTGCACAGGGAACTTAGGGGAGCGGGCAGCTGATAGGGGCTGCTGGTCCACCCTGGTTCCAAGCCCCCACCAGCTAGCTGCAACAGGCTGTTCTTCCTGCAAGCAGTGGACAAAGTAGGCGGCTGCCAAAGACGTTAGAAGGGAGCCTTGCACAACTTTAAACGAGCTTGTTCCCTAACTGATCAGCAACGTAACAACGAAACAACATTAACCAGGATGACTGAAAGTGAGGAGTTCCTGCACATTCATTCTCGGGGGTTATAAATACTCACTATGGGAAATAACACAGGTTTGGGGGAGTGTAGGGACCAAACAATCAGCTTTGTGGGAAAGATGAATGTTGTTACAATGATCACTATGCAGGGAGCCTTAATTAGTAGTGTACTAATTCACAGTCCCGAGTTAAAGTTTTTAAACAGAATAATGAGCTAGTTTTGAAGGGAAACCAGCCAGGGGATAGCTGGGTGCGCTCCATGTGGTTCAAAGAAGAAGGAAAGGCTTCCATTGCTAATATGTTTTGTCCACTTTCTGAAATCCGTTACATTGATATCCTTCACATGCAGTAGATAAAAATGTGCAAAGGGAACTGCATGGGGCCCATAACTTAAAGGATGCCCCAGTGGGCACAAATGGATGAGATGGATCAGTTTTGACACGCTACTCTTTGGCAAAAGGGTATCTGTAATTACTTGAAACAAAGTAAAAAATGTTTAGGCAGAGGCAGTCATGTCTCTTTGCGTCTGTAGGTGGTTTTGAACTGTAACAATCTTTATATGCTCAGAGTTGACTGACCATCAGTACAGCTGTGAAAAGTGTGGTTCTTAATGTGATTGGTTTACAGTATGCAGGAAAATACTCCTATTCAGTGGATCCATTTCCAATAATCGACTAATTTGTTACTCCCACTGTTGCGTTGAGTAAACTCTGAGTGGCTGAAAAACTACATGGCAGTGAGAACCACCTAGATCTTCAGCTCTTCATTTCCAAATGTCTTAACATTTAGTTTTGAAATTGTATAACTTTTGTAAAGAAAGGGAACAGTTGTTTGGGGGCATTAGATGGACTACACTTCAACTCGCATTTAATTCTGATTCTTATTTAATTAAGAAAGTATATTTAATTAAAATGTTTCAGCTGTATGTATTCACTGTGGGATCTAGAAGTCAAGTTATTTGCTGTCCTGATTACTCAGAATCATCAGTAATAAAGATACTGCTGTCCAACTTCTGCCTTTCATTACCCCTATGCCAATCCCCCATATCTTTCAGTGGTGTTGGTCATTAGTAGTAACAAGCACCGGGATCTGTTCGGAGTCCAGTGTTGTTTAACATTTTTATTAATGGCCTGGATGTAGGTATCAGGAGCATACTGATCAAGTCTGCAGCTGACACAAAGCTTGGTGGGGTGGGGAGATTGCAAACACTTTAGGGCAGGGGTGGCCAACCTGTGGCTCTTGGAACTGCATGCAGGTCTTCAGAAGTTAATACTGGGGCTTCTTGCACAGTCCCAGAGTCAGCACAGGTGCTGACTCCAGGACTGGAGCTCCAGACACCAACTTTCCAATGTGCTCACTGCTCAACTCCCTGTTCTGCTCCAGGCCCTGCCCCCACTCCACCTCTCTCCCCAAGGTCTCTGCCCCTTCCCTGAGCCCACCATGCCCTCACTCCTCCCCAGCAGAGCCTCCTGCACATGCAAAACAGCTGATTGCAGCAGGTGGGAGGCACTGACTGGTGGAGCTGCCAGCCGGCGAGAGGCACTGGGAGATGAGAGAGCTGATGGGGGGCTGCTGATGTATTACTGTGGCTCTTTGACAATGGCCATTGGTAAATTCTGGCTCCTTCTCAGGCTGAGATTGGCCGCCCCTGCTTTAGGGAGTAGAACTTAAATTCAAAAGGATCTTGATAAATTGGAGAACTGGGCTATAGACAACAAAATGAAAATCAACAAAGACAAATGTAAGGTGCTATACCCAAGGAAGAACCACCAAATGCACAAATACAGAATGCGGGATAACTGGCTTGTCAGCAGCACTGCTGAGAAGGATCTGGGAGTTGTGGTAAATCACAGCCTCAACATACATCAGCAATGTGATACTGTTGCAAAAAAGCATAACATGCAAGTCACAGGAGGTGATAGTACTGCTCTACTCGGTGCTAGTTAGGCCTCAGGTGGAGTGCTGTGTCCAGTACTCCAGTCACCAATGTATAGAAAGGAAGTAGAGAAACTGGAAAGGATCCAGAGGCGAGTGACAAAGGTGATCAAAGGGATGGAACACAAGACATATGAGCAAAGGCTGAAGAAACTGGGTATGTTTAGTTTGGAAAAGAGGAAATTAAGGGGAGAGGGATAGCTTCAAATATTTGAAAGGTTGCCATAAAATAGCTGGAGAAAAGTTGTTCTCCCTCGCCACAGTGGGCAGGACAAGAGGCAGTGGGTTCAAATTACAGCACAGCAGATTTAGATTAAATCTCAGGAGTAGCTTCCTAACTGTAAGAACAATAGGACAATGAAACAGACTGCCCAGGGAGCCTGTGGAGTCTACTTCACTGGTGGTTTTCAAGAGGATGCTGATAGTTATCTGTCTTGGATGGTTTGGGCACAACAAATCCTGCATCTTGGCAGGAGGTTAGAGAAGATGACCCTTGCACTCCTTTCTAACCTCTGGTTCTATGATTCTATAACTAGGTGAGACCCTGACATTAGAATTCAGTCAGTAATTTGATACATGTGCCAGAATAAGATTCAGCTCACTCTCCCTCAACTTTGCTGGCCAGGGAATGCAAACAGGAGTAAAAAGTAGTGAAAACATCCTTAGCTGACAAAGTAAGCAGATGAGACTCTGATTACAAACAGGAGGGCGATCTTATGAAGATGGAGGTGCCATTTTTACACCACTTTTCAGATCAGAGCTGCATTTACAATGTGGTGGTAATTCTGGGGGTTCATAATAGCTCAGGATTGTGAACATTTGCTGTCCTATAATGTAACAGCACATTTCAGTTTTCTAAAGAAGCTACCAAAGATTCCATTTGGGAAAGTCACTATTATCATAATGACTCAACAACTTGTCTGGTTTTTTCCCTTGAATAGTTGATTGGAATGCTGCTGGCATGCTGTTTGTCCCGATTTATCACTGCCAATCAGTATGAGATGGTGTAATAAGGTGAGCCTTTATTTCTTTGTATGCAGTGTGCTGTCCACAAGGTATTTCAGTAGCCATGCTCTACTGTACATTTGTTCAGGGTAGAAAATTTTGGGTATCTTACGTTTTCATCAAGAATGGGGCCTTGAGCTCTGAGTTCTGCCGCCCTCCGCCCCAATATTTTGCCTGGTGGAAAGAGGGGAATTGCAGCATCACTTGGATGTATCATTTACAAATATTTTGTTCCTTCTGAATATATTTTTTAGAAAACAGAACGTTCTGTTGTGAAGCTTGTTAGCGGCTAAACCAATCCCTCTCTTTTTCTCTCTCCTTCCCTAGTCTTTCAGAGACGTGAAACACAGAGCCTGTCTCAAAACCAGGAACTGCAGAAATCTAGGAAGACTTTAAAGAATGTTAGAGCACACTTTCTCTCTTGCTCACACGCGCACACACACATACACACACCCCGTCTTCTAAACTCCGTACCATGTGTAGTGTACCATTCCGTGAAGTACTATTGCACCACCAAGAGTAGCTTGAACCATTCAGCATCCAGTGCTGTACACTCCCATCATAAAGGCTCTGTATATGATGGCACTATATGTATGTTGGTCATACAGTAGTTGCATTGTACGTGAACAATGGTAATCCATTAACAGCATCGATCAGGCTGTGCATGTAGTGACTGGAGGGCAAAATTAGCCTTTCACCATGGTTAATAAGTGTCGCACACGTTCATTTAAACCAGTATATGAAATATATATTCTTTTGCTTTACTAAATCTTAGTTTCTTGTTTTGTTTACTGCTTTACTAAGGTTTTCATCTTCTTGACACAAATGCCCCCTTCTCCCAAAACACAAGAAATCAGTAACATAACATAAAGATACTTGAAAAATAATGTTATAATGTTGTGCTTGAAGGGAACTGTTATTCCTGATGTTCTACATCTTTGATTCTTATTCAATGTTGTATGGCTAGTGCGTATGCCAGTAGACTTTGTCTAGTGCATTTTGCCTCTGAACTTGAACCTGTGTAATACTGTTATTAAGCTGTGTTGTTGCTTACTGTGAAGGCAGTAATTTTGCTTCTTTTATTTTTTTATTAGATAATTATGAACTAATCAAATTGTGCTGTAATGCGGCCTTCATCCTTTTTTCTATTCTTTCTTTTTTTTCCCATTGACGTTACAGCCACCAAATATATTGTCAAATCAATCAAAACAAAACAAAAACAAACATACAGAATATTTTGCGGGGGGGGGGGAAAGGTTTTTTAAAACCTTTTTAAAAAATAGGAATTTTTTAATAATGCCTCTGTCTAGCATGCCAACAAGAATGCGTTGATATTGTATTTGTGAGATATGTATTAATAAATGGAACTATTACAGATTTCTATCTGCTTCACTTTTGTTCTTCAGTCCTAACGCAACTCTCAGGGAGAAGTGTAAGTGAAACACAAAATGCATCATTATTTAGAATTAAGCATATTTTAATGTGTGACTTGCTTATGAGGCAAAAATAATATTGTCTTGGAAGAGAGGTAGTAGCTGGAATTGTTTCAAACTCTTGGTGAAACAAACTGTGGAATAAGTGGAAGGTTTTTCTATGGGCTGAATACATACCCTCTGCTTCACAATTACTCCTTTTGTGGCTGGTGGTAAAATCTACAGTGTTCAATTATCCTGGTCCTTTGTATTGCGCGCTATTAAGGTGTTAGGAATTCCCTTACATTTGTTTTTGCATAGCACTGACTCTCCGGCATTTGTGGAACGGCATGCACTTGTCTCTCGGCCTTGGAAGGATCTCTCTCCATGTGAATATATGGAAAATTTAGGGCCTGACACAAAGCCCATAAAAGTCAGTGGTAGTTTTCCATTGACTACAATGGGCTTTGGATTGGACACTAAACTCCCTTAATCTAAAACTCATTGAGATCAATAAGAAGACTCCCATTGACTTCACTAGGCTTTTGTTCAGGCCCTAAATCAGTAATTTACCTGTAAGTTGAGAAGAGAATTTAGCCCCCTTTGTTACTTGGGTAAAAAAGAAAAATGAAGGAGGAAAGCTGTAGACAGGGGTGGGTAAACGTTTTGGTCCGAGGGACACATCTGGTTATGGAAATTGTATACGGGGGCCATGAATGTTCACAAAACTGGAGGTTAGGGTGTAGGAGGGGGGCAAGGGCTCTGGCTGGGAGTGCAGGCTCTGGGATAGGGTCAGAAATTAGGAGTTTAGGGTGTGGGAAGGGGCTGGGGCAGTGGGTTGGGGTGCGGTGTGTCGGGGGGCTCTGCCTGGGGGTGAAGGTGCTGGGGCGGCCATGAGGGTGCATGGATGTGCAGGAGGGTGCTCAGGGCTGGGACCGAGGGGTTCGGAGGGCATGAGAGGGATCAGGCTGGGGTGCAGGAGGGGGTCATAGGTGCAAGCTTCAGGTGGTGTTACCTCATGCAGCTCCAGGAAGCAGCGGCATATTCCCACTCTGTGTCCTATGTAGAGGTGTGGCCAGGTGGCTCTGTGCACTGCCCTGTCCGCAGGCGCCAACCCTGAAGCTCCCATTGGCTGTGGTTGCCAGCCAACGGGAGCTGTGGGGGCAGTGCTTGGGTTGGGGGCAGCATGCAGAGCCCCCGGCTGCTCCTACATGTAGGAGCCGGAGGAGGGACATGCCACTGATTCTGGGAGTCGCGCAGAGCCATGGCACGGGCAGAGCGGAAGCAAGCCCCCAACCCCGCTCTCCGGTTCGAGCACCCTAGTGGGGCAAGCCCCGGACCCCACTCTCTACCCAGATTAAAACATCTGAAGGGCTAGATGTGGCCCCCGGGCCATAGTTTGCCCACCCCTGCTGTAGAATATGTGGGCATAAACTTTCAAGCCTTTCTGAAAAGTACGATCAAATACAAAAAGTAATTGTACTGTGCCTCAACCCTACATTGTATACCCGGCAATGAACAGCAGCCTCTTTAAACTGTAAAGGCCTGTCTTTCTGTAAAGCTTAATAACTGCAGAGGCGTTCAGTATTGTGCATGCATACACAGCCCCCCATAATTACATACGCCTTTGCTGTCTACACCTTGCATATGCACCCAGGTATGGAAACTCTTTTGCTCTGACTAAATTCAGTAAGAAAAAACACCTCAGAGTGACTTGCAGGTAGTGGAAAAATACAGCTGGTTATTGTCTCAAAGCTGCCATGCAGACCAGTTAAGGGCTGAGTTTGGACCTAGATAACACACATTGGGCTTTACTCAAGTTGCAAAATGCCACAAACTGAAGTCCAAGGACAGCATATTATTTTTGGTTTCTGCATCCCCTCATCTGAAAGAATGAGGGAAGATCTGGACAGAGTTTAGATTAAATAGACATATGTGTATAACGTATGCTCTGACTGCACTTTCACAAAAGCACTGGTGCTGCTATAAACACATCCACCAGGACTCATTGGCAGAATACAGACTCTCCTTCTGCTTCTTGCTTGTGTTTTCTTTCTCCTTAGCAGCAGGGACACTAGACTCCCTAATTAGTATGGAATAAACCATCCAGTACAGATTGTAAGTGAGATCTCCACCAGAATGCTGTAGACCAGGCCTGCACAACATGCGGCCCGGGGGCCACATGCGGCCCACACGGGCTCACTGTGCAGCCCGCGGGGGATGAGTAGGGGTGGGGCAAGCCAAGCAGTGGGTTGGGGGGAAGTGGATGGGGGTGGGGCAAGGGCGGAGCTTTTTGGCCCGCAGCTAGTTTTTTGCAGTGATATGACCCTTGCTGCTTTCCGAGTTGTGCAGGCCTGCTGTAGACTGCAGCTCGGTACACTGTCTACTCCGGCGCCTGCCTTGGGGATCGGACTCTGATACCAGGTTCGAAGCCGGTGATGACAGAGGAGCTCGAAGATGGCCCGGGTGTGTGCCTGCATTCCTGGGCTCTGGTGGCACATGCCGCTTTTCAGCGTTCGCTGCCACTAAATCTGCTGCGTGGTATTGATGTTGGCTGGAGTGATCCCTGTGCGCTCATCCAAAATTAAAGGCAATAGTAATCATAGTAGTGCTGACAAATGAACAGGCGAGCAGGAAAACAGAAAGGAAACCAAACCTGAACAGACCTTAAAAGCCTACCGGCACCTTCAGCTTTCTTGGGGTGGGATCTTGCACTTTGTGGCAGTGCGGAGGCAGAACCTGGTGTCAGTTGCTAACCGCAGATCATTATTTTCACTGATGTGATCCATTGCTGAGTATAAACGTGATCTTCACTCTTCTCCTCCTGCTGTATTTGACGGATGGGTGTATCTCCAAGAGCTACGCCTTGGCCTTGAGCCTCCAGCTGCGCTTTCCGGTGGCAGAGTCTGTTGTGCATCAGCTGCAGCCCTGCTTTACTTGACACCTCTCACTAAACAATTGAATTTCAAAGTTAAGATTTATTTGTCACCATCTGATGTTCTGTGCTGCTTTTCCGAGTAACAGCTGCTTTCCCTGCTACTGCTTGGTTCTGGGGTTGTTTTTTTTAAGGTTGGTGGAAGAGTGTGTGTGGTGATGGGGGCAGTGGTTATAACAAGGGTCGACTATAGCTAAGATTACATTTAGACTTTCAATGTAACCCTCTGTTTTCATATGCTCAGACCTTTCTGAGACATTCCACGGTCCCGTTCTGTGCGTAATCTCAGACCAATGCCTGGTTGTGTTTGTTTTTCATTTTGATTCCCTCAGCCATTTTTAAGCTGTGAAAGGGTGAAATCCTCTCCCCCCTCAGCCCTTTTACGAAAGTATATCATAGAATATCAGGGTTGGAAGGGACCTCAGGGGATTATCTAGTTCAACTCCCTGCTCAAAGCAGGACCAATCCCCAATTAAATCATCCAACAGATTTTTGCCCCATATTCCTAAATGATCCCCTTAAGGATTAAACTCACAACCCTGGGTTTAGCACGCCAATGCTCAAACCACTGAGCTATCCCTTCCTCAGCTTGCAAGGAGCTGGATTTCAGCCTCTGACAATGTCAGATTGACTAGTTGTTTCTCAGAGGAGCTGAAAACTTGCATTAGTCGTGGGGGACAGAGTTATAAGCATTTTCACATTCATCAGTGCTCATGGACATTAGTAACCTTGCCTAATGTCGGAAGCTATAAAATGAAGTACTACACTAAGGACTAAATCCTGCTTGGCTCATTCACACAGATAGTTCCATTAACTTTCCTAACTGGCAAATTACTGCATCTCTAGAGACAGGAAAGAGCTTACAAAATGGGGGTTTTCTGGTTTCCAACCCCCCAAAACAGAAAATTAATTAAAAATCTGGTGTATCCTTGATGTTCTGCTCTGTGGTATTTAGAATATGTGTCTATAATACTGAGAGAGAAGAAACCTGTATATTTAAACAGGTTAACCATTAACATTTGTCCTGCAGTGAAGTTGCCTTCTGCTCCGTTTTGCTGGGTGTCTATGGTCCGTGCTGGTTCAGGAGTGCATTGTTCTCCTCAAGAACAGTATGTGGATTCTGTGCTTTGCAGCTTCACGCTCCAGCAGGCAGCCTAGCCGTAGCTGTAGGAAATCAAACACTGGAAATGACTCTGCATTTGGGCAAATTGAGGGCAATCAATTAAAAGCTGGATTTTGCATAAAGACCGGAACAGCAAGCAGACCAACTTTCCTTCATAATTGATGTCTGCCTTGCCTTGTACACTTTACCGTGCATAGAAGAGAAGTCGGTGTCCTAGTTTTTGTTTGGGCCCTGTCACTAGATTGCTGTATATTTGCTGCCTCATTTGTTTCCCTGTATTGATTTCTCTGTTATAAATGATATGTGCTCCACATTCAAACCTGGGACAGTTCAGAGCAAGATCCAAATGTTCCAGTATGGCCCCATCTCTGATTGGTATGTCTTTTTTAAACACATTTTATTTGTATTGCCCGTGCAGTTCTGTATCGCTGAACCTCCAGCTAGAAGGCCAAATGAACAGCTGCCTTCAGAGAACAGGTCATCCTTCTGCTCAGCCTGTGGGTGTCTGTCTCTGTCAGGAACAGTAGTTTCCTTGCTGGAGCGTTCCCTTGGCGTTTGGCATGCCAAAGTCTGCTCCTTTTATGCCAACGCAGCCCACTGCTTCTCTGCTCTGCTATGCAGCAGAATAATGGTCACGGTTTAATTAATGTGAAGAATGCCAATACAATTTCTGCATTAATGCTGGGCAGCTTTCATGTAACTCCTCCGGAGGATTTTTTTTTGGGGGGGGGAGGCTATGGAAAATGCTGTTTACAAATAGAATTTCCTCTTATTTTCCACCACTCCCCCCCCCCACACACACACTTCTCTCTGCCACAGTAGTGTATGCTTGATTTGTTTCCACTTTGCAGTAAGCCTGGTGTTATATTAGTGGCTTTGCTTCATGTGTGTAATAGAATGTGCACTTTTTACCTTGTCTGTCAACCATACGATTTATGGGGACAGCTCCCGCATACCTCATCCCTTAGAATTCAATGGGACTTTTGGTAGACAGGGCATTAAAGAATCAGGCCAGACCCTGCCTAGGAAAACTCCCATGGAAGTCAGGGCAGCGGCTGTAAAAAAGGTAAGTACGACAAGCTCTTCTTCAGGAAGCTCTAGAAATGTCTCCTGTCTCTCTACAACACTTCCCACCTTCTCCCCAATCAGTTGAGTATTTTAATCAGGCAGGAAATTTGAACCAACAAAGAGTCACGTCTGGCAGCCTTTTAAGTTCATTTCAGTCAAAGTTGTGTCTTGCTCTCTTGCTCTGATTGAAGGTTGATGCTGAATTAAGGGTCATCTTTGACGGGCACAGAAGCTTGTGGTGAAGGAATCCCAGAGAAGATTTGGCCCACCAGCAGTCCCTGTCTCTCCCACCGCAATACGATTCGTCCGCCCAAAGGAGAAGGGAGGTTGGGGTGCAAATATCTTCCCTGTGATTCACCTGGTTAGGGGAGGAAGTGGGTCACACCAGCCTCCTCTCAAATTTTCTACCGATCAAGGGCTGTTTAGGCCAGGATGATGCTAAGTGATGGGGTGCCAGGCCACCGAACGGGATCTGGATTCTGGTCCTGATTGAACGAAGCATGTGCTTAACTTTAAACGTGTGCATAATCCCCTCCCTAGCCAACAGCATGCTTCAAGTAGGCACTTAAGCACTTTACTAAGTCAGGGGCAGTAGCTGAGCTACCACTAGCCTCTCCAGAGATGCTGCTTGTCTGGGTGAGGGGGTGTCAGACTGGGCTGCTTATGGCCTCCTTGGGGGAACCTGTTACTGGCGGTGGGTGGAGTTCTTTCAGCATGTACCTTCTATTTCCACTACTTGGTACTGGGCTTACTCTGCATGCTGTTCCAGTCTCTAACCTTTCCACAGACGTGCAAAGTGCAGGAAACAGAGAAATAATCAATTTCTGATTAATGTAAAAGTAAAACCAAATGGTTTTGTAAATGCAGGTCCCTTCAGGCTGCAATAATCTCGCTGTAGCTTAACATAGCAGCAAGGGCTGCGGCAATGAAGGGGCCATTAATAATTTTGCAAGCAGAGCAACAGTGATAAAAATAGCTGTGCCATTCTCAGATGGTCCAAGGAGATGCTGAGTAGCTGTTCCTTCAAAATAACAGACTAAAACAAACTTAGTGTGACTTGAGGCAGGAATCAGTCGATCCTATGTGCTGCTCTTTGGGTATGGAATGCACGCCTGTGCAAAGGGCCAACAAAAGCCCTATAAACCACTTGCACCCTACTTTGAGAGATCCTGGGGGACTTAAATAGTGCATGGACCTTGCTCTGGCCCTCTGAACGGGGTGAATTTCACCGCAAGGGAAAGTCTTGGAGTATTTTACAGAGGTTAATAGTAGCGTGAACATTTTCAGCTACAGAAAAGCAGTTGATCTTAACAGTTATGTTCACCGTAGGCAGTGAGACGCTGTCTGGGAGCTGGGGGGAGTGCTGAATTATGCTGATGAACGCAACCTGAATGTGTAGGTTTTGCCAGTGGCATGACTTTACATGTGACCCAATCCTGCAGGCCTTATTCAGGCAAAGCTCCCATTACAATCAGTGCTGCCTGGCCTGGGAGTGCAGGATCAGGTCCACAATGGCTAGCCAAGGAAGAATTGGTCCTCCGCACTGTTTAGCCCACCACTTCTTCACACTTCACTTCTTTGTGAATCTTTTTTTTAAATGTAGCCAAACTTACTCTTTACATAGAATTCTCTGAGCTCCATAAGTGTCTTATTCCAAATAGTACATATTAAATCCACCTGTATGTCATCTTGGCTGTGAGTCCTGACTTCATCACATCCTTCTCAATTTACCTGGATACAACTTTCAGCCACGACAGGGCCAAACCCATCTGTCATCACTCACCTGGGGTCAAGATCACTTCTGTGCAGGGAGCCAACATACACCCTATGTACCACTTGACTCCCAGTGGCATGGAGGTCCATTGAAGTCAATTACTGGCATGAATAGAGAGCAGGATTTGGCCCATTTATATTTGAGGCAACTTGAAGGGATATGATTTTGAAAGTCAAGTCTAGCACCAGATCTAGATATAACCTGTTTCCTGAGGAGATTAGTTTAGCCTCCTTGGCTTTCCCCCATTTATGATTTGTTCCTGTTGCTAAACTGAATCACCTAGATATTCCCTTTCTTGTCCTAACTAAGAATTATAGACGTTACAGCATGAAAAGGAAAGCAAAAATAGCTTTACGGGACCAATTCAGTAAAAAAAAAAGGTTATTGGCAATTAGCACAGATTTTTTTAAAAACTAATTAGCCCTCCTGCCTGAGAATTAATGAATACTTTTCATTGCACCCTAAGGGATTGTCAACCCAATAATAATCCATTTGAGATTAATGTGATTCTAAAACTACATTGTGAAAATGCAGGCTGCAAAATGACCACAAACAGGCAATCTTGCAGCAATGAACATGGGCAGAAATTGCTTCCAGAATGAAGGGCCATTAATAATTTCAGATGGGTTAAGTGCAGTAAAAGGAACTGCTCATTCATTAACAGTGAATTCATAAGTGGGTGGAGTAAAACGCACACAAAATCTCGTAAGGCCTAATTCATCCCTGATGTCAGTGGGTGCAATAGCCATGAAGTCAGCGCAGTTGCACGTGTTCTCACCTGTGAAATGTGTATGGTAAAACACCCTTGTGAGGCGACTAGCTTCCAGGCATGTCAATTTCCCCTGGCTTGGGTGTGTTCAACTGCTATGTTGAAGGGGGTTCTATATTACTCATGGGAATCCCTGAAACCCCCTCAGAGCACTCAGTTCATTTAAATGACAGGAAAGCAACAGGAGACAATGGGGTTTCCCCCAGCTCACGGTGCTTGACATTTTTTATTATATGCAAGTATATACAAAAATCACATCCTCTAATTTACAGCACAGTTCCTGTAAAGGTTTCTCGCCAGCAAAATTCTGTTTTCATGGGACTGAGAAGGGGGATGCGACTCAGCCGCAGGAAGATACTCCCTGCGTTCTGCACGCTCTGACAACCCATTCATGTTTATCGTCTTCCTCCTTGGCATTGTAAGACAGGGGATAAATAACTTCCTTGTCAGAGCAAAGCTCTAGAAGACAGAGAACAGATCAAAAGCATCCTCCTCCCCCACCGCCAAGCGCATCCCCTCCCACTCAATGACATTCGCAGTTAGCCTCCGATACATACACACAGGCCTGCTCCAGGAGTTGTGACTCAGTCAAAGTGCCAAGTCCTCTAAGTGGGGTGCTGAAGGTTAAGTTAAACCCTTGCTATTGTTGATGGCAGCTTGGTGCCATTTTTAAAATATGTGTTTTGTTTATTGTTAAGAATCAGTGAGTTAGCACCGAGTATTCACTGCCACCACCTCCTAAAGCAACATCCAGCAGAATAAATCAGCCAAACAAGGGATAAATATTATTACTTCACTTGGATTGCAATAGTGCCTAGAGGTGACGTACAACTAGGCCTCAGGGCACCATCATGGTAGGCACTGCACACACATGGAATTAAAAGACACGCTCTGCACTGAAGACCTTGCAGTCTAAATATAAAGATGTGGGACAACAGGTGGGCACAACAGAGAAAGGGGAAGTGGGCTACGTAGTAACAAGACCCCTGTAATTCATGTAATAAACATCAGTCATAACAATATAAAACATCTGCAGCCTCCTGGAGAATGACATCCCCCAGACTGGAAATTAAAATACAGGTACAAAACAGAACGCATGTCTGTGTCCTTTCTCTGGTGCTTACTATGAAGTGCTCCACATTATGGCAGAAACTGAGATGGAAGAGGAGAGTGACAGACACAGGAGCAGTGCTCCTCTTTTGGAGACTGAGGAGAAGAATGTGCTAGCACATTGGGATGTGACCAGGAAGCATGAGTGTCGGGGAATGGTACCTTACCTATTCCTTTCAGAAACTAATCCACTGTGTTGCGGAGTCTGAGTCATTATGAATTACAAGCATTTGAAGGTGTGGATATTTATAGTGAAGGCTCCACAACCTGCCTTCACTCTGCCTATCACTCACCTAACAGAGAAGGATACACATATATCCTATAACAGTCAGAACATTTTGAAATAAATGACAATAGTTGAAACCATAATTTGTTCTATAGATAGTGTGATTGTTTCCTGGTGTGGGACATAGCTGAAAATTCCCAGTAGGACAGACTGTAGGGTGACCAGATGTCCTGATTTTATAGGGCCAGTCCCAATTTTTGAGTCTTTTTCTTATATAGGCTCCTATTACCCCCCAGCCCCTCTCGCAATTGTTCACACTTGCTCTCTGGTCACCCTAACAGACTGTATTAAGCAGGGAACATGTCCCAAACTGGTGGTTATTCTATCATTAGAGTTTACCAAGCCAGTAACAAGAGTGAGCTTCTGTATCACCATACTGGTTAACAAGAAGCTAAAACCACAGTCCCTTTAGGCATTACAGCCCTTGGCTGACCATTCAGACAACTGGACTTTATTATGAGAGAGTACTGAAAATCAGATTAATGGGTCTTCCAATCCCAAGGGATCAGACATCTAACCAGGTCAATATGTAATTTAGCTCTTACCCCAAAATCATGCTGGTATCCTGTCCTTTAGTAGCTAAAGGTTTATTAATGTAAAAAGGAAAGAAAAGAGTGTTATCAAACTATTAAAGAATCATATACATTACAATTGATTTTCAGAGATTGCAGGTCAGGATCATGCCAGGGATGGTAAATCTGTGAGGTTGTAAAAAGTCTCTCTCTGAATCACCTAGACTGGTTGGGGGCCATTCGGTCTCTCTGTTCAAAACTTCCGTGTTAGAAATCCAGTTCAGAGATGTGAAGTAGGAAGTGAACCCAAAGAAATGATGTCACAGGCTCCCAGTTATACTTTCAGCCCAAGTGCATGGAAAATTACTGGCAAAGATGGAGCCCTGGGTCACATATCAGGATGAGTCACTGGGCAGCCATTTCCTCAGGCATTCTGAAATGTCTCCAGGAAAGGGTCATTGGGTATGTTTTAATCTCTTTGATGGCCCACTGCGAGAATTGTGTGTCTGTAACAGGCCAATACATAGTTGGCCAGTCCTGATGTAAATCTGTCTGTGGAGATATCACCCAGACAACACAACACGTATTTGAGATACAAGTACACAGCCAATATCCATAACTTCAGATATAAAGAGGAGTCATGTATATAAATAGAATGAGCATACTTAGCAATATATAACTTTTCCATCGGTAACCTATATGACATCCTTTGTACAAGATGTATTGCAATTGTATAACAGTGGTAGACCCAATTATATAAATGGGCATCTTCCTTTTCATACAGCATCACACGTGTGTAACTTGTTTTACTAGCATGGTAATGTGCTGCTTGGCTGTGTACTTGTATCTCAGGCATGGCAATGTGCTGGAATGAATAAGTAATGTCCTAGCCTGGTTTGGTAAATGGAACAATCCTAATGCCAGTGCTCTATATAAACATTATATATGATAGGTGGCTCAGGTAGTACTGCCTATAGTTAAGGTTGCCTAATATTTTCCAGTATAAGATCCTGTTTTCAGTTGCTTATAACTTTGTCAAATGTAAAGAGTTTGGGCTAAATTTTTTCCTGTCAGCTGTCTGCCTCAGACTGAATTTTTGGAGATGTTTCAGCTCAAGTAGATTAGCTGTATCTGAGAATGAGGCTAGTGAAAAAATATAATTTTGCCTATGTAAAAAAAAAAAAAAATCCATCTGTTTCATTCAGAAACTAGCACCCTGTGCTTTCCAGCGGGAGGCTTGAAATTTGGCAGGGCAGGCCGCTCTTCTAAGGGATGTGCCTTCTGCTGGCCCTGTGAAAATCTGCCTATATTTGGTCAAGTTATAAGCCTCTGGAAAATTTTCTTTTGCACATTCTTGGTTGCGGATTGTTAAGTGTTTGGCAGCTGACTTCTCCAAAGAGTCCATCTGTGCTGAGCATGCTCTATCCCCTCCCAGTTATGTGCTATTCCCACAAAGCAACTGAGCATTCTCCACCCCGTGGGTGCTGGGGCTGAGCAGGACTTTCTACAATTGTGCTTCCAGGCCCACTATGGCACGAGAACCAGGATCCCCTGCTGGTACCATGCAATGTGGGGCAGAAGGGTGACTGACTTGAATGTAGAGGGGACAAGAGCTGAATCTGGTGTGGAGGGTGGTGGAGGGGTAGATTGGGACAAGGAGCAAGGATTGGGAGCTGCTGTGGACCTGGAAGGGGGAGACCATCTCCTCTCTTTTTGCAATTCCTTGCCTCATTCACTACACACCTTCAAACTTCTGCAAGAAATGAGGTAGGAGCCCTATGGACTTCAGTCTCATCTACTATGAAACCCTGTTTCATTTCCAGAACAGGTCCAGCCTTTGCACAGGATGGAGTCAGCGGTCCTGCAGAAAAAAATTGTACTTGACGTAGCCTGAAGTTAATCTAGGGTGGGAAGTGCACCAGTCCCAGGTAACAAGTTCTTTGCTCTTGTGGCTATGTAAGGTATTCATTATTATGAGATTGGTGAAACACACAAATAAAATGTGCAGACTTTATTTAAAAGCCAAATAAATCCAAGCATAAGCATAATTACACAAAAACAGATACATATAACAAAATACCCCTTTGACGGCACACACAGCCTTGGGCAGGTACACAAGAAAACACACTCCAGTGTTGACACACATGCAACCTTGTGAGGGCTGATAACAGCAAAGATAGAAGGAAAGAAAATGTAAGTGGAGATCACCACAAGAGGGCTTGTTCGTACTCAGGCTTTCACCATTTGGTCGTCCCTCAGGTCCCAACTCCGGGTTGGTTTGACCATCTTTTGTACCTGGTTCCAAACACCCCTATCCCCATCCCACCCCACACACACATGTTCAAGACCATACCTAATAAGTTTCCAGTGCCTGCCCATGTGTGAGATTCCAGCAAACCACAGTTAAACTTCTGACAGTTAATACCTCACTTGCATCAATTAACATCCCAATAGTTTTGATTTCATTATGGTTTCTCCGTGGTTACATATATCAAAAAATCTCCTAGAACTCTGTTACGTTAAGCATCTGTGGTGTAGTTGTTTATCACAAGCTACACACTGCAAAATCTTATCACCTCAGGTCAAGCACCTGTGCTAAGCATTCTACTACACTTTGCTTACTCCTCCCTCAGCCTGTTGCCAAGCTAAATGCTCATAGTGTGTGTCCTGCTGCTTGCATTTCAGCTGCCTTATATTACTAAAAGCAACCTTGCCCATAAAATATAACCTGAGCTAATCAGGTCATAGGTAACAGGGTAACAGTGATCATGTAATTAAAGATTGTATCATAACACATTTTATTAAACTCAACGAGGTAAGGAAATCAAAGCTATACAGCATCAGAACAAAACTGAGAATTTTCCATTCAAACTATCTCAGTGCAAACATATGGCTCTGAAAGCTGGAGAGCTACCAAAATGTTGAACAGAAAACTACACGCTTTTGAAAATAAGTGCCTTAAAAAGATTCTGGGCATTGGATGGCAAGACTTCATCACCACAAAGAGATCTGAGCAATCACCAACCAGCAGCTTGTGTCCACTAGAGGAGCTAGCCAATCGAGGGAAGAGGGGTGGACTCTGGATGGCAACATACGGACTCACACATGAAAATGTCAAGTTGAAACCCAGCTGGTGTGAAGAAAAACCTTAAGAAGAATCCATAATCGGGTGGGCAAAATAGTTGATCTCCACACCATGGAGCAAGGATGAGAAACCTTTAGCATGCAGCCCAACAGGGAAATCCGCTGGCAGGCTGAGACGGTTTGTTTACGCTCCAGGCCCATGGGGGCTGCGGGAAGCAGTGGACAGCACATCCCTTGGCCTGCACAGCTTCCCATAGCCCCCATTAGCCTGGAGCAGCAAAACGCAGCCAAGGGGATTTGTGCTTGGATGAACCTATGGACACTGCGGGTAAACAAACCGTCCCGGCCTGTCAGTGGCTTTCCCTGACGAGCCGTGTGCCAAAGGTTGCCGATCCCTGCCATAGAGCAAATGGAAGCAGCAGCAAATGACTGATCAGAATGGATGAGATTAGTTTCCATCTGGTGTGCCAGCATTGGCATTGGAAGGCTGTAACCATAATGCGTACGCATAAGGGACTGAATTGAGGTTGCACAGGCAGTGCTAATTCTGGTATTTCCTAACTTTTGAGAGCTTGACTTTGCAGCTTTAATCATGTTTTGTTAGCATAGTTTTTTAAATGTAATTTCCTAATTTAAAAAAAACTTAAAAATTGAAAAAAACAAACCAAAGTTTCATCATATAGCACTACATCGATACTCTTTAGATTTAGTGCGCAGTCCCCTATCACTCACTATTATCTCTAACCCCCAGCAAATTGGTGAATATGGCCTCTGTGCTGGGGTTTTTAGTTGTCTGTAGGGAGGTGCGTAGTGCTAATTGAACCTATATCTCTGGCCAGCTATTAGGCTGAATTAAGCTTGTTGGTAGAAAAATGGAGGGAAATTTCGCAGAAGAAAATCTTTTTTCCACTCAAAAAACCTTCAGATTTCAGTTATTTTTTAGAACCAGCTCTAGTTATTTGTGGAATTGTTATTACAAATCACTTAATTTCTTTTTCAAATATTTTCCTAACTACCAGGTCCTAATAAAATTGTTTTACACTACCAACCTTAACTTCAGATTAACCTCTTTTTATTTTGAATTTTCTCCTTTATTTTTTTAAACGATGTGTGAAAACTTGGTGTGGATAAAATTCCTACAATACAGTAGCTGAGATGGAGTTTGGGCTGGAGTCTCCTGGATATTTTGTATGACACTTGGACATTTGTTTTTTTTCCCACAGCAATCAACTTCCAATGATCCTCTAAAAATGCATATTTGCATTCACGTATTTCATCAACAGCTGGTTACCTCAAAATATACCCCCTCTCCATGAATAGCGGGAAAGGATCTTTTTGTAGAGATGGGTAGAGGTCAAAACTGACCTTATAATGGAACGTATCCTACAACTTGAACTACGCATTTGCCCCACACCATAGAGTCAGATAAAGCAAGCTAGAGCTGCCAGAAAACTGTTTTATACTAACAACCTTAACTTCAAATTAACCTCTTTTTATTTTGAATTCTCTCCTTTATTTTTTTAAAACTATGTGTGAAAACTTGGTGTGGATAAAATTGCTACAATACATTAGCTGGGATGGAGTTTGGGCTGGAGTCTTGGGCTGTACTAGCTGTAACTAGTACAGATCAGCAACGCCCAGACATAAAGACCGCATCAAGCACGGACAGGATCAATTTTGCCAGCAGCCATGCCAGGGAGTTGTGGCTGAGCAGGTTTTGGTTTCATCCTAGCTGCGTACAGCCACTGTACAAGTGTATTTAAATATATTTCGTGTCTTTGTGGATTACGTCCATGATAAACATCTCATTTGCTGTAGTGCATAATGAACATGCCCCAGGGCAGCAAAACAAACACCTTGCACAGCCTTAGCTTAGTCCCACACCCAGTGTCATTACAGGATCTGAATCACCATCCTTGGGGAGGCAAGCAATGGGGGTGTTAATCTACATGAGGCTGTTTCTCCCTCCTCCATGTCAGCTTACTCTCCCCCTGCCTTCATTCAGTAGCACCGCTTTCACCCATTTGGCCTCTGTTCTCCTCTAGACCACGGGCATGGTCAGAGAAAAAGCAATGCTAAACCAACCGCAACAGCATCAACGATAATACCTACCACTGTCCTTTCAAACCCAGGCCCAGTGTAGTTCCTCGCACATCAGTGCCCGGCTGGTCAGAAGGCTGATGGGAGAGAGAATGGCAGTAGATTGTCGTGTGTTTTCAATAGTGAAGGACACTGACTGACTTCAGGCAACTGCTAAGATGAGACTCCCCTGCTCCAGAACAGTGCTGCCTGGTGGATATTTATCAGATCGCATCCAGCTTCTAAAGGGCCTTATGAACACCAGGAAATGGTCTGTGTTTAAACAGGGTTTCATCTTCGACTCGAGTGATGGTTAAACCCAACTGGGAGCAGGTTTTAACCAGACCTGTCTGACAGCCCTGGTCCACACTGACCACAAATGGCTGTGTCAGCAGCATGTGCGGTAGCCATGAGTGTTAAAAATCATGCTTGAACGCAACCCCAGTGTAAACAACGCCTGTTAGAAATATATCCCCGGGGCAGGTATGTCAGTCACTGCACTGCTGAGAGCTGCACTCCAACAACTTCTATGCACATGCCGGTGTTATGCCTAGCTGCTCCGATGGCCCACTAGAGCAGCTGTCTGCCTTCGCCGCATGGGAGTGACTGCTGTTAAGCAATTCGCTTAATGCCTCCTCTGCTCCTCCTGGCTTCATTTGAATTGCTCCATCCGCAGCTCTAGGGAGGCCCTGTGCGGCCGTGCTTTGACGGCAAGGCCCAGAGGCGCAGGAGGGAGGCTGTCTTTCTTCTTTTTGCCTGACACTGTTAATGGCTTCCAGCATATCTTTAGGCAAATCACGTAATCTCCATGTGCCTGTTTGCCCCCCAGAAGACAGCCAGGGGGACGGACCGTAGTGCAAGCCTGCATCAAAAGGTAGGCACTGCTCTGAAATTGAAGCCCAGTGCCCAACAGCAACAGAAGTCTTGCTCTGCCTCTCAAAAGAAGCCAGAATAACTCCAGGATCCTGAGCTGTAGCTTGAATTTTATTTACTGTGCTGGTCTTCTGGTGGGTTGACTGAAGTTTGTTTAAATAATGGAGCATGCAGTTCTCTCTGGAACAATGCCACGCTTCACAACAGTCCTTCTCAGGGCTAAGGTGTGTTGCTGTAAATGTCCTACAACTTCAGCCCCAACAAACATCAGCCTCTTACAGCATCAGCTGTAGCAGCAGTGCTGAGGACACTGGGCTTTAGTCACCCATTCCCAAAGCACGTCGCTGCTGCTGTCACTGTGTGCAACCTGTTGGCGTGATCAGACAAGCTGTTGGCTTGATCAGTCAAGCTGTCACTTTGTTCCCCTGGGCTCCATTTCCTAACGCTGTCCCTTCCTCTTTGGGAATAACCAGGAGCCCCTATTCCTGAGACCATTGCTTGACACAAGGATAAGTCCTTCAAGGGTCTGAAAATCCTCCAACCAGCGGTGCAAGGCACGTTGTGCATGCACATTTCAAAAGAGTCAGGCAAACCCATTATTGGCTGCGGGGACACTCTAATCGAATGCACGCTCAGGACACATAATGCAACAAACTGAACTGGAGCTACTATATGGCGGATTCAGAACTGGTTGGAAAACTGTTCCCAATGACTAGTTATCAGTGGTTCATAGTCATGATGGAAGGGCATAAAAAGTGGGGTCCCACAGGGATTGGTTCTGGGTCCGGTTCTGTTCAATATCTTCATCAATGATTTAGATAATGACAAAGAGATTATGCTTATAAAGTTTGTGGACAATACCAAGCTGGGAGGGGTTGCAAGTGCTGGGAGGGGGTACGGACCCCCTCTCAGCCGGGGTTCCGGCTGCCGGCTCTGCTCAGCCGGCTGCTGGCTCCGGGTCCCAGCTACTGTCCGAGTGACTCTGCTGCTGGCCTAGGGTTTCGGCTGCCAGTCCGGGGCTCTGCAGGTACCCCCAGCTATGGCTCACTGGCCCCAACCTGGGGCAATGAGGGGTGCAGACAGGGGGCACATCTCATCTCTCCCACCTTAAAGATCGTTCCGGCGCCACTGTACTGGGATATTTTAAAGTTCTGATTTGCTGCTTATACATCACTGTCATGCCACGTGGAACAGCGCACTGCGTTTGATGTTGAGATTAGAATGTACATGCAAGAAGTGGAATCAGAATTTTCTGACAGCGATTTGGCCCAATGCTTTCTTCTCTAATTAAACCTGAGAAGTTCAACGAAAGCAACTTGGATTTGTCTGTATTTCAGTGGATGTATTTGAGTGGTTGGGTGTTGAAGATTTTGAAATGCAGCTCATTCAATTAAAAAGCTCAGAATTGTGGGCGTCAAAGTTTGGAGATCTGCTACCTGCCGCCAGGGGAGCCTCCCCCACCCCCCACTGTGCCTCTCCCCACAGCCCGAGGAGTCTCTCCTGCCCCCTGCAGCGGCAGCTTCCCAATGCCCAGGAAACCTCCCCTCCCCGTGGCAGCAGCTCCCTGCCCCCCCCCGGTCCCTCCCTCCATCCGGGAAGCCCCCCCGTGGCATCTCCCTAGCCCTCACCAACCAGGGAGCCCCCCTCCACCTGGGAAGCCTCCCCTGCAGCAGCTCCCCACCCCAGATTACCTCGGCTCTGACTTCTCCCCTGAGCACGCCGGCGCCGCTCCACTTTTCCCGCCTCCCAGGCCTGCGGCGCTAGTCAGGACCTATCCACTTGCAGTGCCAATCAGGCAAGTCTGGGAGGGGAGGGGAATTAGAGTGGGCAGCGTGCTCAGGGAGGGAGGCGGAGTGCAGGTGAGCTGGGATGGGGAGCGGTTCCCCTGCGCACGCGCGCGCGCCACCCCTTCCCTCCCCCCCGTTACTAGTTGCGGGCACCCTCCCCGCGCCCCCCTGCCTCTGCTCATCTCCACTCCACCACTGCCCCCAATTACTTGGCGCCCTAGGCAGTCGGTTAGTTCGTCTAATGGTTGCACCGGCCCTGGCAGAGGGCCTTATTCTGTCCCGCTGGTTTTACACGTGTGCCATTCCATTGACTTAAATAGAATTCCTCTGATTTACACCAATTAGAGGGGAATTGGGGCCTGAGAGCCTAAATGGAGCTACTGATTGACTAGAATGTTCTTCAGAGACATGGCAAGACTCATTTAGCTCCGTGTTCATATGCACAATGAAATTCCAAATGCTCAGGCCCCAATTTTTTTTGCGATTAACATTCAAAACATTTTAATTCCTCAATATGGCCCAAACATTCGGCCACCTGGGAAGTGTATTATTTGGCTTACACTTCTCTGCTTCTAATGCACACTACCCAGCCAGAACAACAGCTTACACTGATTGACAACCTGAGTATATTAGTAGCAGCTTAATGAACTGGCCTGTAAAGTCTTTAAAGCAGGAGATGCATAAAATACAACAGCCCCTCATGTGGCTCGTATCTTTTCTCTTTTGAGTGGATTGGTGGAACTATCCTGATTTCCCAACAGGTCAATACTCTGTATGTTATATTTTATTTTTACCACATGTACTTCAATATGAGAAATAAAATGCTATGCTTTGATTAAACTATGCTTATGTGACTTTTTATATATTGGATGTTCTGTATTACTAAGAAAAGTGTGTGTGTATTATTGTATCATGTGTCATCACAATACTTAGGTGGCACCACACACACACCTCTACCTTTTATGCTCTGCTGTTTGGTAGAGGTTCAATTCATATTACTTCAATGCTTTGCTTTGTATGATGAACGCAGCCTAACCTTCAGAGTTTAAGGTCAAAGTCACAGGTGAAACACTAGTTGAAGTGTTTCTGAGAGGCACTCACCCACAGAGAAAGGCAACAGAGGTAATAGGAGATATGTGTCAACTGTATTTTTTACTTGTATTGGGGTACCACTCACATAGGCGACTCCATGGTAGATCAGGGTCCCATTGTTCTAGGCACTCCCCGATATATTCCCTGTCACAATGACTCTCTTTCTTATCTTGCCAACTCACTGCTTGTGAGCAAGTGGGATAGTGAGCTATGTGCGAGTTCTGCACTCAGGAGCAGGGTGTCTGTCCGTTTCAATGGCACTCTGGGACGTAAAAATGGAGCCACTGGAAAGAGCAGAGGCACAATGTGGCACTGCATTAGGTTCTCGCCCACACACAAGACTGGTAGATCTAATTTCAGGTGTTACCTTTGATAGTGTCCCTTTCAACACCATTATAATTACGCCTGTTAGAACACCACCTCTTTATCCCACTTAATGTATCGTGGTACTCACAATGGTGTTATAATGACAGCTGACAGATCCCCTGTCTTCACAGATATATTTCTATTTGTTGCAGGTGTTGCTAATCTGATAATGTTGTTGCCTTTGTTGAACACACTTTTGTCTCTGCTAAGTGACAAGTAGTGGCATGTACTCTGCTTTCTGGCACTTCCCTTTCAAGCTTCTCTGTTGTACTTGCAGTTTCACCTCCTGAGTTTATCAAAGTTGTTCTCGCTCCCTTGTGATGCAGTGGCAGTTCAATCACAGGGAAGGATGTGCAGTGGCATTCACAGGTGGTGATTGGCATCAGGCGTACTCGTTATTCTGTCCTGGAATCGATAGGAAACAAGGGCAATCGCCTGAAATTGATCCCTGTTTGGTTCCTGTTGATTGGTTTGCCAAATCTGTGACAAAACAAGTTATACTAGATGCTAAACATTTGTGGGTGCACTCCTCTCATCTATGGCACCTGTAGAAAGTAAAGTCCATGGGGGGAACAGAGCATTCCCTCTTGCTGTAACTGGCATCTGTATAAACCTTGTTCTGACTAATGAGCCTATGTGTAAATGAGTCATGGTCAAATGCACATGTAGATACTGTAATCAGCAGTGAGGATTCAACCCTGAGACTTCAGCACCAAAACCACAGGTTTCTACAGCTTGAGATAAAGAAGAATTCTTAGTAGCTAGGAATGAGCACATGCACTAGCCCAGTGTATTGGATCTTCTTTCTGTTTGACAAACACATCCCAGTGTCCTAAGTCTACAGCAGCATAAGTATCACCCAGGGACCGTGCTGTCTGAAAGTGTATTGCAGCCGCAGTTCATTAAAAGAGTGCCGCCTATGAGACTTAAACTCCTGTGTGTGCACCTCAGAAACCTGGGATAAAATTGTCTAACATGAGGAACATGGAATTGGCTTAGTGTGTGATATCAACTGCCCTTGAATGCATGGTCCTGACAATAATACAGTTTCCTACTTTGGTACCTTTGAAGAATGTCTCCTTTAGCTCAAGTTTTAGAAGCCTATATTTATAGTTCTGAAGATTGTGAGTTCAGTCCCTGCTGAGGATGATGGCTGGTTACAAAGGGTTTAAATTTAACAGTATATTTAATGTTGCCACATCCCCTGCAGGATATTACAGAGTGCCACACTTCCTGTTGACTCAGATCCTCTCAAACACAGAGACAGGAAGTGGTTGCAGAGAAAAGAGGATTAGCCAGGCTAGATTACAGCAGCAACAGTGCTCCATGTACATTAGAAGTTATTTGTTGTTAGTTAAGTGAACAACTTATTCTAAAACCTGTCTTCAGCATCATCGAAATACAACTTGGTACCAGGAATGCAAGGCACAGATGGCTGGTGAGTCTGCGAAAAGGGCAACCAGACTGCAACTGTCTGATGAAAAGGACACTGATCACAGCAAGGTGACAGGGTAATGAAAAATGAGTGCCGCAGAACCCCTGCAAACACAACACACAAATTCTCCACCTGCCTTAAAAATCACAGGGAATTCTGAAGAGACTGGAGAAAGACCAGACAGCAATCTGAAGCGTATAGGAGAGTTAGTAAGATGGAAAACAACGATGGAAATGACTTTTTTACGGTGGCTGGGTGTCGAAGTGCTGCATTCCAGACTGTGAGTGATGATGAGGAAGGGAAGAAAGTTTTAAAGAAGGCATTAGAAGATCTGAGGATCAATGTGGCTCTAAAGTAATTACCTATGAAAGATCTATTTTCTGGATAAGGACCTGTGAAAAACAGAGAAATAATTGAGGGTTTTTTATAGGCTTAAAATTAAAAAGCTAGTCTTGTTAATTTGGAGTACGTACGCGCCATCATTCAAGACTAAATAAGTTGGAGCCACAAAAATAAAGAGGTCTAAGAAAATCTACTTAGGGACAAGGGCCTGAAAAAAAGAAACAAGAAACAGAACAATCAGAAATGCAAATTAAGGCCCCAGTGAGATGCAGAGAGCACGTAACTATAAACACCGGAGTTAAGCAAGTAGGGAAAAAGCACACTGAAAATCAAAACAGAAAGGGAACAAGGAATAATATGAGCAATCTGGTGGCTGGCGTGCATATAAAAAATGTCCACCATTTAGTCATAGTAAGTACAACTACTTTGCAAAAATGTGAAGACATGTAGGAAAATGCAGACGTTAAAGATAGAACATGAAGATTCCTCAAATGAAAGGAATGAACCATTTCTAAACACAAAGAAGAAAGAAGCTGCAAATTTTTCCAATATGGCTAATGAAGATATGCACAAATAGTCTTTGTGTGATGTAGGACTAGAGTGACACAGGAGCATAAGTGAATGTAATAATGGAAAACGGAGGCGGTTTGGTTCAAAGTATAAAACTTGAAAAGTCAACAATGCAGGACAATTCCAGCCATGGCTAAGTCTGAACTGTTACTGAACTGTAAAGGCAAACCAGTACAAGAGGAGGAATTGTGGTACACAATGGAAAGCAACTAGTCTTGGGCTTACACATGATGATGAAATTCAACAAGGACAAATGCAAAGTACTCCACTTAGGAAGGACCAATCAGTTGCACACATATAAAATGGGAAATGACTGCCGAGGAAGGAGTACTGCGGAACAAGACCTGGGGGGTCTAACACTGTTGCAAAAAAAGCAAATATAAACTGTGGGATGTATTATCAGGGTTATTCTAAGCAAGAAACAAGAAGTAATTCTTCCGTTCTACTCCATGTTGATTAGGCCTCAACTGGAGTATTACGTCCAGTTCTGTCTGCCATATTTCAGGAAAGATGTGGACAAATTGGAGAAAGTTCAGAGAACAGCAACAAAAATGATTAAAGGTTTAGAAAACATGACTTACGAGGGAAGATTGAAAAAATTAGGGTTGTTTAGTCTGGAGAAGAGAAGACTGAGAGGGAACGTGATAAAAGATTTCTACCACATAAAAGGTTGTTACAAGGAGGAGGGGGAAAAACTGTTCTGAGGATAGGACAAGAAGCAAAAGGCTTAAATTGCAGCAAGGGCGGTTCAGGTTGAACATCAGGAAAAACTTCCTAACTATGAGGGTGGTGAAGCCCTGGAATAAATTGCCTAGGGAGGTTGTAGAATCTCCATCATTGGGGATTTTTAAGAGCAGGTTGGACAAACACCTGTTGGGGTGGTCTAGATCAGGGGTCTCAAAGTCCTGGCCCACGGACCATCTGCGGCCCGAGAACTTCCCCACTGCGGCCCACAGAGAAGAGACTCATGCAGACATGCTGCCGGCAATGTCTGATGCAGGCACCGCTCCCCGCAGCTCCCATTGGCTGGGGAAGAGGGACAGAGATGCCATCACTAGTCACTGGGCAGAGTCACCCATGAAGGCAGCATCGTTAGTTGCCAGCAGTCAGCCATGAAGGCAGCATCACTTTTTTCCACAATGAATATAAATAAGTCAAAATACTGATGCACACCTTGCTGCAAATCTGAAGGTTTCAACTGCTCAATCACTGAGGTCAAACATCAACAATCTGACAGAACTTAAGTGTTGCCAGGTGTTTAAAAACTCTCTGGCAGGTGAAGAATTGTATAAAGTTGTGACAGTTTTATTATTTCTAAGAAATTCGAACTAAAATAATACAATAGTAACGTTTTCTTTTCTGAACACCATCTTCAGTGACATTACTGGCCCACTGGGAGGATTTGAGGACTGGCCCTGCCTCCTAGATAAATTGAGTTTGAGACCCCTGGCCTAGATAATACTTAGTCCTGCCTTGAGTGCAGGGGACTAGACTAGATGACCTCTCGAGGTCCCTTCCAGTTCTATGATTCTGGGAGGAGCGTGGCCATTAAAAGTCAGAATAATAACTGGTGACAAGCCAGTACCAGACACAAGTGGACTAACTGTATCATTCTGAAGGCTTGTTTACAGGAAAGAGGTGTCCTCTTGTGAAATACAAGATACAGTTATAAGAGGACATCGCGCCTGTTCTATGTGCCTCCTGAAATGTTCCACAAGCCTTAAATAAATAGATCAAAGGAAGAGGTGCAAAACGTGAAAGCAGATGGCATTGTCCATGCACTTTAAGAGCCAAAAGGCTGGGTTCATGCCTTAGAACTGTAGGGGGAAAAAGGAATGGAATCAGATCTTGCATTGATCCCCAGGAGTGTCACAAAAACATTACAAGGGGACATTTCCACTTGGCTGTAAGTAATGAAATATTTGCTAAAAAGGCAGAGGTCAAATTCTTCAGCAAATTAGGTGCATTGACAGGCACTTGGCATGTTCCTTTGGTCAATGAAAGCTCCCTGATGAGTACTTTCAATACACCATGTGGCTCCTTAAGATTGCCTTTTGGCATACATTTCAGCCCTCAAAATATTTCAGAACACAATATCCCAGGTGCAAGTAGGTCTCCCAGGATGTGAAAGTACACACTGATGACATAATACACCAGCGCAGCACTTCTGTTGAACATCAGAACTATGGAGAGCACTAGCACACACAAGAGGACATAACCTTAAACCGAGCAGAGCCAAACAACTTAAATAGTCAGAGAGGAGAGAAAGTGGCACAAAAGGAGTAATGCCTGATTGCTAAGATTACAGCAATACTGAACGTGAAGAGACCCAAAAAGGTAAACAAAGGAATCTAGAGATTGCAAGGCATGTTGAAATAGGTCAATAAGTTCACACTCAAACAACTCACCTAAGAAAGTCCCTTGACACAAATACGTAACAGGCACGAAAGCATGAGTATGAGAGCGCATACAAGGATTTGAAGCATGTATTGACATCAGTGCCAGTGCAACAATTCTTTAATGCATTGAAAGTGATCAAGTTTTCCATAGATGGAACAAAAGGAGGGTTGGGAGCCATATTACTACAAAGACAAGGATTGAATAGCTTCCTGTAATGTATGCTGTGGAGCGACAACGACAGAGAATGTATTTTTGCTAATTGAGAACGAGATGCTAGGCCATGCATGTGGCTGCAGAAAGTTTTTTGATTTTCTCTTATAGTCATAGCTACAAAGCTGAAACTGACCATAAATCACTGAATTGCAATAAACAAGAAAGGACACAGAGTGTCACTACCGGGGATTCAGTGATTGCTTTCGAAAGTACAGTAGCATGAAATAACTCTGGAGCTCCAGCTAGGCTGTCACCCAGTAATTGCAAATGCCCTGTCAAAACTGTATGTTTGGCTTGATGAGACACAATCAGATGATTTGGAACAAGCAGAAGAAGCACATGTGAACTTGATAAAGCATCATGTGCTTTATCACCAGCAATATGGGCTGAGCTGGGAAGAGAAGCAGCCAAAGATGCCCCCTTCTTTTCCCCCAGTGGTGCTGGGACAATTTTTGCAGTGGTGACGCTGACTACCAGAGGTTCCCACCCCAAAGTTTTTACCTTATCCCCCCTACTCCTGTCTGTGCCCCCCATCCCCATGAGCCGGGGCCAGGAGTGGGACCGTGGCTCTGGGGGGGAACATGGGCATAGGTAAGGGGACTACGGCTGGGAATCTGCGTGTGGGGCTGGGAGTAGAGCTCCTGATACGGGGCCAGCCGCAGCCAAAGTTCCACGTGTGGACTCCAGCCACAGGGCCATGAACATAACCCTGGGCACAGGGCTGGTGACACCAGGAGCTAAGCCCCTGGGCGTTGGGTCAGGAACAGTGCCCTGGGCGCAGAGCCAGCAGAAGCTGGGATCCTACAGGCCAACTGCAGAGCTCCAGGGCATGGGTCCAGTGGCAGCTGGGACCCCGTGTTTGGGGCTGGGAGAAGAGCCCCGGACGTTGGCCCATTGGCAGCCAGCACCTAGTGTGCGGTGCTGGGAACAGAGCCCCAGACGCGGGTCCTGCAGCTGGGAGTCGGGACCCCAGGTGCGGGTCCAGGAGCGGAGCCCTGGGCAGAACTGGGACCCTGGGAGCAGAGTGGCAGGTGGGACTCCCCAAAAAACCTGGGGGTGCTGCAGCAGCCTAGTTTCTGACCCTACGCTCTTCCCCTCCCCATCAGAGGGGAATCTTTGAGTGTCACAGAGCTGACACAGTCAGGATCAAGTGCCAGTAGATTACAGGGTGCTCTACCAACTCCTTGGCTGGCTGAGCAATTCCTGTGAGGCCACTGCAGCTGCTTTAACTTGGGGCAACCCTCAGAGTGGTGTAACAAGAGCACGGCCCAAGAATACTCAGACAGACTTGGGTGTAGTTTAGGGAGACTGGTGTTGGTATATGGTGTGGGGAGGGAAGAGGAGGTTGTAACTTTTATTGAAGGCTAAATCTGTGTGTAGTCTGGTGGGCCTGTGGACCAGCTTGGGGAGGAAACAGACAGGCACACCCAATTCTGTTTTAGCCTGCAGTGCAGGCTCTGTTATTCCTCTGCCGCACAGTCACAAGAAGTGAGGGAAAGTAACCATCTTGAACTGACTGCAGACCCCCCACCCCAGTAGCTCAAGGGTCACAGCCCTCCTTTAGCCTCAGGGGAACTACAAGCCCTACCTGCCCTGTTGCAGCCTGCCTGCCTGCTTCTCAGAAAGGTGTTTCTTTGTCCTGCTCCTCCCTGTCTTACACAGCTGGGTCCTTATTTACATCTTCCAGCTGGGAATCAGAGCCAGCCATTAGCTGCTGCTTAGCTGGATCAGTTGGTTCCCAACACCTACCTGCTGCACTTCTCCTTATGCCAGATCTTGCTGCTCCCTGGCTCCTCAGGCCCTTAAAGGGACAGGCCGCCCTGCGATGTGCCACTATTTTCTCCCTTTAATGTTTTTATGGACTGCTTTCAAATTTTGGCCCCTATACAAGCCCATGCACACTTTGCAATTCATGTGATAAGATCTAGCTTTAAGGTCTTAACTATATTTGGCAGCAGAGACAACACTAACTGTTGATAGTGGGGTGCGGGGAGGGGGCGCACAATTTAATGATTCTGGTGATAAGCCGCAGGGTCCAGGGCAAAGCACATAAACCCTGGCAGAAATCTGGTGAGGCATGTGACACTATGTCACTTCCTGCTCCCTCCCAGGCATTGCCTCTGCTTAGAAGTGGTGCCATCTCTATAATCTGTTTGGCTGACCTGATGCTGACCCACACATTGGCCTTGTATACAAGGATAACACGCCGTGATGCCCAACCTTGTACTGAACTGGTGCTATTTCCAAGTTAGACAAGGCCAAAACGGCAGTGTGGCAAATACATGGTTAATTGCCTGCAGCCCATCTCCTGCACAAGGTTATGCAAGAAAATTGTGGGTGGTTATCCTTGCAGTTAATCTCTGCCAAAAACAAATCAAGGAGAATGACATTTTTGGAAGCATTTTTTCTTTCCTAATCATGTTCCTCAAACTCAGCATAGTTAGTCATTCTCTGTACATACCCACTGTCAGAATAATAATAATAAAAAACCTTGATGAGATACTGTATAGGGAAACTAATTAGTAAGTGTTACGGTGCTTCTTATGCATGTTTACCACGCTGCAGAGGGAACGCGCAGCTCTACATGCTGATGGCAGATGAGTAATGAATGGAGGCTCAACCTCCTTAAAACAGATAATGACCCAACAAATTTAGACTCTGTAATGATAAAAAATCAAGCAAAAGGCACGGTTCTCTCTCTCTCTCTCTCTCTCTCTGTACGTGTGCTCTTACACGGGCCCATACTGAAACATTTTGCATAAACATACATTTAAAAAGGTAACTGATCCTGTCCTGAAAATCAGCGAGCATTCTGAGGCCAGCTTTCTCTGCTTTTGAATGCCACGGTCAGGATTCAATAGCAGTCCAAAGTCTGGTTTGATGGCAAGGCTGTGTTTTGTGTGAGTTGCATCTTGTAGAATCAACGTGAGTGCACTGCACTGCATAGCTGATCAAATCAGCTGCTGCGTTTATGCACATACAGCATAACTGTGATCCCGATTCAGATGCCTGCATTGCTAAGATAGCCTATGACAAGAGACCAGAGTTGGGGTGCGTTAACCGACAGTGTTCGTAGTTTTTCTAGCCTAACCAAATCCTATTGAATAAGACCTTTAAAAATGAAGTCCTTGCTTATCTGTGTGAATATTAAAGACACCATGGCATTTTCTGTAATAGTAGGAGCTCACCTGAACAAGGACGTTCCGGGGCTCACTACTCCCCATCCTCTACTGTTATTTACTCACGCCGTTGCTGTTCTCCTGTCCTAGAGAAGACTGTGTTTCAGTAATGCTGCAGGGAGATAGCTGGCAATGCACACTGAGATCTTTGGATGAAAGATGTTCTAAGCGTGCAAAACTACAGTGTGTGTATACTTTTAGTAAAGCACCTTGGAATCCTATGAGATGAAAGCTGCTATGCAAATGTTAACATACCACTATCATTACTGTATTATTGGTATTATCCCCAGAGTCATGCAGGTGTCAAAATATGCGGACAGCATCACGAAGACATTACCTTTTCTGCTGCTGCATAATGCAGCTCACAACCCTGAACATCGCATTGCTCTAACCCTGTTTTTTTCCCCCCTCAGTTACAAAACCATTAAACCACTAAGTTAATGTTATGATGCTGGATTGTAACTTAACATATACTGTAAGGTAACGCGAACCCAGCCTACTGTTCATGGTATTTACTCCTCAAACAGTTATTGGGCTTCCCAACTGAGTGAGATTCGGTGGTGCAGCTGGTTTGAATACATTTCACTATTTTTTTAATCATCTTCATTTTTCCTTGGCTATACCTCAGTACATTATTCAAGTCATAAACATTTTCTTTTTGCTTACTGTGCTGTATTTAAAACTGAGTTAAAATGGCAAGCAGTCACTATCATTTCCAGGAGTGTTCCTGGTTCTGCTTGCAGGTTAGGGTGCTCTGTAGGGAAGCATGCAATCTGAGTTTTTAAGTAGTCAGTCTGCACAGAACCAGCCTAGAGTAAGGTGGGGTGAGTTGTACCTCTCTGCTCTAGGAAGACGCCTGCTTTCCCTCCTTCTCTTTTCTGGTTCTTATGTGTTAAGGTTCTGGATTTTAAGAAATAAAATAGTGTTACATTGCAACCTTCCAGAAAGAGAATTTTATATTTGTTAATTAGTCGTCTCTCTTTGTATGCCATAAACACAACACTTGCCCAATTCTCATCTATCTTAAGCCTTCTCTGCACTTGTCTTATGCTTTTATATTTTATTCTGAATGACAACGACCCCAATATCACAACTATACCCATGCAGGCAGATTCTTGTGCACTGCTCATGCTGAACCGCAGCGACTTCAGTAAGACTCTGCTGGATGTGCATGGATTTAACTGAAGAGTCAAGGCCGGCATATGTAGCCAAAAATTACTTGCAAAGCTCATCTAGCTGGATGCCAAATCAGAGATTTCCACTAACTTGGTAAATGGGGTTCCAAATCCAAATCTGTCTCCTTTTTTCTGTTAATTTCAGTTTGCATATCACAAGACTTCTTAACTCTGCAAAAAGAGATTTGTGCATGGTGCAGTCAAATTCACTTGTCTCTGCCCTCTCTGCTTCTCAGCTTGGGGTAAGTAGGCCAGGGTGAATTTGGGGAGGGCGCGGGATAATCAAATATTCATTCCTATTTTGTAACAAATTAGTTTTGGCTTTGCCCACACCCTTGGTTCCACGGTATATTTGCTATCCAGATATATTCTAGCACACAAATGTTATAACCCAAATGGCTGTGGAAATGGCAAATTCTAAGTGAACACTGGAGAATATTTGGGGAAAGTGAATTGTGAATTCATAAACCTGATTGGTCACAAAAAGAAAATGACTAAGGGTTATACTCATTCACTTAAAGAGACTCAGTGCCATGTGATCTATGCATGGAATCCAAACTAGCCAATTTACTTTGAATCTGGAATATCAGATACAATGAACAAATTGCTTATCCACAGTCTAGAGACCAAGAGTGATTCAGTGACATTATTCAGTGAATAATTTAGAATAATGAATAAATATGAGAAAAGCATGATCTGCCAAGGAGCAAAAAAAAGTCAAAACTGATCAAATATGTTATTCACTGTCACTGAAAATTAGTCACCTAGCTTTACTCCCTTGATAATATTTAAATGATGTTGTCATTCACAAATAGGAGACTTATTTGCCAACCATGTTGAGTGGAAGCAGTGGTGCTGAGCTAATGGCTACTGCTCCATCACAATTTTAGCACTAAATCAGACCACTCCCTATTGCTGAGTGACACTAAATATCTACTTCTAGGAGATAGCTAATCAGCTAGAGAAAGGTTTTCAAATGAACTACAGATGGCTCGTGTCCACTGCTGATTTACTCCCTTCCCATCACTATTGACAAGTAGAAAATACAGCTCCTTTGAGTAGAGTTTTCCAGCCATTATGTACCGGGGTGCTGGAACAATTTGTAAAGTGGGGGGTTCTGAGAGCCATTGAACCAAACTGTAAACTGTATATGATGGAAATCACTTCAAGCCAGGGGGTGCGGTAGCATCTCCAGCACCCCTCGTTCCAGCACCTCTGTCTGATACATAAAATTTGAAGAAAATGAATGTAAAAAAGAGGAAGATCCTATAATCCTTGATTTCTTTTAAACCTTAGTCAGTCAAAATGGGTAGCAGGTAGTAGTTGGGAATTACTGGTCTTAGAACAGATTGCCCTGATAGCAGTACATATTGGTTAACTAACTGTAATATGAGTCTACAACACTAGATGGCAAACTAGTGTTATTTTTCACATCTGTGTCTGAACTTGATCTGGTTCAGGAGTCTAGTTTATACTCGCTTGACAAATACATCGGGCCATAAAACACAGTTTTATGTATATGAAGTCTTCATTTTGCTAAAATGGTCTTTTCCAGCTGTCTGTTTTCTCCAGGTATTGTAACGCTCAACTCTTCAACTGCCATCCCTTTTTCTTCCCATATATCAGATGGATTCTGCTGTACCAGTAATACCTAGGTAAGTCGCTTCTTCTTACTCATAGAGTTTAAGGCCAGAAGGGACCACCAGATCATCTAGTCTGATAGTGTGGTCTTCTGTATATCACAGGGCACCAGCGCCACCACCCAGCACCACCAGCATGCTAAACCCAACAACTGAAATGAGACCAAGTAAATGAGACCTATAGGAGACTAGACCATTAGGTGCCACAGACAGAGAAGAGGAGGGACTGAGGTGCACCCGTGATGAAGGCTCCTGTAATGGCAGGGAAATGATTACATGTGTTAATTCAAGATTGGTCCAAGCTGCAGAGTTCAGATCTAAATCCAAAGTTCTCTTGTGATTACACAACTCAAATGAGAAAACAATGGAGCCGAATGTGTAGGTGTACATACACAGCATCATTCTGTAGTTATATTGTGGAAGCAACTAACAGCCCAGTCAGGGATCCATGCCCCATGGTGCTAGAGTCCTGTACAAACATGGAACAAAAAGAGAGTCTGTGCCCTAAAGAGTTTACATCAATGCCTGTATATAAAGACTTGCCTTTTCTTCTTCCCTCGCATTAAGAAGAGATTTTGGTTTGGGAGTTGTGAAATTCCTTCTCTTTTTCTTTTACATCTGTCGATGTGTTTGTTTATTGTGGGAGAGAAGATATCAGCTATGAAGCCAAGTAGCTGGGAATTTCTATTAGGAGCCCGTTCCCCTCTTTCCTGTCTTCACAAAATGACCCTGTCCATTAATAGGAGCTACACGTGTAGAAAATGGACTCCTGGGGGCCTGATCCTGAATAAACTTGCCAAAGTCTAAATTAGGCCAAGTCTAACCAAGGAAACCACGGGCCTATGAAGAGGCCAATACATTATCCTATCCATTCCTTAGAAGGACCTGTTCTTGGAAAGATAGCGTGACAATTTTTAGTCTAGGCTCAGAGCCAAGATGTGTGTGTGTTGGAGCGAGGGGGGGACTCCCATTCCCATGCCTCGAATTACAAGAGCATTTTGGAGGTCTCTGGCCTCCACTGGCCATCAAGTTGCTTCCTTTGATGACTAATCAGAAGTCTGCTTCCTTTGGCAGCAGGTGAGCTTCTGGCCCCACTGTACCTTCAAAACACAGATTTCAGCCAGGGAGATTCCCAATCACTTCAGACTGTGACTCCTTTAATTTTTTTCCTAGTTATATACTAGTTATATACTAGTCAATCCTTCCCCTCTCCGCACTCTCCATCATGGCATTGCTCAGCGTGTCCCCACGTGCCATTCCCAGAGCTCAGTGTGATGGTATGTATGATGATCAGGCTTGCAGAGTCACAAACCTCCCCCGGGCCCCCCGCCCCCCCCCCCCCCCCCGCCCGGGAATAGAGAGGCAGGGGAAAGCCTGACTGGTCAGTGCACAGTCACTAAAGAAGCGATACTTCCTCTTCAGAACCAGGAGTCACCTTAGCAGATGCAAAGTCCAGAGCATTCGGATTGCTTTTGTGGGCCAGCAGGCCCACAGATTCTGCTTTCAGCTGTTTTGGGGCCCTTTGTAAGTATAATATATTATGTGTATACTCTGCTAGTTAATAATACTATTTCCCTCTGTATAAACCAACTTATAGCACCAATGAAAAAACAGCCAGGGACCATGAAACAAGTGGGAATGGCTTATCAGTTTTTATCACTAATATTGTGGGTATGCCCAGTAACTCTGTGTGAGTTATGAAAGGCTTCCTCTGCACAAGGTAGATGTGCCTATTGTTTAATCTCCTTTTAGCTGTCACATTTTAGTTCAGTATAATAATGGAAGGAGTGGAAAGTTAACACTTTAAAACAAAAAATCTTAACATTGCACTTTATTTTTTAAATTCCGGCGTGTGAAATGCAGCAAGGTGCACCGGCTACAGGAGGAGTGCTAGTGCTGTAGTGCAGGAGCCTTTAAAAACTGGGTTCAAATCGCGCTTAAATAAGCGACAGGCAAAATGGGGCTATTGATTTCAATCAAGTCCCCATTTGGCTACATTAAAACTGCCACATAGCAATGCTTTAGCACTTAAAGATAGAGACCATCAACTGAAAGATAAGACATCTGTCAGAAAATGCTTCAAGTGTCATTTTTACCCATAACGACTAAGATTACTAGAACTGAAAGACGTTAGAAAATACATTCACTTTCCCCTCTTTTTTCAGTTAGTTTGCTTTGTGTATTTGGAAGTGCTTTCTGCATGGTCAGTTTTGCTATTTCCCCCTTTCCATTCAGTTGCTGATGCACCAGTCTTGCGGTTACACACTTTTAATTTTAAGCACTTTAATAGGATTGGCTGGAAAAATTCAGGTAAAAAAGAGTTTTTTTCATTGGAATTAGTGAATTTGTTAAAATCAAAAAGTTTTGTGTAGACAGTTTGATTTCAGAAATCAGAGGGGTAGCCATGTTAGTCTGGATCATCATGCAAGGCACTGCATTTAGCTGTATGGAGTAGAGATCCATCAACTCTACATATTTATACCTACCTCTGGATATTTCCACTGCATGCATCCGACGAGGTGGTTATTAGCCCACGAAAGCTTATGCTCCAATACGTTTGTTAGTCTAGAAGGTTCCACAGGACTCTTTGTCGCTTTTGATTTCAGAGAAGTTCCTCTGGAAGCCAGGTAGGTTCTGAAGGAAGCTTGCTGGCTGGGCGGGCCTCAAACCTGTCTGGTTTCCTGCCAGCTTGCCTGTGCGGCTCCTCCACAACATGCCTGGCAGGGTGTTGGAGAGCCAGAGCTTCTAATATACACAGCTCTGGGACTGCTGGCATGCAGATTGTTCCAGGGCTGGGGACCTCAGCACTTCCAGGGTCCGTGGCTCTGGGACACCTCACCATGTGGACTGCTTCAGGACCATGGCTTCATCCTCTTTCAGAGAGAATTTCAAAAATTTGGGGATTTGTTTTTATTTGGAACCAAACCAAATTCTGAACTATCAAAATCCTCTGTACAGTGGAACAGTGTACCTGTTTCTAGCCAGCTCTCCACAGGAGTAATCTTACTGATTTCCATTGGACTACTCTCATGCTTAGGTCAGGTGACCACACGTTCTGTTTTGGCTGTCCTTACTGTTTTGGGGCAAAAGTGGGCATTTGTCAAAAAGGTGGAATGCAGAGGAATGTGCAGGGCAGAGGGGGAGACAGAGGAAAGTGGCAATGCCAGCCCCGCGCAGGGGGAGCAGAGGGCGGGTGAGAGGCAGGGCTCTGGCAGGGGGTTGGCAGGGCTTGCTTGAGCGAGGAGTGATGCCAAACCAGCCTCACACGGGGAGGCAGGCAGGTCTCGGGCGAGCTGCAATGCCAGTCCCGGCCTTTGGGAAATATGATCACCCTGTCTGATATCTGTGTCACTGCTCACCTGAGCCCTGCCTGTCCCCACGCATGGGGAGGGAGCTCCAGCAAACTGCTTGGGCCAGCCCTGCGCGTGAAGGGGCCTCCGATGAGCGGCTCGGGCCATCCCCACAGTGTGTGGGGAGAGGAGAGCTCAGGCTAGCTTTACGTGGTATCCCGTTTTTCCTTTGGGAAATACGGTCACCCTATGCTTAATGTTAAGTGTACATGTGTTTGCAGGAGATTGGCGCCTGAGTCATTTTCTCTGATTTTTGTGTGGGGCTTTCACACAGCAACGAGGAAGAGAGAAATATTTCTTCAAACGTGGAAAATTAGATTGTAAAACTGCAGTAATTCCCGGGAGGACTCAGGGCCAGGTGTAGTGCCTGGAACTCCTTTGTAACTGAGTTTTGAAACATGACTAGACTTCACATGGACAGTATTGCTTTAACGTTTTCAAAGCACTGTTCAAACCTAGGCCCTACAAGAAGCTCCCTGGGAGCAACTGACACCAGTGGAGTTATATATATGGGAGCTGCTTGCTTGCAGGATCAGGGTTTAACTAATCAAGCCTCGCCCACACCCATAGTATTATTGTCTCCAGGGTCTGTTCCTGGAAGCACCCACAACTCCCCCTTGAAACTACAGGATCAGACCTTGAGGTACCTGTTCTCAAAAGAGCTCAGGGGCATATTTTCACGTGGTCAGCAACCACAGTTGGAGACAAATTTTTAAAAGAAGTCAGCTTCCTTTTAGACACCTCAATGAGAGCACCCAAAGCACTCGGCACCCAACAAGTTGCGCTCTTTTGAAAACCTACCCCCCATTGGGGTTGCTGAACTCCTGAAAATCTGGTCCCAAGTGACTTGTACAAGGCCACAGTGAGAGTCAGTGGCAGAGCTGGGATTAAAATTCCTGCATTCCAAACTCCCAGCCTTCTCTTGAAGCCTTTTGATGCGCCCATGCCTCTTACTCACTTTCCATGTTATGTATCCTGCTAGTTGTAGACACAAAATGGGTAAGCGACAGGCTCCTTGGCTGTGAGTTTCCATACACTGGTGGATTTATGTCAGACATTTCATGTTACTAAATGTCATTGTGAGTGATTTTATGGTTCTAGGTTAATAAGCTGTTCAGCATCATGGAAGTACTGAACTGTGTGTTGCTCCAGTTGCTAGGGTGAGCACTCATTTTTTTGTTTAAAACCGTACATGTAAAGAGCACAGTTCCCAGGCAGCTCTACCTTATGAATTCACTTTTTAATTTTTAAAAAATTTTATTTCCTCTTTTTCTAAATAAATACTTGTCCCATTCCAGCCTGTGTGGTTTGATTCTTGCTAACCTCATTTCCTTCATGCCTTGAGTGTCTCAAGAGCCCATAACTACGAAGCTCCACCCAGACATCAGGGAGGAAAGTATTAGAGACTAGAAAAGGAGCATAATTTACACTGCACAAGAGCTCTGGGCAATTATTTTTATTAAACTACATGGGAAAATCTCATCAATTCAGTCTCTTCGCGATGACTCAGACTTAAAGTTCTCCAACAACTATGACGTTCAACACTAATTTATTATCAGAACTGAAGCTATTTCTGTCTTCAGCTTAGAAATGGGAATGGTCCAAAAAAACCCTGAGCCTTGGGATAATTTGGATCAGGACCTGAAATTCACAGTTTGGATGGTCTCCAGTGGAATGTAAACAGGGATTTAAGAAGTGTAGATGTATAACACATAATCTGAAAATGATTTGTAAAATACAATGAAAAAAAAATCCCAGATTTTGGTTTCCCCACTAGTTTGAGAACTCAGATGTTTCTTGTTGGAAACATTCCTTCAGAAGCATCTACTTCAGTGCCGGAGGTGGTGGAGAGGAATGTTGTTTCAGATTTTCTGACTGTCCTGGCTTTGGAACAACAACTTACACACACCTACACAAAGGATGTGGAGGAAAAGAAGATCTACACAGGAAGACCCTACTGAAGGACTCCCACGTAATCTGTCAACGTTCTTCTATCTGCCCCACTTTTTACCAGTAGGCACCATGTTGTATCCTTTGCTGCTATCAGGAATCAGAGCCTGCAGACAGTCTCATCAGTCCAGCTGGACTGCAGGAGACTGCCTGACCGGCCAAGCAACCTGATTGGCTGGAGGGGTTTCAGCAGGACAGCTCTCCTGTATTACCGTATTCCTGCTACTCCTGCCTTGCACCCAGCCTTGCCTCTGTCCTGTGCCTGCCTTGAATCCTTACTTGACAGATATGCTGCTTGCTCCAGTTCCTGGCCTGTGGCTGATTCCTGACTCCAGCTTCACCCTCAGTTCTGGTATCCAGTTCCTGCCCTCCGGTTTGTCCCTTGGCTCCAGCATCTGACTACCAACTCCGGATTGTCCGTTGTCTCTGATATCCCATTTCTGGCCTCCACCTTGACCCCTGGCACCAGTTTTGACTACTGACTTTGGCTCTGATCCTAGTCCTTGGTTCCGACTCTTGAGTCACTACATCTGCTCCACTCACTAGGCTAGACCACCCTTGTCCTCATCGTCTGATGCTAGCTTGTCCACAATTTCCAGAAACATTCAATACATCAACAGCTAAAAGGAAAGAGTAGATCTGGGTAGCAGGTGTTTATTAGCTGCACATCTCTAGAGAAGAATGACCTTCATTGTATTTCCATGCCCACTTGAAATGGAGAGTGGCCATGACCCTGTGAGTGGCTCTGTTTGAGTCACTCCCTGCATCATATTTTATTCCTAATATTCTTATTGCTTGCTTACATCAGTTTCACCACATATGTAGATTTTTGTCATGCAGGCAAATAAGGAGGCTAAGCTTTAAATAATATGGCATATGTTTTATATTTGCCACGTAGAACGAGACTTCTTCATCTGATTTATGCTCCACCTGGACAAAATTATTTTTACTGTGGGTTTATTTCATTTCCTCCAGCATCCCCAACTGAAAGAACACTTGTAAACTGCCAGTGATGACGGACAAAGAAATCAGCTTTGAAATACAAATGTACTGAAAATCCAGAGACTCTTCACACATGCAAATGAAAATGCTGTTGTAATAATTTTTAACTAGCAAATGCAAGGTAATCCTGGAGAGAGCAGTCTTCAATCTCTTGCATCATTCCCTTACAGAATGCTGGGACTGTAGGATAAATTCACTAACCTCAATAAAACATTGCAGCAGAACAAATGCATACATTTGGCTGGAATGCATGCATAGTTTAGCTCTTTTTAGAACACCATCAAGAAAAACTATCAAGTTAATAAGCTGCCTTTATGGCAGCCTCACAAAATTGTCATGATATTTTACCAGCTGCATCACTAAATCTCTTCGATTTCTACCCTTTACAATTATCATAATCATAGAAAACTAAATATTTTATTCACCACCAAAGCAAATAATTTACCCTGGTGATTTGTGAATACAGTTTCGTAAGGCATGTTTATGGTATTCACCATGAAAAGTGAACACACCAGGCATATATGACATCTATTATGCTGTAGCTGTTATACCAATCCCGCTAATAATGCAGGAGATCCCATATCTGAAATAGACTGAATGGTATTATGAGGTTAAATCTGCCATCCAAAGAAATGACGCTCTTTATCTAATCAGATTTTTAAAAAGAAAGCTGCATAACATACAGCTCCTAGAACGATGGGGCCTTTGGGTGCTAATGTGATGCCACTAAATAATAATATAAATCCATAAAAGTCATAGTAGTTAGGAGATTTTGGTTCTGATTTTACCTGTACCAGTCCTCCTTTGCCATGCAAAATCCACCTATAAAAATACAATGTAATAAGAATATGTTCAGCTAAATTCTGTCTCCTGTGTCAATGCTGCATTGTAGAGCTGAGCACAAAGGAGGATTCTATGGGGAGTTCCTTCCCCTGCTACAGAACAGCAGTGGACAAGATTTTTTTGCACTTCCAGTCCCATTCCACAGCTCCTTTTGCAGCTCCCAGTCCACATTGCATAAATCCCAGGTGATCTAGCATCCCCACTGTAGATGGCAGTGGCCCGCTGATCTGTTGCTGTGTGGAGCTGGCTCAGGAAGGTACCCTGCCTTGCCTGCCTTGTTCTCAAAGCTTGTTGTGCAAGCTGGCTCAGTGGGCTTCAATGAAGCTGGGCAGTGTGGTGTGCAAAGTGTGCTGACCTCTTGATTGGGATGCTGCCCCTCCTCTTGTTCTGCTGTCCTCTCTAGCTGCTGAGGAGAGAGTAGAACTTGCCATTAGAAAACTGGCAGATCTAAGAAGCTCTTCCCACCAAAACTGATGTTAAAATTGACAAATACAGTTCAGTCTATACACAGGATGGGTGCATGTTGCATTTGTTTCTCTATCATAGCAGTGTGTGGCCTTTGAAATGGATACAGACTTCATGATTTGCCGTGAACACCTTAACCCCAGTGCACACTCCTGAAGGAATCATAAACTTGCAGTCTCGAAAGAAAGGAAAGACAGTATAATAAAGTTACAGTAGATGGTGCTAGACAAGTACAAAAGAGACTAGGCAGTTATTTAAGGATACCTGCAAGATATAAGCTAAGCTGTTCAAAAAATGTGCAATTTAGATTTATCAGTTCATGAGAGTCAGATGAAAACAGTTGAGCTGGGAAGATTATTAAATACAAACCCCTGTGTATAGACAATGCTCAGGTTATTACACAAACTGACAAAAGGGAGGGGTGCAAATGCTGTCCCTGGTGACGGCCACATAATGTCAATGAAATCAAAGGAGTGGAAGAGGAGGGGGTAGGTGGGAGCAGGACTGAGGGTAGCATGTGGTTCAGGCACTTAAAAGCTGAGGTTGACATTCCATTCTTATCATGCTTTTAGACAGTGGGAGAGAAGAGACAATGATAGATGAGTTAGCATCAGAGTGGGAGTCTCAGTGCTAAGTTCCGGATGTCTACCGGTTTGTATCAAACCGTTAATGACATAGAAATACAGTCGTTTGTATTTATTTTTATATGACGGAAAAATTCTGTGGTGTAAACTGTGTTTGGGTTACCATTTTAGTGTGGAGTTACACACTATTCTAGGCTGCATGCTAGTTCCTCTCTTAGAGCCACAGTATTGCATTTGAATGTGTGAGAACTTGAGATTGGGCATTAGTTTGCATATGTTAATATTAAATAACGTTATGGAAATACACAGGTCTATTGAGGATTATTCTGTTATGTCAGTAATGTTTCTTATCAAGTCAAATGTACAGCTTTTTTATATGCATAGGTGGTAATACAGAGCTATGCAGGGCACTATCTGTTTCATATGCTTGCATGAGTACAATGTGCAGTTCTGAATCAAATGCATGTTGTTATCTATACTGGAAATAATAAAGATATTAATAGAATGTTATGGAAAACATTTCCAGAAAAGGCATAATAGCCAGTATGCAAATATTAACCCAGGGGTTGGCAACCTATGGCACGCATGCCAAAGATGGCACACGTGCGGATTTTTAATGGCACGCTGCTGCCAGCCAAGATCCCAGCTGCCAGCCCTGCTCAGCCCGCGGTGAAGGAAACGCCAGGCCGGCAGTGGGCTGAGCAGGGCCAGCAACTGAGACCCCGGCTGGCAGGAGCCTGCTGCTGAAACCCCAGACCAGTAGTGGGCTGAGCCGCCCAACCTGCCTCCGCTTTGAGGTTCCTTTCACCCAGGCCAGCAGCGGGCTGAGTGGGACCAGGCGGACGGTGGCTAGGACCTCGGCGGGCAGCAACATGGTGTGGTACGTGTGCCATACGTTGCCGACCCCTGCTGTAGACTTATAGAGAGACCTTCTAAATAACGCTCAAATGTATTACTGGCACACAAAGCTTTACATCAGAGTGACTAAATGCAGACTTGGCACACCCCTTCTGAAAGGTTGCCGACCCCTGTATTAGCCACTAGCAGGCAGGCTGGCCTGCAGATTCAGTATTGCATTGCCCTGCAGCATCAGTGCACAGCCGTGTAAGAAACGCTGGTCTGAGGCTAACTTTGGGCTCTTGCTTATTGGCATCTGTCAGGCAGGGCAGGGATCAGAGTGGAGGTGACACTCTGAGTCTTTAAAGGAGAAAATTGCTTGATGTATCACCACTCATGAGCACTCGCTAGAGAGCTGTTTAGAGTGAGATTACAGTCTCACTGGAGACTCTCATCCCTCTCGGTCACAGGGTTACTATGATGATGCCGTTGCAGCTCGCATGGAGGACAGTTTAAATGAAGGCTGGAAGGAAAGGCTGGATGAAACCTCCACAGACCCCGTTCAGATTAACTTGGATTCCTGAATACCTGCTTTGGGAGACTTGAAAACAGCCAAATTGATTTTTTTTTTCTTCTTCTTCTTCTTCTTCTTAAAAATAAATGCCTTAAACCTTGAGTTACAAGCTTGCAAGCCACATTTTGGTCCAGAGTGAAACAAATCCCTGCAAATAAGTGTTTCACTGTTTAAAAACAAGGTGCTTTGTTCTCCTCTCCCTGGCATTAATTTTATACTAGTGAAATAAGATTGACATTGTGGATTTACTCCTGATTTACACTGGTGTAACTAAGAGTAGATCATGCTCAATACTGGAGTCTGTTTTTCCTAAGAGACTTTTTGTTTGTAAACTTCTATTAGTATGAAAAGGAGAAAAATCTCTGGGCAATTGTGCACTCTCCAGCACAATCCATACTATTAATTATCATGCTTATTATGGCAGTGCCTCAGGGCAATCTGAGAACTAAGCCCCAGGGTACCAGGTTCTGTACAAGTATAGAATAAGACCCAGTCCCTGCCCCAAAGAGCTAAACAGACAAGACAAGACACAAAGTGAGACAAGACAAGACACAAAATAATATGCTATAACACACAAACAGTGAACAATATGATGGCAGCAAATGGAATGTTGGTTCTGCAATATGTTTATTATTATTTTTATTTGTTTGTCCTAGTAATGCTGGTTGAGCACCATTTAAAATTGATTCCAGTACCTGAAAATGAATGATGACTAACTAAAGGCTATTCGGTATAAAAACAGAAGGAGATTTTGCCTCCACCCAGCAAAGTTGGCTTCCTCTTTAGGAGGAGACGCTACAAAGATGCTCTCACCCTGACCCCAGCTTCCTTAGGTTGTGTGCATACCTAACAGTGCTTCTAACTCCAAAGACATTCTAGTACAGGGAGACTTTTTTTATTATTTTTGCTTGAGGAAAAGACTATAGTATTGTTATTTCATTGTGCTTTGTTGCTAAATTATTGTTGTTTGTTTTCTTTGCATTAGGTATTTTATGCTACAGAAGGATTTGCAATATTCTGACTTTTTATTTCCCAATTTTGGGCACAATACTGTAAGGCCTTGGCATAAGGACTAGTCCCCTTTCAAAGAGCTTGAAGGATTAGACATAAAAAATCAGTTACATGAAAACTAGAAGATATGTAGATAAATCTCTGTAGAACAGATGCAAATTATCCCATGGATTTCAGCAGGACTCAGACAAATTGGTCCACAAATTTCTTTAACATTTCAAACTGATTGCTACTGACCTTGGTCATTGGTGCCTGAAGCTACAGTATTGATGATATGAAGCTCACTAAGAGACATCATTTATAATGTTACATTTCCTTATGGGCATTTTGGATTTGTAGCAACAAACTTTCTTGAGTCCGAGTTTAGTATACCTTGACAACAGGTGACAAAGAGCCAGGATGAGATGGACATGTGAACTGTATACATTTGCCTTAACATCCTAAGTGAAGTAATCATTCCAAAACTGTAAACAGAGAGCAAAAATACATATTAAATAGGAACAGAATGAAATATAGTAGCCGCTTACCTGTACCAGTTGACTATACTCAGGGACAGTCCTAGACCAAATGGAGCCTCAGGCGAGAAGTGTCTTTGGTGCCATTTGTTGAACTTTTGAATACCTTATTTTTATTGCATTTGTCTCTCATTTCATGACTTTGATGCATGATTTGCACACATGATTCATCACAAGGCACGAAGGAAGCTCTTGGATTCAGCACAAGGATCTTTGCCTGGGTGCCATTGTTTCTTCTCTTCGTGTTCGCGCCGTTGTTGTAGTTTTAGCCATGACACTGCTGAACTTTATTTTATTCTCATTCAAAATGTTCATAAATAATTCTGTTAGGTCTTTTCCAGTAGAATTGTCCACAGACTGGAAACAGATAAAATGTTCCTTTATTTGGATTATTTTTATTGTGCCAAGGCACTCCTGAACAAATCTTACTGTAAATGATATCTCTTCACTGTGACTAATGTTGGGAGTGCAGTCCATTATTATGGTGTAGTACTTCTCTTTGCCGAGCCACATTCACATCGTATTAAGTACCTTGTTTGCCAATAAGGTCAGTCCATTCTTTTTGAATTGTTTTTCTGCAGTAATAGTCCATAGCTTCTTAACAAATTACTCAACATAGGTCCTCACACATGATATCATGGTATTTCCCAAGAAGTTCTACCAACCCAAGGAAATTATTGTTATGTTCAGTGAACAACTTATCCAACAAGCAGCAGAAAGCCAAATTATTCTTTACAAGGAAGAGGATAGTTGAGATCAGATGCTCGAGCACGTTCCTCCAGTGCTGGGTTTATACATTAATAATATGCTGGTTTTTTGGCATCTAGGCATTTATTCAGCTTGAGCCTAGATTCGACCTCCATCCATCTGGAGAAGGCGGTAAAATGGCTGGGTGACTTTTCATGTTGCTTCAGAGCATCAGCTAAATTATGCCAGTAATTGTACCCGGAAAGCACAGGCAACGATTTGACATTCTTATAAAATATTTTGAAACAAAATCAGAACACTTTGTCAGTTGATTTTGAGGAAACTAGCCAACGCTGATTGTTTCTCACTATTCTCAAGCACTCTTTCACAGTGTGACTTTTAGAAGTGTCACTTCTGATCATTTACTGGAAATGTCATATCCTTGATTTTGCCCAGCTCGTTCAAAATTGTACAGTGAATATCAGCCGAATTTAGGGTCACAGGCCATAAAGTGGGATCTGATGTATCGATTTGTGGTGTGCAATTTTTCTCACTGCTGTTTCTGTCATCATGTGATGCTGATTCTTCTTTATTGCTTCTCTCCTTTTCACGTAAACCAAATTTTAATTTGTCATTACTCTCCTTTTCATGTGAGCCAGATTTTCTTTATCGCCACTCTCTTTTACGTCACCAGGAAAACTGGATGATTTTCCATCACTTTCCGTGCATTTCCATTCCTTATCTTCTGGTAAATTTGCTAATTCCTTAGTAATAAGACTTCTATCATTTATGCTTTGCTCCTCAATTTCTTCTGCACTGGGACGATTGCTACTGCCTAAAGCCCAGTCTATGTTGTTCTGTTTCAGATATTTTCCCATCAAATTTGCCCCTTGTTAAACCACAGCTGAGCTTTTCACTTCTCATACTGAGCACTTGAAGGCTTCTTCAGGGGCATCTTGTATTTTCTATGGGGAGAAAACAGACACTATATAGGAGAGCAAAAGTCTATATTCCACTATCTTAGAAAGTCATCAAACACTACATGTTAAATATGGCAAAAAAACATAACAGTATTGCTTTTATATTGTTGCATAGATAGGGGTTCGATAGATATCTCTGGTGTTTCATTAAATATGTCTTTTATTAGACACTACTTATATCCTTCAAGTCTTAAAACACAAGTACCCTTATACAATTACAGAATAAAACAAGGTTCACAGTATCGCAGCGGGACTCTCACTTTGTTCTTATATCTCACTGACTGAGCAGCAATGACTTGCCCCTTATATATCCACAAGGGCATGGCTGACAATGTTCTAGGAGGTCTGAGGAAAACATAGTTTTCTGAAAGTCTGGAAGGTTCCCCGAGATTCTACAAAGGACATTCTAGAAAGTTAGCGAAAAATAAATTCCCAAACAGAATCCCAGAAACATTTTACTTTAAACATTCTATTTTCCCCTTTTGTCGCTAACAATGAAAACAACACCCCACGCCTGGCACTTCCCAATCCCGGCACCCAGGCAGTTGCCTGGGTCACTTGCCCCTAAATCTGGCCCTGGCTATACTGAACTATTATCAATAATATATACAACAGATTACAAGAGAAAGTGAATTGCCTAAGCCATATGAGATATTGCTGTTGAAGTGCTACTCTCAAGGCTAAAAATATAACACTTAAATATATGTATATACTTAATCACTTTTCTCCCACAAAACTTCATGTTATTTTACAAACATTGTGCAGCAGAACTACTCCATGACTGATGAAATGTAGCCATAGATGGGTTGGAATGGGCCAATAACTGCTATTTTGTGCCAGCCTGCATACAGCAAAACTCTTAATGAAGATTGTTTCTTTGATTACCACTGAAGAAGGAATTAAGACTAGCCTTAGTGTATGGTCTATATACTAAAATTAAAGCAAAACACCAAACTTATCAGCCTATTCTAGAAAAATGCTATGTATTAATGTCACTAGAGCAGAGGACATCAGAAGCACGCCTCATATAATTATCTTTAGCACTACCAAATCTCCACCTCGTGTAGTCCCTGTTGTTTCTTAGAGGTCTCCCATGAAAGACTCTCATCGTGCAAGGTGCTGAGCACCCTCACCTTCCATGACTTCATCGGGAATTAAGAGACTTTCTTGGCACCTCACATGTGATGCTGTGTAACTTATAGTACTAACAGACTGGACTAAGCTTAACTTCAGAATTTTTTTTAGCTCAGAGCATAAGGGGATATGACCAAGGGCATGGCTACACTTACAAGATTATAGCGCTATTGGTTATAGCGGTCCCCTTATACAGCAATATGTATAGTGCTATTGTGTGTCCACACTGAGACGCGACAGCGCTATAGCATGGCCACATTTGCGGCACTTCAGGCGGCATTAAGAGCAGCGCATTAGGGCAGGTATCCCAGCATTCAGCTGGGTGCAACATGCTTTTTAAATGAGGGGGGTGAGGGGGGACGTGTTGTGTGTATGCGGAGGGAGAGAGCCAGTGGTTTTTCCGTCCTTCTGAGAGCCTGTCAGCGTGTGTCCATTCACAGAGGGCTTTGTTTTCACACAGGCTCCCTCCTTAAACATTTACATTGCTTATCTGCTGAATTAAGAGAGAAACTCTAAAGAGGTACTTCCGCATTCCTCCAGCCAAGTTCAAAAGAAAGGGAAGAGACGTCAATTGCCTTAGATGGCTCTAGTGACAAAGAGTCCTGTGGCACCTTAAAGACTAACTAAAATTTTAGAGCATAAGCTTTCGTGGGCTAATACCCACTTCGTTGGATGCATGCAGTGGAAGTATCCAGGGGCAGGTATAAATAGGTAGGCAAGAACCAGGTGGGAGATAACAGGGTTAGTCCAATGAGGCTGAACCAGCTTGTTATCTCTAATCAGGGAGGGTGAGGTGTTCCTCTAGCAGCTGAACTGGAGGTGTGAATAGTGAGAGAAGAGAAACTGCTTTTGTAGTTAGCTAGCCACTCGTAATCTTTGTTCAATCCTTGATTGATTGTATCAAATTTGCAAATGAATTGCAGCTCTGCAGTCTCTTTTTGTAGTCTGGACTTGAAGTTTTTTTGCTGCAAAATGCTGACCTTTAAATCTTCTATAGTGTGTCCAGTGAGGTTGAAGTGCTCTCCTACAGGTTTTTGAATATTGCCATTCCTGATATCTGATTTGTGTCTATTTATCCTTTTTCGTAGGGACTGCCCAGTTTGGCCGACGTACATAGCAAAGGGACATTGCTGGCACATAATGGCGTATATTACATTGGTAGATGTGTAGGTGAATGAACCAGTGATGGTGTGGCTGATCTGGTTTGGTCCTGTGATGGTGTTGCTGTTGTAGATGTGTGGGCAGAGTTGGCATCGAGGTTTGTTGCATGGATTGGTTCCTGAGTTAGGGTTATTATGGCGCGGTGTGCTGTTGCTGGTGAGAATATGCTTGAGGTTGGCAGGTTGTCTGTAGGCCAGGACTGGCCTGCCTCCCAAAGCCTGTGAAAGTGAGGGATTGTTGTCCAGGATGGGTTGCAGATCACTGATGATGCGTTGGAGAGGCTTTAACTGAGGACTGTAGGTGATGGCCAGTGGTAGTCTGTTGTTTTCTTTCTTGGGCTTGTCTTGCAGCAGCAGGCTTCTGGGTACATGTCTGGCTCTGTTGATCTGTGTCCTTATTTCCTTGTGCGGGTATTGTAGTTTTGAGAAAGCTTGGTGGAGATCTTGCAGGTGTTGGTCTCTGCCTGAGGGGTTGGAGCAAATATGATTGTACCTCAGTGCTTGGCTGTAGACAATGGATCGTGTGGTGTGCCCGGGATGGAAGCTGGTGGCATGAAGGTAGGCATAGCTGTTGGTAGGTTTTCGGTATAGGGTGGTGTTGATGTGGCCGTCATTAATTTGCACCATGGTGTCCGGGAAGTGGACCTCCCGTGTAGACTGGTCCAGGCTGAGGTGGATGGATGGGGTGGCAGTTGTTGAAATCATGGTGGAATTCCTCCAGAGTTTCTTTCCCATGGGTCCAGATGATGAATATGTCATCAATGTAGCATAGATAGAGGAGGGGCGTGAGTGAACGAGATTTGAGGAAGCGTTGTTTCAGGTCAGCCATAAAGATGTTGGCATACTGTGGGGCCATGCGGGTGCCCATAGCGGTGCCACTGGTCTGGAGGTATATATTGTCACCAAATTTGAAATAATTGTGTGTGAGGATAAAGTCACAGAGATTGACAAAGTCACAAAGATTACGAGTGGCTAGCTAACTACAAAAGCAGCTTCTCTTCTCTCGCTATTCACACCTCCAGTTCAGCTGCTAGAGGAACACCTCACCCTCCCTGATTAGAGATTACAAGCTGGTTCAGCCTCATTGCACTAACCTTGTTATCTCCCACCTGGTTCTTGCCTACCTATATATACCTGCCCCTGGATACTTCCACTGCATGCATCCAACGAAGTGGGTATTAGCCCACGAAAGCTTATGCTCTAAAACTTTAGTTAGTCTTTAAAGTGCCACAGGACTCTTTGTCACTTCTGCAATTCCAGACTAACACGGTTACCCCTCTGATTCTTAAATGGCTCTAGGCATCTCAAGAGATCACTTGTAGCGCAGTGGGTGTCCACATTCTCGCCGTAGCGCTACAGTGGGAGTGCTACAGCCCTTATTCCCCATGCGGAGGTGGATTACCAAGAGCACTATAACTCCGTGGTTATAGCACTCTACGTGCCTTGCCACTGTGGACGGGAAGGAGGTTATAGCACTCCTGGGGACTTTATAGCACTATAAAGTGCCAGTGTAACAATGGCCCAAGACACTGAATTTATTCTGTCTTCTGGCGTCCTTTGCATCTTTATGGAGTCTTGAGGTACTTTCATTTTAATCCCCACCATCAAGACCTGGTATGACAGAAATTCTCCTTCTAATTGAGGGGGTTTGAAAAGGATTTCCTTTGTACCTTCCCTGTCAGTATGTTCCTTATCTATCCAAGAGTCTTTGCTGTACTGTGATGTTAGGCACACTTGCACCACCAGAAACTGAATGCATGTGCTTCCTCATTGTTCACAGCCCTTGCTGGACTGAGGAGTGAGATAAGGACAGGAACAAGCTGGGTTTCCCATATTTCAATGAAGCGCACAGCCATCACACTGGTCTCACCCTAAAGAATAAACATTTAAAACAAACAATACTGAGGATTAAACTTTGTGCCACAAATGCATGTGATCACCTTCTGCCAACTGCAGGAAACAAGGAATTGCACACACATAAAATATACATATAGCTCCTTCATAATTGCATGTTATTAAAGTCATAAACATATGCTTCCTTATTTCATTTTGACGCAGGAGTGCTGCAATAATCAAATGTAGCAAGGCTCATGTTAATGATAGACCGCATATCTGCAAGAGACTGTTTATACTGCTTATTAAATTGATCAGAAAATAAGTAAGTAGAAAAAAATGAAGCACTTTTTGTTTTACCCAGTAAAGTTTGGCCTGTATATAGATTTATCCCAAGACAAGAGGTTGGACACATGACTGCATATTCTGACGAAATATAAAATTAGCTAATCATATTTAGGTTTCAGGCAGACTATACAAGACATATAAAAATGCATTATGATGCATTTCATCTTCCATTTTGTTGCCCAGTCACCCAATTTTGTGAGATCCCTCTGTAACTCTTTGCAGTCAGCTTTGGACTTAACTGTCTTGAATAATTGTATCATCTACAAATGTTGCCACTTCACTGTTCACACCCTTTCCAGATCATTAATAACTATATTGAACAGTAGTATTTAACTCTCTCCATTGTGAAAACTGACCATTTATTTAAAACAAACAAGAGGGGAAGTACTTTTTCACCCACTGCATAATTAACCCCGGAACTCATTGCTATGGGATGTCATGATGTTCAAAAGTATAACGGTTCAAAAAAGAAGTAAATAACTTCCTCGAGGATAGCTCGGTGGCTAATAGCCAGGATGGTCAGGAATGCAACCTCAGGCTTGGGAGGTGACCCTAAATCTCTGACTGCCCAAAGCTAGGAGAGGGAGACAGAGGCAGATCACTCCAACTGCCCTGTTTTGTACACTGTCAGAAGACAGGATACTGGACTAGATGGGCCGTTGGTCGGACTCGGTATGGATGTTCTGAAGCAGGCAACCACCAGCAGCACAGGGAATAGCAGCAGGTTCAGCTGGAATGATGGTTGTGGGTGCCTTGCTGCTCCTCATGCTGATCAGATATATTTCATTTCATTGCTGAAATCATGTTCTTTCGGACTGACTGGTTTTTCTGTCTCTCCCATTATCTTCACTCCCAACCCCTAAATGTCTATATGCATATGTAGATTGAATTTCAGTCTCTCCTCTGTCTCACATGTTGCATAGTCATTCTACCCTGAGTTTGCACTGCGCTCTGTGGTTCTCAATTTTCACTCTAGTCTATGATCACTCATTCTGTGTTTGATAACTCTGCCTTAGCGTTGTGCATTTCACGACTAAGGTAATCTGCTAGTATGCTAGCTTGTCGTTTTTCATGTTTTTCCCAGTAACTTGAACATAAATGTTACAAGGTGTGGGCACATGTCCAGAAAAAGTAGGTTTTGACTTGCAAGTGCTTCCTTGCGGTGGACAGACCGTTTGTTGCTGTGGTTGACATGGCCCCAGAAAGTTCATGGTGGCTTTTGTACAGTAGCTAGCAGGAGGCCCAGAGGAAAATATCTTAGTTTAATTTTGAAGCTGTTTTTCTGGGTGTGCATTCTCTGCAAGTGCTTTAGTTAGCTGTGCTTCTTTTCTGCCTGTGGTGTGCCAGGTGTGCATTTGCTGTGTGTACGCCTTAGGAGAGGTCCTGTGCGCGCTATCTGTGCACGCATTAGGCATGCTCCTGACTTTGCAGAAATGTACGGGGTGTTTGCAGTACAAGGATGGGACCGAAGTCCCCCTGCCACCCAAGGCACTGAACTCTCCTGTGTCAGGAGGACCGTGACACAGCGGCGTCACGCCCCGTCTGCGCCCTTGGCAGGAATCGATGCCCTTTCTTGGCCCCCGCCCCGTGTGGTGGTTGATCAGTTGTCAAGGTAACGCTCCACGGCAACCTCCCTTTGCCCCACGTGTCCCTTCCGCGGCCGCCTCTGTTACCACGGTCGCCGGAGCGAGAGGGAGTGGGGAGTGTTGTTTCTGATTGGCTGCCGCCGACTCTTGCTCATTAGCATATGATGGCGGAGCCTGGCTACTGGAACGCGAGCCGATTGGCTGAGGCTGGAGGTGAGGCTGTGGGGTGATCCCGGGCTCGGCGCAGGCCGCTCACTCGCCGGACGCGGGCACGGAGCCAGATAGGGCGGGGTCGCGTGCGCGACTGTTGCCCCGCCCCTCCCTCCTTGCGTCCTGGTTTTGCCTCCTTCCGAGGGGGAGGGGGAGGGGGAGGAGTGGGCGGCGTGTCGCGCGCCTGCCCTAAGATGCCCTTCCCGCCGCGGCGCCTGCTGCAGCCCGGCCGGGGAAGGGGGCGGTGCGCGCGCTCGCGGTGCAGCCCGCTCGGGTTGCAGCCGCGGGGCGGCCGAGCTGGGAGAAAACAACGCAAAGGAAGCCGGGCTGTTGCTGGACAGATTGGCTGCAAATGCGCAGCGCTGCTGCTACCGCCGGGGGCTTGATGGGGGAAGGGAAGGGAGGCAGGAGCCGGGCAGTGTGTGGCGCCTTGTCCCGGTCCACCCAGCGCCGCTTTGTAATGCTCTGCCCTCCCTGCTGGGGGCAGTGCTCCCCGGCCCGCATGCCACTATCAGCCAGGGGAGAGCGCCCCCCGTCGCTTCTGTTGGGCGAAGGCCGACAGCAGGGCGAGTAAAACCGGTGTAACAAGGAAGACATTCCTGCCCGGCATGAGTAAGCCGTGTCCTCCCTGCCTAATTATCCTCCCCCCCCCCACCCCCGCATGCGTGGGGTCAGAGCGCCGGCTGCGCATCAGAACTGGGAAAGTTTGTGTGTGCACGCCGGAGGGCTGATTCGATCTCCCTTCTCTTTAGAGCGCAATAGGAGGAAGCACATTAGCTGTAACCCCCTTCAAAAGCAGCAGCGTGCGGGGCCGGCGTGCCTGGCTGTGCAGCGAGGGCGTGCAAAACCATCGATCTGCTCGGTCTGCTCTGTGAGACCTGCCCGTTGCGATGCCCTTCCCCCACACTGCAGCAGAGCTGAGCCACAGACGCCACCCGTGCCAAATACATTCCCACCACCGGCACTTTACAACTTGCTGCCCCAGGCACATACTGAGGTGCAAACATACATATTGGGCAGCGGGAAGAGGTTTAAAACTGGGTGTGTTCCAGTCTCCCTGGCTTTGGATTGTGGTCCGCGGAGGGAAAAGCAGTTTAAACCTGGGCGTTTTAAACTCTCACTTTCTCTGGGATTTAGGGAGGTGGAGGAAACCGGTTTAAAGCTGGATGTAGCAGTCTCTCGCTCTCTCTGGGCATGGGGAGGATTTGCTGTATTACACAACCTAGTTCTTGGAGCAAGGTATGCAAGCATCGCTAAAGCACAGTAGCACATGTCTATCTGAAGTCGATATTGTCTCTAAGAGAGGGGCTCTCTCTCTATCCGTCCACCCAGCGTGCCTAAAGTGCTTCTCTGCAGAGTAGCTAAATGGTGCATCTAAAAATAAAAACTGAGTGTATTCATCTCTGTCTGGAGTTGGGGGGGCGGGAATTTGAAGATTGGGGTGGATTTTCCGCCTTTAAGGGACTAGGGAGGAGAGGATCGATCGATTTGTGTTGGAGCAGGAGATTAGGATGGTTTGGGGAAGGCTGTGTTCCCGCCGACGGGGCGAGCAATTCCAAGCTGTGTTAGGGGGTTTCCTCCTGTGGGTTGGTGGCAGCTGGCGTGAGGTTTGTTACACTTTATTCCTGTATGTGAACGTGGAGGAGGATTGTGCTCTATTAAATTGGTTCCCTCTGGGATCCAGAGGGAGTTTTCTTTTTCGCGTGCCAGACCTATCCTGCTGGGATGCTTGGTGTACACCCACCGGAACTGCCTCTTTGACAATTGCCCCAGGTTTCTGCCTCCTGGGCTGTTTACATGGCTCATCCGGCTGATGCGGAACTGTGATTAAGCCGGAGAGTCAACATTCCGCTCCGCGCTGGGTCCCGCTCTCCACACTGACTCCCACGGGACTGAGTCAGGAGCGGCTGGCCCTTGTACATAGGCATGGATGGAGGTGGCTATAGATAGCAAGCCAATCCGGAGGAAGCAGGACCACGTTCGGCCCTGATGTAAACGGGTGCAGGGGGGTTGCGCACCTCCCTGCAGCTTGCCAGTCACCGGCTGGGATGTAGAGTGATGGGTGGGGTGCGCTGTAGCAGGAGCTGGTACCTCGCCCGCCAGGCTTCCCTCCCGCCGCCACTAGCCCTGGCAGGCTCTGCCTCCGGGTGCGCGCTGCGCCCTCCCCTTATGGGTGTCAGGCGAGAGGCGGAGCCGCCTTCCCGTCCCTTGTAGCAGGAGCCGGTTACTCGCGGTCACTCGGAGCCGCCTTTATCTTGCTCCACTGCAAGGGGGTGGCACTTGGGAACACCTTATTTTACCCTACACGCTATAAATACACCACCTGGAATGGGAGCAGGGCTACCGGCCGCAGCGGGACACAGTGACGCACCGACACCCGGACACCAGCAGCAGCCAGACCCAGAGAGCCGGCAGTGAGGATCGCCTCTCCAGGACATCGGTGGGTGTGGGCTGCCCGCAGCGTCCCCCAGATCGGAGCGGGCGATGGGGTGAATGGCAGTGGGCGCTCCCAAGGCGGCTTGCGTGGATGTGTGGCCGCCTCACGCTCTTTTGATTTATTCACGCTGCAAGGAGTTGTGTTTCTGCCATCAGCGGCGCTCCCTTTGCCGTCCCCATCCCCCAGCCTCATGCTTTGAACCGTGGGGTGTGGACTGGAAGAAATTGCTCTTACATCCTCTGAACGAGAAATCGAAACGCAGCTTGTTAGCTGCTGGCTTTGGGGATGATGCGCTGAAGGAGGATGCCGCGAGATATTGGGCAGGGGGCCCCCGGGAGAGGGGGGAGGTCAGAGGAGATTTGCGGAGAGAGGTCGGGAGACGTGGGGGAGGGGGAAGGTGCAGGGATGCACGGATAGAGGAGTTAGGAGGAAAGATCGGAGGCAAAACCGAGAGCGGGGTTAGGATTAAAATGGGGAGGTGAAGGGGACGGGGTCGAGGAAGGAGTTTGTTGAGGGATAGGGGGAGAGAAAGGCGAAGCTCTGGGAGAGGGCTGAGGAGGAAGGGGAAGTACTGATAGCTGTGGGTTAGCGCATGGCACAACATGCCCTCCATCTAAACACCATGTATCCTTCTCTATTCCAGCAAACCGCCCCGGAGCGCTGCAGCGAGCAAGCGGGGTGGAAGCTTTGGAGTTCCAAGGCCTGTCTCCTGGGGGCCCTTGCAAGGAGATTTGGTGGGGCAAGAGAAGGAACCGGCTGCTGTGTCCGTGCTCCCCAGGCCCCCGGTGATCCCCGGCATTGCACCCCCACCCATCTGCCAACATGATGCAGATCTGCGACTCCTACAGCCAGAAACACTCCCTCTTCAACGCCATGAACCGCTTCATCGGGGCCGTCAACAACATGGACCAGACGGTGATGGTGCCCAGCCTGCTGCGGGACGTGCCTCTGCTCCTGGAGGAGCTGGACGCGGGGGGCGGCTGCGGGGAAGGGGACCCCCAGCTTTCGCCGGGAGACGCCGGCGCCTTCTTCTCCCGCAGGGACATGTACAGCCATTACCTGCTGCTCAAGTCCATCCGCAACGACATCGAGTGGGGGGTGCTGCAGCAGGGCGCCGAGGAGGCCAGCCGGAAGAAGGACAAGCTGAGCGGGGACATTAGCAGGGGCCTCCCGGAGGCGGCGGTGGAGGAGGAGGATCTGGAGAAGCAATTCCACTATCACCTGAGCGGACTCCACACCGTGCTCGCCAAGCTCACCCGCAAGGCCAACGTGCTCACCAACAGATACAAGCAGGAGATCGGCTTCGGCAACTGGGGGCACTGAGCCGGGGCAGGGCTTGGCTCGGGGTGGGGGGTGGGGTGCTTCTGAGCAAGGGGTCCCTGTCTGCCGGGGGCGGGGGGGAAGAGAGGGTGGGGTTCAGGGGAGCGCGCCCAAAGACGAGCGCGTGTGTGTGTGCGCGCGTGCAACTGGAGGGGGATGCGCATGGGATGGTCTGGAGGGGGAGCGAGTGTGTGACAATGGCAGCGGGTGGGGGGCGGTGTGCCAGAGGGGGAATGAATGAGACCGTGGGGGAGGGGTGCCGGGGGAGAGGGGCAGGCCTGTGTGGGGGCGGGGTGGACGTTCAAGCGGGAGGGAGAGGGGGACCCATGGGCACATCCTGCCCGCCCGGCGGGGGCGCGGCGCGGCGGCGGGGATCTTTGCCTGCGCAGCAGCATCAGCCGCAGAGCAGGCTGCGTGTATCAAGTTTCCCAGCCTGGGAGCTAAGAATGAGTGACGGAGGGTGGCCGAGGCCAGTTACTGTGAGCATGCGGAGGCGGCCCTCCTCCTAGTGGAGACTATCTCACTTCTTTCTTTCCTGTTTTGCACTACTTTTATAACAATAAAAGACGTGTATATAATGTGTAAGATTTCTTTGCATGCTCTTAGAACTGCAGGCCTCTTATTTTTTACCAACGCACAAAGAGAAGGGTGTACATTAATCAATCTTAGTTTATTCGATTTTTTGTTTTGTCCAGGGTGAGCAGTTATTGCTCCCCTCTAAGTAAGGAGACTGGTGACTTGTACATGTATGTGCTGGCTGTATAGCTGGTTGATATGAGGCTGAAATTAAGCCAATGAAAATAACAAAACTGTTGTAAAAATTCCATTTGTTACCCAGGACGAGCCAGTTCACTAAACTACATCCCTATATCACTGGACGGATGAAGGGTACCATTACTGTACATGTACTGAAACTTATTTAAAATTTTTTTTTATCCAGATGTAGAGTATATTCTAAAATAAAGAAGCAAATGTATTGACTAAGATTGGCTTAACTTTTTTTTGTTATACTCCCTGTTCTCTACTTGCATTAAATATTAATTATTCATATACACAACCTAAATATATTAATTGTGTCTCAAGCCACTGGAGACAAAGGGGTAATTTGTTAGTGATAACATATGCAAAACTGCTAAAAATGGATCTAGTAAATATACCTTACACAATATGTTTTTATTTACTTCAACTGTTAGAGTGAAAATAGTCTGTCAAGATGTATGTATACCAATATAAAGGTCAGTCCCTGTTTAAACTAAAGTATTTGAGAATATACATTAATGGTTACTAGCAATCAGCTCTATGTTAGCAGAATAGTGTAGATTTTATTCTCTGTGCATTTTTTCCATTTGCTGAAGTAATAGGCCCTGCAATTAATTCTCTCTTTCTCTCTCTCTCTATATGGCATTAGGTGGTGTAGCACATAGTACATTATATTGTTTGATAAAGGCTTGCCCTTGAATAATTCCTAAGTAACATTACAGTATACTTATGATTACAATATATGTGTGCATATGAAAAACAGGGTTAACAGCTTTGCTTTTCATGTTATGAAATGCTTATGTTCAATGATAATATACACTTAATCTTCAGGCACAATATCACTTTCAAATTTTTCATGCTCAGAAACGCTAATAGTTTGTAGATACCTTAATGCACTTAAAAGGACAAGTGCCATACAGCATGTGCCATACAGCATATACCCATACCCCATTTTTTTAAAAAAAACCTAATAGAATAGTGTTTTCATTAAGGTAAAAAGAAAAAAAGCACAAACAACCAACCACCTTTGTTTAGATTTAAAAATTCCCCAACACTCTTTTCAACGTCTCACTGTGATATTGTACTACTAGTGCATGAGAACCAGACACTGATACTAGCAGGTCAGTTTTCATTGCTCCAGTTGAGTAAAGGGAAGAAAGTAAACAGTTTAAATGTTGAAATATATTTTAAAGTTACTCAGTGAGTGCTTCCAGTGCTAATTTAGACTGGAAATTGAAAGAAGGTTTCTAACTATCAGAGGAGTAAGATTCTGGAGCAGCCTTCCAATAGGAGCAGTTGAAGGCCGGGGCAAGACAACCCAATTTGTTTGAAAGATGGAGTTTGATAAATTTATGAACAAGATTATATGACTAGTATAGCAGGGGGCTAGGAGGTCCCTTCCAGTTCTATGTTCCTAATAAAGTATTTATTAATGACATAACTGAGGAGACCTTGAAAAACATAACTGACTTTTTAACCTAACAGTGTCTCATTAGTAACACTGCTAACCAGTCTATTTTACCAGTCTAGCGTATCCCCTTCCCAATAGGGTGGTGCATGGTAAATATCAGGGGTAATGTGAAGTACTACAAGGGATTCTTAACTTCTCAGCTGGTAAGGCTCTCTATTAGTGAACAAAGTCAGATAAATATGAGGTAAAGGATGCTTTGCCTTGGGATTGTTTTTACGTTTTGTACTCCTGGAAGTTTTGGGGGAAGAACTTTTTCTGCTTTATTATTTAGTTTTGTGTCAGGGTCTTGCCAGATAAACCATCGTAAGACTACAATACTAACTGTTTAAAATTGCTTATTAAAAAGATGGGTCCTGTTATTTTAAATGCAGCTATCTAACTCTGAATTAGTTGTAATCTCTCCCAGTAAAGATTTAGTGTATACTCAATTTATAGTGCTGATCAAAACCACAAATACGATATTAGAAAATATCCATTAGTAAATTGATAGTATATTCTCATCTTGAATATTACATTCAATTTTGGACACTTCTAAAAGAATAAATACAACAGAAATAGAAAAGGTTCATAGGGAGAACAATGAAAATAATTAGAGGTATTTGGGAGTGGAAACAGTTTCCATAAGAGAAAACCTTAAAGCTTAAGGTGACATAGGAGTATATAATACAAAGGACTATAGAGAAGTCATTCAAGTTCTTCTGTTTACTTATTCCTGTGATTTAAGTAAAAGAGCACCCTTGATTAAATAAAAAGTCTTTGAATTTAAACATAGATAAAAATGAATATTTTTCCAATGCAAAGTCCAAAGTATGGAATTTGTTGCTGTCATGTTATTGAAGAAAACAACTTATGTTTTAAATAAGTTTTAAATGACATATAAATCATGACATCTGAAATTTCACCACTCTGAGTCTTTATGCCCTAAACTGATTGGGAAGAAATCTCCCTTAATGGTACAGTATTGCACAATTAGCTGTATTATTGGGCATTGTATCGTCCTTTGAAGCATTAGGCATTTGTAAGTGCCGGAGATTAGATACTGGACTATATAAACCATTGCTTTTTGCCAGTAAATCAGTTCTGATTTCAGATTAAATGATGATTACAGACAGGATCTGCCTTTAAGAAGTTTCTCCCTCAAAGCTGCAGATGGGGGGGCACAAAAAGAGCAGCAACATTAAAGCGCTGCTGTGACAGCGCTTTAAGCTGGGTGCTTTAAAGTAAGGCGGCAGGGACCGACGGGCTTTTTACCGGTACGGCATACTGGCCCGTATGGCCTTACTTTCACCTCTGCATAGAACCCTTTCCTACAGATTTTAACATGTTTATATTTGGACAGCAGCGTGGTTAGTGCTTTACAGCTTAGCGGCTTAGCCAAAGCACGCAGCCCATGTCGCAAAGGGCTTATTCATCTAGGAAGATAACATATAGACAAAAAATAGGAGACAAGATATAACAGACCATAATCTGGGCAGAGTGCAAATAAAGAGGTCAATACAGCAAAATTAACCACAATTGCTCACATGGATTTTTGGGGTTTTTTTGGTCATTTGTCACTTCTAAAAATTAAAAATGCCCAAACATACTAGTGTCAAATTTGTAAAGTAATTCATTTTCACACTGAGGCCTGGCATGCCAAGTTTAGGTCCAAATTCATTATATTAATCAAGTTACAAACGCCTTTAGAAAAGCCATTTGCAAAAATGACTTTGCTGCAATTACTCAGCTTGTTGTTACTACCCGTCTGCAAGAATCAATGCTCTTTAAAAAGAAAGTCCCCCCTCACACAAGATGATACTTATCTGCACAAGTGTAATGGAGTGAGGAAAACGCCTTTTAGTTCTGGGCGTTTGTGTAGTGCTTGCTTACCACAGAAATAGATGGTATATAAAAACCTTAGCGACATTAGAGGAAAAGCAGGTGGTGCCTCTGTATTAAATCACAAGCCATTAAATGAGCTTGTCTAGTGATGTCTGTAGGATCTGTCCTAATATTAATTAAACCGGGTTGGATCTTTTTATTAGGATTATCTACATACAAATAATTCTTCCCTTTTTTCGGTAATTGATCAGGACTATTTTGCATTAGCATCTTCATGTTAAAAGCTGGGTATATTGAACATTGCTAATGCCCTATAGTCCTTGAACTGGTACCTATGACTATTTGAGCAGACCAGCCTGGTTATTAAAAGTTTTCCCCCCTGTTGAGAAAACAGGCAATGTATCTAATGTAATAATTCACAGTAATCCACAGTTTTGCATGTCGTCAGCTCCCCTCCTCTTGCTGATATACCTGCTGCTGCAGGGGAAGGAATCCGTAAGGAGGAATGCTGGGTGAAGATTTCCTCCTTGCATTTCTTCCACATCATTCTACTGGGGGAAGAGTGGATAGGGAGGAATTTAACCCTTCCCCCAATTTTTGCCTTGGAATGCTGAGTTCTGCCCCAGAACTCACAGGAGATTGGGGCTGTCTATGTAGAGGCCCTAATTCCTCCTCCGGCACTGCTGTTTAAGGATGCTCCTTAAAGCAGGAATTCCCTTGGGTGGAGGGGTTCAGTAGAAAAAATAATACAGGTTAGGGCCTGACCCCACCCAGTCATAGACTGCCCATTGCTGGCCATGCCTGTCTAGTTCCTCCCACCCTAATTCCAGCCATACAAAGAATCTTAACTGGGGTCCAAGAAATGAAGAGAGAAGGTGATATGACAGTTCACGACCTCTCCCTTTTTGTCCTGCACACAGAAGGGGTGAGATCCATGCATGAAAAATCCCCACAATACTAAGATTCAGAAGAAACATTCTTGACCTGAGTTGTCATCATGCTGCTGATTGCTGTTTTAGCCAGGTGTCTGGAGAATGATTAGATCTGCCAAATCTATTGCTTTTCCTGAGCATTCAGATTCTGCACTGGTGGGGGCTGTGTGAAAACAAAGATTAGGTAACTTAGATAGAGTACTATCTTTCAGCCCTTCTTTCTGATCTACGGGGAAAACTGACCAGTCTACTGCTTTTGTTCGTTCTTGGCTTAGCGGAGAAGAGAGGGAGCGGGGAAAGCTGAGAGTGGTTTTTGCATGTGCAGAACTATAGCTCTGGCTCTAAAATATTTAAAAGTAATCTTCTGTTCCCCTTGCTTCTCTCATAATGTAGATTATCCAAATCCAGATTCCCCAGAGACTCTGACAAGGCATTTACTCTAAGAAAAAAACATTTTCCTTTTTCTATTTTTAATATCCTTGTTTCTCAGGTTTCCTATTTCATCCTATTCAAGTTTGAAATTGGCCTCTTAAGATTTGTCATCATGAAAAGGGGAATAGAAATATTATTGGAAATGTATTTATTTCCTCAACTCACATGTATGGCACCTACGATAAGCAACCTAGATACCCCCAAAATGCATGTCGTTATCACCGCATACTGGTACCTTATTATAGTATAACTTTAAAATGCGAATTCACATGTTTATAATAGGTTCTGCCTGAATTTATGCAAATATATGAACAATTATGAAAGTGCATAATCTACTGCTTTTTTGTTGGAGGATGTTGGCAGGTACAATATCATTGGGGGCTTTCCACATGTTAGTAACATAAGTGGGTGTTTAAAATGCTTAGCTAAAAAAGGACAACAAAGTCACTTACACACCACCAAGTCCAATAGCTACATACAATCTACATAGGGTGAGACTCACACCACTGTCTTTATTAAGCTTAAACTTCAGTTGGCTGCAATGAGAGTTTTGTCTGAGTACTGATCACTGGATTACATACAAGGTGGGTTATATCTCACCTGTCTCAACAGCTGCCTGCCCACTTGCGCTACCATGATTTCCCTTACTGTTCTCCCTCTGCACCCCCAGGAGGTCATTTTTCCCATGGACTGTTTCCTTCTCAGTTCACTCCCCTTTCTTTTCAAACCCATTTACATCACTACTCCTTCCCCAAAACTCCAGACCAGCTCTTGATCTTATTTCATCATCTGCGCATGTCTGAGTTTTAAATTGAACTGAAATGGATAATAATGTTATGACATGGTGCTTCTTTGTTTGAATACTACTACTTACTATTTTATATGGATGGGCTGATTTTTAATTTAAAGATGATAGCTGATCACCAATCAATACTTTGAAAAATGTCAGAGTGTATAATTAGCACTGCTGAAAGCAGTGCCATCAATGCAGGAAGCTAGTTTATGTTGCTAAAGTACATTATATTCTTCTTTTGATGTGCCATCATAATTGCTGTTAGCTTTAAGGGGAGTGTCTTGCTCGCACTCTCAAACATCCCCCCTCCCACACACATGCATTGAAAGGAAAATATACTCATAGTGAGCATGTACGTGGAGGAGGAGGAACAAGGTGGTTGTTAGAATGCTCTGCATGCATTTACAAAAAGCTAGTAAATTGCGTTTGAGTGCAGACTACTGAAAAAAAACTGTGAATTTGAAAACAGTAAGAAATCAGGTTTTAACAAGGAAGAATGTGTCGTCTTTTCAGCTCTCACTAGCATTATTAGTGCAGTATTTAATAATGTATAAAAGGATCTCTCAAATGTTTCCATAATGTAGATCACATCTTAGTACAGGGGCTAAAAATTTCAGAAATCCCTAAGAGACATAAGTGCCTAAGTCTCAGTTTGAAAACTGAGTTAGGAACCCAGAGTACATTTTTTAAAAATGCCTAATTGACTTAGGAACCTAAGTCCCATTTCAAAAGTGACCTGCTCTTAAGAGCACAAGTCCCATGGGAGTTGGTGTCTAAATACCCTTGAGTATCTGGACCTAAGTAATTTTTGAAAATGGGACTTAGGCCCCTAAGTCACTTAGGTACTTTTGAAAATTCTCTACAGTATCTTTTGGATGCTCCCCTCTCCTTTGTAGTCACATAACAATTGTTAATATACAAAAGCAATATTAAGGAATTTTTTATTTTCAGCTTCTTTTAATACAATTTTGCAGCTGGAAACAAGGAAGAGAAATCAGCACCATATGACCAACCAGCTGTAATGGACTGCCAGCACCCTGTTCTGTAGGTAGACAATTTTGATTACCTTTGATGTTGGATAATTTAATGCCTATATACGAAATTTTGTGCTAACATATATCTTGTGCAATTCCTTTGGCTTCAGTGAGATTGAATGGGGTATACTGATCAGGGCAGAATTTGACGTAAAAGCAATAAGTCTACCATGTACTCTAGAGACCTATCCCAGCAATGCAATATGTCTTTTCCTTTATAGAGACATGGTAGTGTGGTATTGGACCAATTTCTGTTGGTGAGAGAGATAAGTCTCTGAGCTTACACAGAGCTTTTCATTTTACTTATCTTCTATTTATGCAAATAAGGCCTTATCTCCATCTTCCTTTACAGCCCTCTTTTGGTGGTGTTATAAGGCTCAAGAGTGGACTGACTACCTTTGCCCAGGCCGCAAAGTAATAAAGATAGACAGTCATGAGCAACAATGCCAAAGAAGGCAGAGCAAAGTTAATGCAGATGTAATACACTGAGAGGAATCCCCTGACTCAGCATTTTTCATGACCTCAATCCACTTTTAGTTTTCCCTGCAGAAGAAAGAAAAATGCACTTCTGAAATCTTTCTCATTTTTTATGAGTGATTAAGACACACATAAATCTGTAAACACGCTTATGTTTCTACCAACAGAATCTATATGTTCTTTTGGAAGGGACGGGGTGTCTTCCAAGAATATGTGCAGGGCCTATCTCTTATTTTGGGGGTCCCTTCAGTTCTCTGCACTATTAGCATACTCCAGTGCACTGTCCTTCAGCACATGAGCACACACTATTTTTCAGCTGTCCTCCTTGTCACTCAATGGATTATCAACGAGACAATGTTCTTAGAGAAAGATGGCTCTCATCCCTCACTGGACGAAGTTAATCATGTCTAGGGTACAGCTGCTCTTCACTGTTCTCTGAAGTGAGAGTCGTGAGGTTTCCTCAAATGTATATGAAAACATGGTACTTTACCACCTCATCATTAGACATGCCTGTCTTAGGTATGCTGAAATACAAGCATTTTGCAAAAATGTTACATTTGATTTAATAAGTGTCAAAAAGAACCTGATCTGCTTTGCTACTTTGTAACCTTCTAGTTTGTTAGGTTACTGATTCTGTTTCTGAGATGAGACTATATGTTCACATATACAGTGGAATTAAATACTCATAAACTATAGATCAATGCAGCATGATGATCTTTATTGTTTTATGCCAATAATAGGCTCATTTTGTCTGTCTGTTCTTCCTTCTTTCAGATGATGGTCTTTCTCCTCTTGTATCATTTACACTATAATCCTCTCTCTTCTTCCGCACGTTAACATGATTAGCTTTCTATCCAACCTGTAAATCACTGCTTTTGAAGTCTGTCAATTTTTACATACGTTTCAAGCTATCATCATTGAGTTATATTTAATTTGACAGGACACCGTGTTATTGTCTTTTCCTCCCTGCAGATGTTTCTTTAAAATTATAACATATTCAGTGCAAAACCCCAATATGTTAATATAATATTACAGGCTGACATTTTAATCACATATAAATAAAAAAATTCAAGGCTGGTTCCTCAGAAAACGTAATTTGGCATCTATGCCCATGTATATGTTCTGTCCTTGCAATGTTGTTACAAGGATTGGTTGAAGGCCATATCCTAAGGCCCCCTTCAATGGGACTAAGGAGATAATATACCTATGAGGATTTATACAAGTCTGACTATTCCTGAGAATGATCAGACCACTGGGGACCACAGTCTTAGTTCCTGAGAATGGTCACATCATGGAGGGAGTTGCAGTGGGCTCTATGCCTACTCTTCTAGCAAAATGTTCAGTGGGCCAGGGAGCTACCATAATATAATTTAGCTCACCAGGCATCCACCCTCAAAACAGTTCTCTGTGGTTTCTTTTCCTGCTCACTCCTAGTACATGGCATGTGGTGGTTACATCAACCACATAGAGCTGCTGGCAGTGGACAGGGAAGTAACAATAATGGCCCCCGTCAGAAGCGATGGGGGGCAGGGAGCATGAGGGATCATTCCCCGATTTTCCACTTGTCTTGGACTGAGCATGCTCAATAACACTGCCAAAGCCCAATGCCCTCACTTTGCTATCAGCAGGCACAGGTTGCCTCTGGCCCTTGAACAGGACAATTCCTCTGATATTGGTATTGTAAGGGTCTGAGACTAGGTCATGAAATTGCTGTCATGCTGTATGGGCTGCAAAGTCTTAACACCAAGGGAGAGTCACTAAGCAGCCAAAGAGGGAGTTGAGAGTTATGAATGTTCAGGAGAGGGGAAATGGTGGGTGGCATTAAAGTAGAGTTTTACCACTTATTTTTTTTCCATTTTTTTCTAGCAGAGGGAAAGGAAGAGCAAATGAAACCTACAGGAACTCTAATTCTGATTACAGGAACATCATGGCAAGTACAGATAATTTACTGCCGATGTGTTGAAAGAACTATGGTGACTAGATAAGACCAGACTAAGGGAGTTTTAATTTAGTACTCCATGTTATTTATTTAAAGGGGCATTATTGATTTGAATTTTGGTGAAATGAAAAAAATTGCAAATTAAATCTTTCAAAGTCTTGCTTGACCACAAGTGTTTTGTACATAGCCCCTGGTGGTGCAACAAGCACTCCTGAGCACTGTTCCCTCCCCCAAGGGAAGGGAAGCACCTACTAACCTTGTGGAAAGCCCCCAGCCCTGCCCCAGCCAGGTTCTCACTGCTTCCTCCGCCCAGGCTCCACTTCAAGTACTTCTCATCTCCCAGCCCTATGGAAAGGTTTAGAAGAGGCCCTCAACCCCAGGGAACAAGACTGCTCCTTTCCTCATCTTCTAGCTCTGTGGAAGGGTTGGGAGAACCAACTGCTCTTACCTCACTGATTTCTATTGCTTCTTCCCTCTTAGTCCTGTGGAAAGATCAGGGGAGGTCCTCAGAATGTGTTCCTTCCTATCCCCTTCTGCTGTCTTTTGGAAGGTTTGGGGAGGATTCAACCACCTGACCCCCCTGGACTAATGGGACTTGTAAATGGAGGCATCCTCCCCGGTTTGGACTAGTTGAGGCAGAATCCTCAGGTTTGCACCTCTTGTTTTCCTGCCTAGCACAGGTGTTTGGGAGAAGCAGCAGATGAGAGCTGGAGGAGGAAGAAGGTGAGACTACAAATGGTGAATCCTCCTTCTTCCTATTCCCTGGGTCAATTTCTATCCACAGCCTTGTGGTAGCTGGTCCATTATTTTGGAGAAATATAGCTCTCATGAGAGAACAGGATTGCAGAGAGAGAGGTGATCTCTCAGGGAGTGTGGGTCTTCTTTTAATATTTCCCTTTTCTCTGTATTCTCCCCAGGCCCGTTTATGAACCTTTCCCCACATCCATCTCCCTCTTCTTATGCCTTCTTTCAACCTCTCTCTCCTCTGAAGGGTCTGATCCAGTTCCCAGCGAAATCAATTGTAATCTTCACATTGACTTTAACAGAGACAACTCATGTCCTCTCCCAACTGAGAGAGATTATGAGATTCGCTCCTGCAAAAAAGAATGAGCATTAACCTCACTGCTTTTCAAAACTCACATTCTTGATTTTTCATTCCTACAATAATTACTGGGGAAGGGAGGGGAAGGACTCTACAATCAAAACAAACACATATTTCTAGGAGAGAGAGAGAGAGGGAGAGAGAAAGAGACGTACACATACTGATCTTTTGTTTCACTTAATACTTGCAAGATGCCCAGAAAGATACAACAGTAGTGGGTGTGGAATAAAAGCCTAGATTGTTAGGACAGCCAGCTAAAATATAGGTGAAGCAGACTGTTTGGCTAGAGGTAGATACATAAAGAGGGTATGAGTAGGAGGGAAAATCAGAGAAACTTAAATAGGAGTTGGTGAGGCTATAGAGGGAAAGTAAGAGGGATTGAAAGCGAATATAGGGTAAAGCCGGTGGAAAGTTGAAAGCCATCCAACTTCCATTCAGGTCAACTGAAAGGTTCTTGTTGACTTCACTGGGAACTGGGTCAGACCCATGGGAAGAAGAGAACAGGGAGAAATAGAACATGGGGAGGAGAAAACAGGGAGCAGTTGAAATGGGACATGGAAAGGAAAGAGGGAGAAACTGAAAAAGGATATAGGGAAAAGAAAAAGAAAGGGGAGGAGGAAGACATTGAAAGTGGATATGGAGAAGAAAGAGAGAGCGAGAGAAGAAAATTAACCTGGGGGAACAGGGAAGAAAGAGTCCTAACAGAGTAGAGTCAGCTTTAAAAAACGGAAGGGAGATTACAATCAGAGCAAAGTAACATCCAACAGGAAAGAGAAAATGACACAAAAAATAGAGTTAGGTAGAGAGCGGGACTGAAAAAGGGGAAAAAAAAAAACCCTCCCAGAGGAAGGAAATGAATGGAATATGGTCAGAGAGAAAGAGCATAATATTAAAAAAATCATTAAATACTGAAAAATTAGATTGAGGCAATGTTGACAATGACAAAGCCAGAGCACAAGGGGCACCAAGGTATACAGAAGAAGAGTGGTGGTGGGGGAAACTGGAGGTAAAAGGAAAGATGAGAGACTAAAACTGAGGGAGACAAAGTTTTTAAAAGTGTATTACTTAATGAGAAAGTTGAGGCCTTTATTATACTGTAAAATACCACACATTTATGATTTCATCTCACAGGAGGCATAAGGTGCCTGACTGTGGAGAAGGGGTTTTGGAAAACCCAGTGGTGTATGGGAGAAGGCCACATAAGATTACTGTTCTTACACATGGGAGAAGAAAATAAGTTGCTTTTCCAAGGCACAGAATAAGATATTTTTGCATGTTTCTCTTGTGGCTTTGCTGGAATTTTGCATACTTTTCTATGTAATTTTGTGACATTGGTACTTGGGGATTTGATTGTTTTTAAATACTTTTTTCATACTGTGGCCAGCCTCAGTGGCAGCGTAGATGGTTTTTGTAGCTTCTCACTCCAAGATCATCTTGTTCAACACAGCGTTTAAAGCATAAACAGAACACTATCATCACCAACGGGGCAAAGAAGGATCTCACAAAAGCACAGTCCAAACCTTTAACAGGTTTAGTAAGTATGTGACTAGATTCTGAAGAAAAAAATATAAGCAGATGAAATATCCCACAATATATGCTTCCTAAGGACTGGGTATACTGCTGAAATCATCTCTGAGCACACTCTGGGAATACAGAACTTTTTGTACCTGCATTTGCAAACTTCCCTCAGCAGAGCCTTTTTTTTATAGTCCCACCCCTATCAGGGTGGACACCTGGGCTTTCCAGGTGCATCCTACAAGAGGCAGCAAACAGTCATTCTGGCTTTTAGAGACTCAATCACAGTCATGTAGGGCAAATGCAACTTGAGGTAAGATTTTTGGAAAAGTTCCTAAAATGTTTAAAGTAAAGTATGTATCATGTAATTGCTTGCTCAGAAGTGTGTGAGTATTTGAGGTCTTCTGATTCTGGTGGCCTAGCTGTATTCAGCCCCCTTCCTTTGTGTATACACCACAAATTGTACTGGCTTTTTTTCTTCTTGTCATACTGCATTATAAACACTTTTTATTTGTTGTCCCTCACTCTCCTTACTGATATCTCTCTTTTTGCTCTCTTTTTGCTTTCTCTTCTTGCTACATCTGGTACTGATCTGGGTACATAGGGTGGAGTCCATGAAACTACTTAAGCACCTAAACCTAGATTTAGGTGTCTAAATTCCCTACTTTGATCCACTGAACTCCTGCCAAACACTGTAGGTACCAGTCAGTCAGTGCCTATGTGTTTTTTTTCTTCTTCAAAGTAAAAGTTTCTCAGGAGCCTAAGTTTTAGAACGCAGGGCATGGGTGTTGCTGCCTGACTCTAGGCATCTGGGTGCCTGTCTCCTGTGTAAGCCCCAGGGTGATGTGTGATTTAGAGGAAGATAAGTATTCTGCTGCCTAACTCTCCCAAGGGGCCTGCTGAGCCTGCCTACCAGGTTGGGCTCCTTTCAAATGCCAGCAGGTAGTCATAGTGCCCACCTCTTAGCCCAGTGGTTAGAGCACTTGCCCAAGATGTGGGAGGCCCAGGTTCAAGCCCTCCCAGCATAGGGGGAGAAAGGAGAGAATAGAGGGCTCAGAAACAACTACAGAGACACTGAAGAATGTTGTGAATTGCTAGCAAAGTGGTTCCCTAACCCCTGGCCTATCTCTGAGAAAGGGTAGGATGGGTGACTTAGCACATCAGCATCTCCCCGGGGCTAGCTGAAGCAGGAGCTTGCTGGCTTCTGTGGATAGCATTCTAAGGGCATGGTTACACTTACAGGATTATAGCGCTATTGGTTATAGCGGTCCCCTTATACAGTAATATGTATAGCGCTATTGCGTGTCCACACTGAGACGCGCCAGCGGTATAGCATGGCCACATTTGTGGCATTAAGAGCAGCGCATTAGGGCAGGTATCCCACAGTACACCTCTTCCGGATCTGGTGCAATGCCTTGTGATAGGGGGGTGTCACTTGCAGGGCATTCTGCATCCTGTTCCAACTACCCATGATGCTTCATGGCATATCCCAGCAATCCCTGGGTTTTCGTCCACCTCAGGCGCCATCTTTCAACGGTTTCAGCAAGGTGCGCTCCGTCTTCCATTTTCGTGTGCCACAGTGAATCCAGAACTGCTGAGGGACATGCTGACGACTGTTGCTAGCACATCTCTGTGTGCAGTGGAGTTAATCCTTCACATGCAGGATGACAGTGATGGGTCTGAAGACGAGATCGAAGCAGTGAACGCATTTGACACAAAGCTTGTGTCATTAACGGACATGCCGATGGCCGTGGAACGCCACTTCTGGGCACAGGAAACAAGCACTGAGTGGTGGGATTGCATCGTCATGCAAGTGTGGGACGACGAGCAGTGGCTGCAAAACTTTTGCATGAGAAAAGCCACTTTCATGGCACTGTGTGCTGAACTCGCCCCTGCCCTGCGGCGCAAGGACACCAGATTGAGAGCTGCCCTCCCGGTGGAGAAGCGGGTGGCTATCGCCATCTGGAAGCTGGCCACCCCAGACAGCTACCGATCGATGGCCAACCACTTTGGGGTGGGAAAGTCGACCATTGGAGTTGTGCTGATGCAAGTGTGCAAGGCCATTAATCGCATCCTGCTACGAAAAATCGTGACTCTGGGTAACGTCCATGACATTGTTGCTGGCTTTGAAGAAATGGGTTTCCCTAACTGTGGAGGGGCAATAGATGGGACCCATATACCTATTCTGGTGCCCGCCCACCTAGCAGACGAGTACATTAACCAAAAGGGGTACTTCTCCATGATTTTCCAGGCGCTTGTAGATCACCGTGGGCGTTTTACTGACATTAACACAGGCTGGTCTGGAAAGGTGCATGATGCATGCATCTTCCGCAACACCAGCCTGTTCACGAAGCTGCAAGCCGGGACTTTTTTCCCAGACCAGCAGATCCCCATGGGGGAAGTCGAAATGCCTATCATGATTCTTGGCGACCCCGCTTACCCTTTAATGCCCTGGCTCATGAAACCCTACACAGGGAGCCTGGACAGCAGCCAGGAAAGGTTCCACTACAGGCTTAGCCGGTGTCGAATGACTATGGAGTGTGCTTTTTGGCGTCTCAAAGCGCGCTGGCGCTGTCTTTATGGGAAGCTAGACTTGGCTGAGGGTAGTATCTCTGCGGTTATTTCCGCATGCTGTGCCCTACATAATCTTTGTGAGCAGAAGGGCAAAGGCTTCACTCAGGCATGGTCCTCGGAGGTTCAACGCCTGGAGGCCACATTCGCACAGCCAGAGAGCAGGGCTCTTAGAGGAGCCCAGCGCGAGGCTGTTAGGATCAGGGATAACTTGAGGGAGCATTTTGAGGCTGAAAGCCAGTTCTAAAGGGAGGTCCAGAGGGAGAGAGGGAGGAAGGGGGGGGAGTGTGCATTCTTTTAATAGGAACAGGCATTTGCTTTTCTGTAGCCACTAATAATCTATGTACACTGAATAAAGAAACTCATTTATTAAAAAGACAATTCATTTATTCAACAGCTACTTCGGTTGCTGAAAGAAAAGATTTCGATGCATGTGTGGGAGAAGCGGGGGGAGGTGCAATTGGGGTGAGATGGAGTCTGTCAGAGATTGGAATATGTCCAGATCTCTGAGTCTCCAGTGCCCTCAGAGTTGCCATGTCCCCGGAACCCTATTTGCGGAGGGCAATAAGGCATGTTATTAGGGGTTGAGTGCAGTGGATAAGAGTCCTGGGTTTGGGGGTTGTTCGGTGAAGACAGAGGGGTTGGAGGCAGCTGTGGGTGGTGATAACCAGATAGCTGATGATAGTGGCCTGGAGGGTACAGAGGGCCAGAAGGGGAAGGGTTTTGGGGCAAATGATAAAGGGGGGTGGAGAGCGCGGTGCTTCTCCTCCTGAAGGGTGGCAATCCGCTGCATAGTCTGCAATTGAAGCTGCAGTAATGAGAGCAGCTTATCAGTGCTTTCCTGCCGGTGAATCGCATTCTCCTGCTGCGTCTTCTCCCTCAGCTTGCTCTCATCCTCCCTCCACCTCTGTGCAATTTGATTCTCCATTACAGCCTGTTGCATTACTTGCTGTACTAGATCCTCTTTGCTCTTTCGTGGCCTCTTCCTCAGTCGCCTCAGCCTGTCAGCTGCTGATAACATTGATGGCACAGGGCTCAAGGTCGATGCTTCTAAAAGAAAAAGATACATGTAACAGTGGCTCCCTTGTAAACAGCAGACATGCCGATGATTCCCCCGCATTCCTCATTTGCCTGTCCCGCAGAGAGCACACAGACAACAACGGAGCTCCTGCCATGGTGAGTCCTCTCCAGAGGCAGGGGGAATGATTGTTTCCCTGTCGTGCTGTGCTGTGGCAGCGGGGGGGGAGGGGGGGAGTGCCGGGAAGTGGCGAGAGCCCTACTCTGAACACTGTCCCAACATTCTCCGTAGGTGTTTGTCCTGGAAGATATCTCGCTGCTGCGGGTGACCGAGGAAGAAAGGGAGGGGATTCTAATGAGATGCGGCTTCTGCCCAGGGCCATATGCAGCTTGCCTCTGTGCAGCAATGCTCCCCCCACCCATCGTAGCACAGTGGCGAGGACTAGTGACCGTGACCGGGATGGGGGCCACTCTGGCTCTCCTGGGAAAACTGCCCAGGCGCATTGCAAGCGCTCTTATTGAGACCTTTGAAGAGATTACTGATGACGATTACTGTGATGTGATAGTCTACATCAATGCACTATTCCACATGTAGGCAAGCATGCAAGCATCCCTTTCCACCCGAAGCTGCCTGCCTTCCCAATAGAAAAGCAGCTTTACCTCCGCAATCCGCTGCTGTGCTGCCCCCTGCAACCGCCAGACGCTGTGTCTGTCTGCCCTCCTCCTGGCTTGAGAAGAGCTCCTGGCTGCATGCGTCCAGGGACTCCTCCGTGCCCTGGGTCGCTGCCACCTTCTCCTCCTCCTCCTCTTTTTCATCCTCCTCCTCACCCCCCCCCCTTCACTGGTGGGCTGGGAAGTGTCCGTGGTGGTCGATGGAGTGCATGTAAGATCACCACCAAGTATCGCGTGCAGCTTCTTATAAAATCTGCAAGTCACCGGGGCTGCCCCAGAGCGGCCGTTTGCCTTGCAGGCTTTGTGATACGCATTCCTAAGCTCCTTTACCTTAACACGGCACTGCAGAGTGTCCCGCTTATGGCCTCTTTCCGCCAAGGCCCGTGATATCTGCCCATAGGTATCATAATTCCTGCGGCTAGACCGCAGTTGAGACTGAACAGCCTCTTCCCCCCAACAGCTGATGAGATCCAGCACCTTGCTATTGCTCCACGCTGGGGCTCGCCTATTGCAAGGAGGCATGGCACGTGGAGTCATGATCAAGCAGAATGATCACCTGCAAGGATTCCCTGAGAGCACGCCACGCTTGGCTGGAGCAAACAGGAAGGGGATTTTCAAATTTCCCTGGAACTTTAAAGGGCAGGTCTGACGTGTGGTCACCTGAGGACAGGACAAAAGAGTTTGCAATTGATGACCAGAGTGGCTCGAACGGGAATTATGGGACAGGCTAGAGGCCAATTAATGCGTAGTGGGTGTCCACATTCTCGCCGTAGCGCTACAGCAGCTGCACTACAGCCCTTATTCCCCATGTGGAGGTGGATTACCAGGAGCGCTATAACTCCACGGTTATAGAGCTCTATGTGCCTTGCCAGTGTGGACGGATAGTAGGTTATAGCGCTCCTGGGGGCTTTATAGCGCTATAAAGTGCCAGTGTAACCATGGCCTTAGGTCTTGGCTACACTTGCAGATGTAGGGCACTTTGAGTTAAACCAGCCTTCAGAGAGTGCAGTAGGGAAAGCGCTCCAGTCTGTCCGCACTGACAGCTGCAAGCGCACCGGTGTGACCACATTTGTGGCACTTGCAACAGCATTGGAAGCAGTGTATTTTGGGCAGCTATCCCACAGAGCACCTCTTTCCATTGTGGCTTGTGGGAAGGGGGCAGTGGGCTTGGGGGCATTCTGGGTCCTGTCCCTATGCCCCATGATGCATCTGTTCACATCCCTGTGCTTCTGTCCACATTTGGTGCCATCTTTCAATGTGTTTTGTACTGCGCACTCTGTCTTCCCTTTCAGTCTGTGAGGATGGAGCCCGAACTGCTGAGGAACATGCTGACGAGTCTTGCCAGCACATCACATTTGGCAGTTGAGTTACTCCTTCAGATTAAAACTGACAGTGAGGACTCCGATGATGATATCGACTTGAGTAACGCGTACGATACGAAATTGCTTGTGGCATTCATGGATATGCTCACCACCCGTGGAACGCCGCTTTTGGGAAACAAGCACTGCGTGGTGAAATCACATCGTCCTGCAAGTCTGGGATGACGAGCAGTGGCTGCAGAAGCTTCGGATGAGAAAAGCCACTTTCATGGGACTGTGTGAGGAGCTCACCCCCACCCTGTGGTTCAAGGAAACGAGATCGAGAGCTGCCCTGCTGGTGAAGAAGCGGGTGGCTATTGCACTCTGGAAGCTAGCAGCTCCAGACAGCTACCAACTGGTCAGTAACCAGTTTGGAGTGGGAAAGTCAACCGCTGGAATTGTGTTGATGCAAGTTTGCAAGGCCATTAATCACATCCTGTTCCGAAGAGTTGTGACTCTGGCTTTGGACAAGTGGGTTTCCCTAACTGCAGAGGGGCTATAGATGGAACTCATATTCCAGTTCTGGCACCAGCCCAGCTAACCTCTGAGTACATTAATCAAAAGGGGTATTTCTCTAGGGTTCTCCAGGTGCTTGTGGATCACCGTGGGCATTTCATTGACATTAATGCAGGCTGGCCTGGAAAGGTGCATGGTGCACACATCGTTTGGAACACTGGCCTGTTCAGGAGACTGCAGGCCAGGACTTTTTTCCCAGACCAGAGGATCACCATCATCGAAATGCCCGTTGTGATCCTTGGAGACCCTGCTTACCTTTTAATGATGTGGCTCATGAAACCCTACGCAGGGAGCCCGGACAGCAGCAAGGTGCAGCTGGTGCAGAATGACTGTGAATGTGCTTTTCACCATTTAAAGGGCCCCTGGTGCTGTCTGTATGGGAAGCTGGACCAGGCTGATGATATACCCCAGGAATGCTGTCCACATGCTGTATCCTCCCTAACATTTGTGAAGGGAAGGGGGAAGATTCACTCAGGCATGGAACTCAGAGGTGCAATACCTGAAGGCTGAACTTGAACAGCCAGAGAGTAGGGCTATTAGAGGGGCCCAGCGTGGGGCTGCAAGGATTAGGGATGCCTTGAGGGAGCAATTTGAGGCTGAAAGCCACCAGTAATGTCTGGTGCCCTTGCAGTGCCTGTTGCTTTCCTGGTCTAAGGTATTTTTTACTTTATGCAATAATAAAGGATGCTTTCGAAGCCAAATAATCCTGTTATTGAAAAGAAAATTCATTTATCGAAAAGAAACACAACTGCTTGGAAAACAGAAAGGGTAAGGGTGTGGAGTGAGGAACGGTACAATTACAGAGTTGCGTATGTCCTGTTATTATACTCAACCTTCCTGTCTGGAATACTGTGCAATGAGTGCTGCACTTCAGGGTGGCTATGATGCATGGTGATGGGGGTTGAGTGCAGTGGGTAAGGATTGTAGTTTCCAAGGCTGGGTGGTGAAGCTACAGGTTGGAGGCAGCTGGTGGCAAAAAGAACCCAGATGTTGGGGAGAGTGGGTTGCAGGTTACATGGGAGCACAAGGGAAAGAGTTTTGGGACAAGCGGGGGCGGTAGTGCTTTACCTGCATATCTACGAGTGTCTGGATAGAGTCCACTTGTCATTCCATCTCAGCTAGGGCGACCAGATGTCCCTATTTTATAGGGACAGTCCTAATTTTGGGGTCTTTTTCTTATATAGGCTCCTATTAACCTCCCCCGGGCCCGATTTTTCACATTTCCTGTCTGGTCACCCTAATCTCAGCCAATCCATACTTTGCTGCCGGAGCTTTGTGCTTTTGTGCCGGTGATCCTCGTTCTGCTGGCGGATCCTCCTTTCACTCTCCCTCCACTCCTGTGCTCTTAGATTCTTGTTAGGGGACTGCTGCATTACTTCATGCAGCATGTCTTCTTTGCCTCTACGTGTCCTCTTCCTAATTCTTTCGGCTGGTGATAACACGGATGGCTGAGATCTCAAAAGGCAAAATGCAACACTTAACACAGGCAGCATTGTTGACATCAGACAAAACAATGATTCCCCCGTAAGGGCAAGCACAGTCTACACAATAGCATAATTTGCCCATCCCAAAGCGAGTGCACATAAAACACAGGAGCCCCAAAATGGCAAGTAAGCACAAGGTCAAGGGGGACTGATTGTTTCATGTCTGTACTATCCTCTGGGTTTCTGTGCCTTGGGGAGAGCCAAGAGCTGCAGGGGACACCTAAACTGAACACCATCCCCACATTTTCCATAGGAGTTTGCGCTGGAAGATATCTCGCTGCTGAGGATGACCTGGAAAGAAAGGGAGAGTCTTCTACTACAATGAGCTTGCCTGTGTGCAGCAATGGTCCCCTCACCCCTCACAGCACAGTGGTGCAGACACATTAGCCTGACTGGAACAAGGACCACAGTGGCTCTCCCAAGAAACCTGCGCAAGTGCATTGCCCACGTTCTGGATGAGACCTTTGAGGAGATCACTGAGACCTATTACCACCATGCGAGAGGGAACATCAACACCCTATTCTGCATCTAGGCATGCACGGAGTCCTAACCCTCCTCATCCCAAGCGCCCGCACCCAATAACTTCCTTCCCAAAATAAAAGCTGTTTACCGGGAACCTCCTCTGGTGCTTGTTCTTCACCACGCACCGGCCGCCGCAACTGGCTACCTTCTTCCTGGCTTGAGAACAGCTCCTGGCTGCATGCATCTAGGGATTCTGGGTGTCTTCAGCCTGATTGGACTAACCTTGTTATCTCTAACCTAGTCCTTGCCTCTGATTTATTCCTTCCACTGCATGCAACTGACAAAGTGAGTATTAGCCCATGAAAGCTTATGCTTCAATACTTTAGTTAGTCTTTAAGGTGCCACAGGACTCTGTCACTTCTGCAATTCCAAACTAACACAGATACCTCTCTGATTCCTCCTCCTCAGTACCATTGCTCTCACTTCCCTCCTCCTCCTCTTCCTTGGTTGAACTGGCCTGACGTGTCCATGGTGGTCTTCGGAGTGGAGATGGAATCACCAAGTATCACGTCCAGCTCTTTGTAGAATTTGCAGGTCATGGGGGCAGCACTGGAGCGGCCGTTCGCCTCGCGTGCTTTGCAGTAGACATTCCGCAGCTCCTTTACTTTAACTCTGCACTGCACTGCATCCCGGTCATAGCCTCTTTCTATAATGGTCCTTGTTAATCTGCCCGTAGGTATCATAATTCCTACAGCTGGAGTGCAGCTGAGACTGGACAGTTTCCTCCCCCTGAAACACTGATGAGGTCCAGCACCTCGCCATTGCTCCGTACCGGGGACTGCCTGGCGCAGGGAGGCATGTCACCTGGAAAGATGTGCTAAGAGCACTCCACGCCTTGCTGAGCAAACAGGAAGGGGATTTTCAAAATTCCCAGGGAATTTAAAGGGCGGATCTGACAGTTGGTCACCTGAGGACAGGGCAGCAGAGTTCAAACTGATGACCAGAGTGGCTAGAACAGGCATTGAGGGACACTTCTGGAGGCCAGTTAGATCAGGGCATTCACACTGGTGCCACGGCGCTCCAGCGGGGGCACATCAAACGTTATTCCATTCACTGAGGTGGATTACCAGGAGCATTCTAGCCATGGGGTCAGAGCGCTCTACGTGCCTTGCCAGCGTGGATGGGGAGTGAGTTAGAGCGCACTGGGCTGCTTTAATGTGCTCTAACGTGCAAGTGTAACCAAGGCCTAAGGCACCTACCTCTTCGCATTCACTGTAAAGGGAGCCTCGGTTCCCAGTTTGCTTTGTGGTCATAGTGTTGTTCTTGGGATTTTCTAGGTGCCTAAAAGTTAGCCATTGTGCTGCTCAGCGAAACACCAAAGTCCCTTTGCAGATCCCACTCATAGGCTCTGAAAAGAGGGTGTTTCTTGGCCCAATGAGGGTTTGTTTGCTTTTTTGCCTTAGTGCAGCCCGATTTCTAAGTCTTTGTCCCAAGCCATGCTGAAATGAATGAAGGTTACATCATGTACAGAAGATTGGAGGTAAGTTATAATACAAACTTCCCATGTGAACACCTTTCAATTCTGGGAAGGTTCAGATCCAGATTAGAAAGTCATTATTAGCTCCTGTCTCTATAAGAGGCTAAGTGAAGCCCCCCAGCTGGGTCTGAACACCCTCTCCAACCCCTCCATATTACTGTCCGGCCTCTTGGAGCAGTCCAATAGGGATCCAGGTGCAGTTCTGAACGTTGTGGTTGGTATCCCTTCCTTATAAAGGAGATCGCTTCTGCAGGAGTTGCATAGCATTTACTCCATCACTGCGAAGGGGAGGGACAAACATATTTCAGTCTTCCAAATTGTCATTAAAATATAGGTGACCAGGGCATAACATCTGCTTGCTTGTCCCTTACCTTGATGATAATGATAAAGCTGATGATATTTTATTGTTTATTTCATCAAACAAAAAATACCCACATCAAGTAGAATTTTGCAGGTCTTGTCTATTTACACATTTCTGGCATTGGAAATGTTGAAAAACCAATAACATCTACTGACATTAGCCTTCCCTGGCAAAGAGGTATCATGAATTCAATACAGACTTATTTTCCTACTTCTAGACTCCTCTGCAAGTCTTACTGACATGCTATTATCCCTAGATGGCTAATGGAAATGTTACATTGATTGTTCCCGCAGCAATCACTGTAGTTTCTCCCGCCCCCTGCCCCCACAAATAAACAACTCAGTGCCTTGGTGCTAGCCATTAGCTATTTATTTATGGTCCTTCAGCCACTTTTAAACCCAGTAGCAACTCCCAGCTAATCTGAAGTTTTCAAGTACTATGGGCCCAGTGCTGCTCCCACTGAAGTCAGGGCAAAACTTGCCATATGGGTGTTTCCTGGGTGAGAGCTCTGGTGGGAGGGGCCCTGTGTGTCCTCTCTCTCACTTGCGCAGACTACCTATCATTTAGCCTGGCCCATTTAATATTAAGCATAGTTAATCTGTTTTGCCAGTGCCTTGTCGGGCACTATTTTCTCCTCACTGCTGTTCGCTATCAAAGTATGCACATATAAATAGAAGCAATTGGATGGGTGTTCCTCCCTGAGGACATAATTCATTGCCAGAGATAACAATTCACTGTTTGGGAAGTGATCACATGGATTAAGATGCTTCTGTGTAAACAAGACAGGAAGAATGAGATGGCTGTAAATGAAGCCGTTTCTATGCAGCCAGCAGTATCTTGCATTCAGCTGTGATGGAAAAGAAACACAAAAAAGTTTCATAAGAGTTAGGAGAGGCTCATGGGTGGCAGGTGAAGCTTCCACTGGGGGAGGCAAGCTCCCTACCCTGTGCTTCTGCCTGCGGCCCTACCCACGCTCCACTCCTGCTCTGCCCCAGGCTCCGCTCCCGCCCCTGCAACCTTCCCAACCCGCCACATCCCTTCTTTCCTCCACCTCTCCTTTCCCGTGAGGCTGCTCCCTGTCCACCGTCTCTCTCCTCTCCTCCACCCACTTCCCTGTGAGACACGCCCCTCCTCACCCGCCACTCACTGTATCCCTCCTCGCCGTTTGCCACTTCCTGTCCGCGGGGGTGAGGGGGTCAGGGGTGAGGAGGGACATGGCAAGCAGCAAGTCGGGGGAGGGGCCTGAGGGGGAAGGGCTGGAGGAGAGGATGGATGTGGCAAGCGATGGGCAGAGAGGCCTCACAGGGAGGGGCGGGGGGATAGGAGGGTCATGGCGGGCAGCAGGGACCTCAGGAGGGGGGTGGAGTGAGGAGAGGAGGGACTCACTCACCAGGCAGCGGTAGGCAGCGGTAGGCAGCGGGGTCCTCGGGGAAGGGGAAGAAGCAGAGCAGGGCCACCATGGCCCAGGTGTCCGGCAGTGGGTTGGCTGTGGGCAGCTGTGCAAGGCGAGGCTCAGCCTTCCCTGGCCGCTGATACCCACCACTCATGGAGAGGCTCAAGAAAAAATAGACGGTGTGTTTTAAAGTGTGCTTGAGTGTGATCAGTGGTCTCAAAAACATAAGCACATAGGCTGATTGACCTGGGGCTGCCCATACACCACCCACGCAGATTACTCATGTCCGGAGCACCTGCAATCCCTGCAGGGGCAGCTGTACAAGGAACTGGTCTATGGGCTGACATGCGTGGCTCATACCATTCATACCCAGACTCTGGCCTGGAATGAGCTGCTCACTGTTCATTCTGCAGGTGACCCATGGAATATAAAGGACTAGGGTACCAAAGTTACAACCTATTTGGTGCCCCCCTTTTTCAGCATGTGTATACATAAAAGCTGGTTTACTGACCTTTAGTGGAGTTTATTAAACAAAGTTAGCTATTTGTTCCCCAGCTGGTCTAAAATAGTGCGATTTCTTAAACGGTATCTGGTACCCAAATTCAACTTCACCCAAATGGAATTTTTAGAGTTGCCAAAATTTAAAAAACTGAATATAAAAATAGCTTTAAAACAGCTCTGCAAAGTCACTGCTGGAGTAAGGTGTTGAGGTGGCGATGTTAACTGATTTAGATCAAGCCTTTGTGTTGCACATCAAACAAGGGTGTGAAATGCTTTTTTCATCTGTTGACCTAAGGCACAGTTAGTCATAAAACAAAATATAGGTGTGTCACACTGTGGCAATTCGTTAGCTCTTTACTTCACTCAGTCTAAATTACTAAAGGATGATTCAGCTTCCCTTACACTAAGTTGTAACTTACTTCACGTGTAGTTCATGAGAACTACCTATAAAGTTAATACTCAATGGAAATGTAATAACATTGGTCCACAGAGTATTTTTCTCAGACACCTGAGTCACTGTTTCTTTTGTGGCTTTGCCTGTTAAACTATCTGAACTACTTCATTGAGAACAGCACTGCTAAAAATGAATGTTCTGTCCAAAAGCCATAGGATGAGTGGGAAAACATTTACAAGCTAAAAGATTTGGCAATTGTGCTGAAACTGCAACAGCTGAGTTTTCTTCAGCATGTGCATAAGCTCAAAATGAGAAACTTCTAAGAATACATTTGGCCGACATACTTTTTCAGCTGGGAAGTTCCTGTTCGGTATTAGTCTTCTTTGTGATGTTTCTTGGGGGAATTTATAAAAAAAGAGGAACCTTTTGTATTGTAATCTGAATATGTGTGGACTAGAAAGGAAAATGGTAGTATATTGTTTAGAGACAAAGTGAGTGAGGTACTCTCTTTTATTGGCCCAATTTCTAAAATAAAAGATATTACCTCATGCACTTTGTCTCTAAGCAATATACTACCATCAGAATCTCATAGACCTACATGGCTACAACCCTGTAAACAAGTATATTGTTTCCCAGTTTCAAAGATAACCTCATGAAAGGTCTGTATCAAATCTGCAAAATCTTTTGTTAACCTACCTGTCAAAGGTTGTTAGGGGGAAAACGTGTGGAGCAGGAATTTGGATGGAATTTGATCCTTGCTGTGTTGCTGTGAACTTTTGCATAACAATAAAAGTATTGGTGCCATGGATTTTCTGAGTAACCACAGAGTTCTTTTGTTACTACAACCTTGAGTAGCATAGCTACAAATGTATTAGGTATTGTGACGGAGTCAGACCAGAAGGGTATAGAAGAGTGCTGGCAGGCAGGTATATCAGCCTCAGGATGTGAAGGTCCCTGTTCCCTGGATAACCAAACAAAGGCTACTCCAGGCCAATCAAGACACCTGGGGCCAATTAAGAACCTTCTAGAAAGGAGCAGAAACAGCTAGCCTGATTGGGACACCTGAAGCCGATCGGGCTGGCTGAAACTTGTTAAAAACCTCTCAGTTAGTCAGGTGGGGGGAGCCAAGGGGAAAGGAGCTGGAGGAGAGGAAGCTTTGCTGTGACCTGAGGTAAGGGAGAAGTGGGAGAGCTGTGGGGAAGTGGCCCAGGGAAAAGTAGCAACTCTATCAGTGAAAGGTTGGCTGCCAACAGCTACTACCATTAGGGTCCCTGGGCCGGAACCCGGAGTAGAAGGCGGGCCTGGGTTCCCCCCAACCTGCTTCTACTGATACCTCCTGGAAGTGGGAGGCAGGCCCCTAGCAGGAAGTTATAGTGTCTTGAAATAAGCCCAGAGGGACAACAGAGACTGTGGGAGTTCTCTCACCAACCGCTTTGCTGGCTTATGATGAGAAGGGCTCAGTAGACTGTAACCCTGGCTTGGAGAGAGAGGGGCTCCGTGAAGGGTCACAGTGAGGCACTGAGGCTCACACAAACCACCTGGAAGCGCAGGACCCACAGAGACAAGGCCAGAGCTTTGCCACAGTATATACAAGAATGTGAAAACATAACCCTTGTGCTCTCGGTGGAGATGGAGAGCGAAAAGTTTTGTATTAGGCGGGAGACAAGCCAGGTAGATCTATGGGTCCAAATTCAAGCTTGATGTAACCAGGTGTAACTCTCTAACTAATACAAGTTCACATACTTATACCAGGTCAGAATTTTGTCCAAGGAAGTGAACCTTGAAAAACCCTGAAACAATGGTAAACTTTGAGAAAAACATCTATTTAGCAATAATTGAACTTATATAGCATTCTAGATATTTGTATATTACTCTCCACTTATTAAGTATTATAAAGAACACTTGCAAAATCCCCCAACCTCTGCTGCTTAATGTGTGGGTCTATCTTGAAAATGTCTATGTAATACAGTAGACTCTCGATTATCCAGGATTGAGTTAACCAGGATGTGGATTAACCAGGAAGTCAAAAAAAATACATGTAACTCGCAGGATTGGCTCTGGTTTTGTTGCTGCCCCAAGCACACACAGAAAAACCCCCCACCAGGGCACAGGGCAGCCAGTGAACAAACACCCCCTTCCCCCCAGCGTAGGGTGGCTGGTGAACCAACCCCCACTCCCCATATTTCCTGTGGATGGTGATTATCTGGGATTTTATTAACCAGGATTAATTTTTCCCTATCATCCTGGATAATCGAGAGTCTACTGTAATGGCATTTTTGTACTCAATTGTTGACTCCCTGAGTGTTTTCAGAGTCAGATCAGCTGGCTTTAATGACATAAATAAGTTCTTGTTATTGTAAGCAATGTCAGGATGAGCTCTACCCTGACATCTGGTGGTGAAATGCAGGAATTGCAGTGAGTTGTGGAAAAGAACTTTGGGGCTGATCTTATTTGCATAGGCACACCTACCACACCTACTCTGAGCTCACAGCAGCCCAAATGGTCATTTAGGCTGCTGTGGGTCCCCAGTTTCTCCGTTATTGGGGCAAAAAATGACAAAGTGTTGTTACCCTGATTATGTGAATCGAGGACTGTGGACATGTACTTGTTATGTACTTCTTTGTTATGATGGAGGGATTCACCATCATCTAGGTAGCACTCACTGGGCAAGGGGCAGGCATTCAAAACTCACTGGGTTTGAGAGAGGCTATGGGCAGGTTCCTATAACTTTTGGTGAGTGCTGTGTTTAAGGACTCTACAGGCCTATTGCACCTTGCCTCTCTCCACTGTGCAGTGTCAGAGCTCATTTTTGATTCTATTAAAAGTTTGGATTCAGCTTGCTGAGCTGAATTCACTTTGGGTCCACTGGTGCACCTGTGCTAAGGCCCCCCTACTAAAAGCTGAAATCAATTAAGAGCTGAAACCACTGAGCACTGTGTTAAGTAGGGGGGCCTAAAGGCATGTTGGTGGCACCAAGCAGTTTGTGCGGCTAGCAGAGTGGAGCAGTGGACTCAGTTGAGCAGTTCCTGGGTGCAGTTTGTGACTGATGCTGCAGAGCAGTTCGAGTGTCAGCTAGCAGGATGGCTAGTGGAGCAGTTTGTGCTGCTGGTGGAGTGGCTGGCGCAGCAGAGCAGTTCGAGTGTTGGCTGGTAGAGCAGCTAGCGGATTGACTGGCAGAGCAGAACAGTTCGTGGGACGGCCGGCGGAGCAGAGCGGCTTATGGTGAGGGCTGCAGCGGAACCCCACAGAGAGGTGGCGCAGTCGGCCCCGGACCACGTAAGGTGCCACTTGCCCTACCCTCCATTTCCACCCAGGCTGTGAGGTAAGACTCTGCAGGTTGACTTTTGAACTCTGCACTGACCAGGAACAGAGACTCTTGGGCTGTTGGACTTTTGGGACTATTGGGTGATTTTTGGGGTTGTGGGACTCAAGAGCCAAAGGGAAGGACACAGCCTATTTGCTGGGAGCGGGGCTTCTGTTTCTTGGTTTGTTTTTATTAATCCTGTTTGTGGTGTTTCCCCTATATAATGCCACATTGTTCCTCTCTGTTATTAAAAGGCTTTTGGTACACTCAGACTCTGTGCTTGCGAGAGGGGAAGTAATGTCTCTTAGAGACGCCCGGAGGGGTGGTATATGGTTGTCCCAGGTCACTGGGTGGGGGCTCGAGCCGGTTTTGTATTGTGGTATTGGAATGGAACCCCTGGATGCTGAACCCGGCCCTTGTTGCTGCCAACTCTGATGGGCAGAAGGGTTACATTACTTTTTCATTCTTTTAGTAAACCAGAACCAACACTGCTTTCTGACTATTGGCTGGATACTTTTCTGGGGTTTGTGTCATCAGCAGAACTGTCATCTGTGTTCCAGTTGCAGAACCACACTGGGGGGAGGGGTGGGGTTTGAATTTTAATCCTGGAGAATAGGATTAAAATTCAAAATGATCTGGAAAAACTGGATAAATGATCTGAAGTAAATAGGATGAAATTCAATTAGGAAAAGTACAAAGTACTCCACTTAGGGAGGAACAATCATAAGTGCACACATGCAAAATGAGAAATGACTGCCTAGGAAGGAATACTGAGGAAAGGGATCTGGGGGTATATTGGGTCGCAAGCTACATATAAGTCAATAGTGTAATACTGTTGCAAAATAAGCGAACATCATTCTGGGATGTATTAGCACAGGGGCGGGCAAACTATGGCCTGCGGGCCACATGTGGACCGCTGGCCATTTTTATCCAGCCCGCAAGCTGAGCCGGGGGAGTGGTGATAGTGGCTCCCTCCTCCCTGCTCAGGGGCCGGACAAGCGCCAGGGTCCGGGGCCTTGCACTCCCGCCCGGGCCGGGCTGAGCTGGGGGGAGCCTCAGGACCCCACGGTCCCTGCCCCAGTGCCGGGCTGAGCTGAGGAGAGCCGCAGCGCCCCCTCTCCCCGGGTGCTGGGCCGAGTCGCAGGGTCCCGCGCTCCCCGCCCCCGGGTGGCGGGTGGAGCCACAGGAGCCGCGAGGTCCACGCTCCCCTCCCCGGGTGCCAGGCCTAGCCCCGGGGAGCTGCACAGCCCCGCGCTCCCTGCCCCGGGTGCCGGCCCTAGCCCCGGGAAGCCACAGGGCCCCGTGCTCCCATCCCCGGTGCCAGGCCGAGCCGTGGGGAGCTGCGGGCCCAGCACTCCCCACCCCGGGTGCTGGGGCGGAGCCGCGGTTCCCCGAGTTTCCCTCCAGGGTGCCGGGCCTAGACTGGGGAGCCGCGGGGCCGCACTCCTGGGCTGAGGGCCAGGCCTAGAGCAGCCAGCACCTGGCTGAGCAAGGTAAGCAAGAAGGGGGTGGGGGGGTGGCTTGGGTGGTGGTTTGAGTGGGTTGGGAGTCTGGGGAGAACGGGGGCTTAGATAGGGGTGGGGGTCCCTGGGGATGGTGGTTAGGGTGGATGGGTTTCGGGAGGGGGCACTAAGGGAACAAAGAGCAGGGGGGCCTAGATAGGGGGTGGGGTACTGGGGGGCAATTAGTGTGTGGGGGTCTCCGGAGGGGGCAATCCTGGGACAAGGAGGCAGGGTTGGATGGGTCGGGGGTGCTGAGGGGGCACTCAGGGGGCAGGAAGTGGGTGGGGGTCGGATGGGGGCGGGGCCAGGTTGTTTAGGGAGGCATAACCTTCCCTACCCGGCCCTCTGCAAAATTTTTCACCCCCGTGTGGCCCTCGCGCCAAAAAGTTTACCCACCCCTGTATCAGCAGGAGTGTTGTAACCAAGACATGAGCAGTAATTCTTCCAGTCTACTCCACGCTGATTAGGCCTCAGCTGGAGTATTGTGTCCATTTCTGGGCGCCATATTCCAGGAAAGATGTGGACAAATTGGAGGAAGTCCGGAGAAGAGCAACAAAAATGATTAAAGGTCTAGAAAACATAATCGACGAGGGAAGATTTAAAAAATTGGGTTTGTTTACTGTGGAGAAGAGAAGACTGAGAGGGAACATGATAACAGTTTTCAAGTACATAAAAGATTGTTACAAGGAGCAGGGAGAAAAATTGTTCTTCTTAACCTCTGAGGTTAGGACAAGAAGCAATGGGCTTAAATTGCAGCAAGAATGGTTTAGGTTGGACATTAGGAAAAACTTCTTAACTGTCAGAATGGGTAAGCCCTGGAATAAATTGCCTAGAGAGGTTGTGGAATTTCCATCATTGGAGCTTTGTAAGAGCAGGTTAGACAAACACCTGTCAGGGATCAGGGGTCTCCAAACTTTATGAGACGAGGGCCATATTAGATTTTTGAAGGGGCTTCGTGGGCCAAAGCGACTGTGAAAAAATTCAATATATGCAAATATATGCAAAATCCCCCCGTTGCTCCTCCGGCCGCTACTGCGACCCCTCCCCGTACTTTGCTCCTCTGGCCCCTGCCGCACCCCTCCCCCTTTACTCCTCCAGCCGCTGCCGGAGGGGCACTCATCCCTCCACGCATAGGGCAGCCGGCAGCAGCTTGCCGGGGGAGGGGTGACCGTGGCGATTTCTTCATGTGCCTGCCTGGGGTGCCTGCTCAGCTGGAGAGCTGGACAAATCAAAGCTGCAGGCCGGATTCAGCTGCAGGCCATAGTTTGGAGACCCCTGATAATACTTAGTCCTGCCATGAGTGCAGGGGACTGGGCTAGATGACCTCTTGAGGACCCTTCCAGTCCTATAATTCTATGAACCTTTGTTATTGGATATATGTTAGCCAGAACTAACCTCACTTGACTCTTAGATCCAATGGTAAATTTGCAGGGCTGACAGAGATGGTGGCAGGGAGCCTTTCTTTTTAAATTGAGCTAATCTGATCTTGAAATCATTGTTGGAGAATAAACACAGAGCCCCACTGTGTTACTTTCAGAATAAAACTGCACTTTAAACATTCTGCTCCTTCTGCCCACTCTCCACCCAAAGTTGTATTTCTCAGTTTGTGTGTGTGGTATGATCTTTTTCAACAGCAAACAGTTGTACTGCCACAGGTGAAAGATGATGACTGTAAGGGGAGGCAGACCCTTTGCAAAAGGGTGCTCTCATTCTTTCAAGCATTTTCTAGAAAAACAGTATATTGCACTGATTTCTATATATTCAGACACAAATTGCCAGAAACTTGTGCCTTCTCATAAGTTATGCCGTAGCATAGTAGGTTGTGCGTATTTTCCTCTAGATGAAGTAGTACTTTATAATAGTTTTCACATGTGGGAGGGACTTTTAAATTCATCAGTATCTGAGAAAAATCTGTCCTGAATGTTTTTGCTTGTAAATCAGTCTTCAGGATGTACAGAGATTTGTTTCTCAGGGCATGCATGGAAACCAAACACAAGTAGCTTTTGTAACTTGTGTATCAAATCCGATTTTTCAACTGTGGTCATGCTGCAGTTAAATAGTCTTGTGAGTTACTGTATGGCACAGACCCCACAGGGCATCTTTTTCAAAGGACCAGTTCTGCTAACATAAGACTCCTTTTCTCGATGGGAATGTCGGAGTTATTCACAGCAGTGACATCATGGTCTTCTACATTCCCACACTCACAAGGGCATTTATTGATGGGCATGACATTTTCCTTTTAATGCTTTCATTGTTTCCAGCACTTCATTTGCATTTTTGTTTGAACCCAAAACTAGAGGCAAAGTATATAATGAAAGAGCAAGAAAGCGAGAATGCAAAATACGTAACAAGAAAGTAGAATCCAAGACCTCTAGTTATTTACAGGGACATAATTTTCTGCTGGGGTTCTCCCAAGTGGTTTATGATGATGTCACCTTCCCAAGGCTCTGGTATCTGCTCATTATCAAAACTCACTGCACCCTGATGGCTGATTATGTAATGTAAAATCAGGATCCAAGGCAGGTTTTTATTATATACAGTGGCTCTTTTTAACAAAGGTAGGGGAGCTGCTATCATGCCTGCCTGTAAGAGGAAACTTGGGGGATACTCGGGCCCACAGAAAATTCTCCCCCTCAGCACTGGGAGTCTGCAGGAAGCCAAGGAGTCTGTGTTTGGCATGGAAGCTGGGGAGAAGTTTCTCTCTGCAGCACACTCCTTTTAAAAATGGTAGAGATCAAAGTGCTTGTCTCTGTTCCTTGCTCATGTTCCTTACCACCACCACCACCTCCGTCACCCCTAGGAGGAGTACTGAGCAGGAGGGGTGTGTGTGGCAGGGGGAGGGTTGAGGACAATGGGGGTATGGCTTCTAAATGATCTGTAGTGCTGTGGAAGAGGGAGAAATGACCAGCAGACTAGTGGGAAGTGAGCAGAGGTTCTTCATCCCGTTGAGTGGGAGTGTTCTCGAAAAATAAGGATTTGGGGACTGTGCCTCCTCTGTGGTGGGATAAATCTTTCCCACACACAAGGAACACAGATCAGAAACTCTGGAAGTGCAAGGGGTGGAGATTCCTGAACCCTCTATGCCCCTCCTATTGTTTTATTGCCCTATATGTGGTATAGCCCTTCCTCCATAGAGGACTGATTTTTTCTGAGCAATACCTGTAACTCTGCCAGAGACATGACTTCCAGAAAGCTATGTTATTTCCAAAAAAATCTCCATTACACACCTTATTAAAGAGATCCTAACAAACACGCTGCATTTAATGGAATCTGCAGACATCTGTGCCCCCTTTTAAGACTTCATTTAGCTGGCAGCAGTGGTCGATTAACTCATAGGCCCATGAGGCCTGTGACCAGGGTCCCTGGCCAGTTTGGGGGCCCTCATCAGGAAAGCTGGAACCAGGGTAAAAGGGGGAAGCATGAGGCCCTGCCACTATCACTGTCCTCCTCTTTCCCTGAGGCCCCGCACCCTGGCAAGGTTGGAAGCTGCATGGGCACCAAGCTATGTTGGCAAAACTTTTAAGTGCAGACCTGGCTTTACTCTGATGCAACTCCATTGACTTCAGTTGAGTTACTCCTGATTTGCACCTGGGTAAATTGGATCAGAATGAGACCCAAAACTTCCAAATAATTTAAGGTGTACAAAGTTTCTCTTTAAATTTTCCAGGAGTTAAGATACGTAGGACCAAATGTTGTAAGATTCTGAGTGCTGTCTGTAAGGTGCAAAGCACCCCAATTCCCACTGATGTGAATGAAAAGAAAGGAAGGTGCTGAACATCTTTCAGGATTGGGCCCATAGTCCTCAAGAAAACTGTTGGAATGGGTCCAGAATTTAATCTAGCTTTAAGGGAAAAGGAATAAATACAAAATAATACTTTCCTATCATTTTATTTACTTTAAAAAAAACCCTTTCCATTGATGTGCTTTGCAGAAGTCTGCAGTGATGGCCAGAATATTCCAACCTGGGTACCCAAAGGACATGTTTAAGCACCCACATATAAGTGGTCTGATATTTTTTTTCTTTAAGAGCTGCTGAGCATCCACATTTGAGAGCTCTTACTAGTATTTCTTTCCTAATCAGTGTTAATCACGTATGTTTGACCAACATCTTTTCCCCAGCAAAGAGCTGAAATATCAATGGAACTGAAATGAACGTGGGTTTTCTGTTGTTGGTTTTGCTTCTGTTTTGGATACTGCTTTGTATGTAGTTGACATTGAGAATATCACCAAAAGGTCACCTCAGATCTGTAAATAAGGATTATTAATTAGCTTGTGCTCGCTTTGTGTGGATGACAGGCTCTGAAGCAGCAGAGATCAAGTCACTGTACACAATCCTACACAGTGTGTATTTGTTAATTTTTATTTATTTCTTGGTAGCAGAATGGTAACCCGTTTAAAAGAGAGATTTGTAATGTGAAGGGCATTCCCTATCAGAGTATCAGTTTTCAGGTAGGTCTGATTTTGGGGCCTACAGATAGTTATTGTACTTTACATTGACAATTTAATTGACGAGAACTATATTTTTTGAATAAAGGGAATGAATAAAGTGCTTAATTTTACTTTGTCTCTAGTGAACATTCATAATCCATGTGAATGGTTTGGTACATTACAGCAGACAGATAACAGCCATGCAAGAAATCTGTGCTGGATTTGTCAGGTGGACAGATCACATGGATCAGGATGCATGGATCCTGAGTATAAGAGCAGGCTGCTGGGAGAAATGGTTGGGGAAGAAGATCATGGGACCACCGTGCTGGGAGGAGGGATGATAGTAAGTGGAAGATGAAGGAGCAAGGCTCTACTTAAATGGCCTCTCTCATGTGACAGCACTCATTTTAAATATTAGTTTTCCATACTTAAAAAAAAGATTGCATTTGTACAAATATGAATCCATTAAAGGGGTCAGATTCTATTACAAATGGATTCTGGTGCAGGGAATTATCACATCCCTAACAAACAACAGACAGCAGGTGCTGTTAGACCACACATTCTTTCTACATCTAGAGGAAGGAAAGAAAGCTTCTCCATCTTTCCAGAGCATAATCTCTAAGGGCCAGTGTGAGTAAGCATTTGCTGGACTGAGCTCTTTATAAAGCCTTTAGCAGTAGGTTGGGCTTTTAATACTGAGGTTATGGGTGTGTCCTGTCTCTGCTCTGACTCTCTCTCTCTCTGGCCTTGAGCAAGTCTTTTTTCCCCCATTAGCTATCTGTACAATGTAGGCAGTGCATGGTGTGGCATTTATAGACATATGCAGACACAGTTCTTGCTGGACAGGGAGACAGCATGAGCTAATGGGTAGAGCCCTGGGCTGGGACTGAGATAACCTAGGTTTTATTCCCAGTTCTACAATTGGACTGCTGTGTGACCTTGGGAAAGTCATGTCACTAATCTGTGCCTCAGTTCCCCATCTTGGGGTAATGATATTGACCACCTACATAAAGTACTTTGAGATCTACTGATTAGAAGTGTTACGTATCAGCTAGATGGTATTATTTAGTATAGCAGGAACTTACAATCCAAAATTACGTCTCTGCTTCTTTTTCCCTGAATGTAAAAATGAGACTTTTGGCAATTACCACCTTACAGAGACTTTGTGAAAATTAGTAATTTTTTTGAATAGCATTTTGAAAAGAAAAAAATAAAAGTGCTAAGAGTTATTTATTAGTATTTCATGCTCAGAAAGCCAGGCTAGTTATCTATGTATGTTAGGAGAAAACATATTTTACTTTATTTACTTGATCCTGACATCTGGGGCAGTATTTTATCTATAAATTCAAGAAAAAGTTGTACAAGGTAATGTACAGGGCCTGCTTAAGCATCATTTTTATTACACATCTCCAGTCTCATTTCATGCTGAACTTGTCGAGACCAAACATCTGGCTTTTGCTTTGCCATGTGATGCTTTTAGAATTGCCAACACACTACCGATAGAAATGCTTTCAAAGAAGTGAGTTGGGTGGAGGAAGGGAAAGGAAATCATATATGTTTCCTGTCATTTCATTATCAGTAGCAAGAAGGACATAAGAGTTTCACGTTAATAAGCCATTATTGTATGGGAATGTCCTCATGAAGCTTTCAGAATTAGAACAAAAGAGTAGCCACACTGGGTCAGACCACTGGTATATCTAACTCACTATCCCGGTGCCTGATGCTTCAGAGGGAATGAATAGAAAAGGGCAATTATCAAGTGATCCATCCTTTGTTGTCCAGTCCCTGATTTTGGCAGTTGAAGGTTTAAGGACAGCTGGAGCAAGAGGATTGTGTCCCTGACCATCTTGACTAATAGCCCTCAATGGACCTATCCTCTGCAAACTTACCTAAAATCTTTTTTGAATCCAGTTATACCTTTAGCCTTCTCAACATCCCCTAGCAACAAGTTCCGCATGTTGACTGTGTGCCGTGTGATGAGGTACTTCTGTAATATATGAGAGCCCCCCAAATCATGGAAATGTAGGGCTGGAAGTGATTTCTAAGGGACTCATAGAAGTCATCCAGTTCATTCACTGGCATTGAGGCAGGACCAAGTATGCCCTGACCATTCTTTACAGATGTTTGCCTAACCCCTTCTTAAATATAGCCAATGACAGGGGTTCTCTGACCACTCTAGGTAACCTGTTCCAGTGCTTTGCTATCACTATAGAGAATTTTTTGTAATATCTAACCTAAATCTCCCTTCCTGCAAACTAAGCTGATTACTTCTTGTCCTACCTTTAGTGGACATGGAGAAGAATTTGTCACAGTTCTTTTTACAACTACCTTTTGCATATTTGAAAACTTATTGTTTCTTCTTCCCAGCCATGCTCCCTTCACTCCCATTCTCTTCTCAAAACTAAGCATGCCCAAATCTCTCAACCTTTCCTCTTAGGTGGTTTTCTGAACTTCTGAACGTTTTTGTTCTTCTCTGGACTCTCTCTAATTTGTTTACGTCTTTCTCAAAGTGTGGTGCCCCAAACTGGACCCAGTATTCCAGCTGCGGCCTCACCAGTGCCAAGTAGAAAGGAAGTCCTTGTCTTACATCTGACACGCCTATAAATTCACACTGTTAATTCACCTCAGAATGATGCTGGCCTCTTTCACAGCAGCATCACACTGTTGACTCATTCAGTCTGTGATCCGCTGTAACCCCTGGATCCCTTTCAGCAGTACTACTGCCTAGCCAATTAGTCCTCTTTTTGTAGTTGTGTGTTTGATTTCCCCACTTTCTTAAGTGTAGTACTTTGCACTTGTCCTTATTGAATTTCATCTTATTGATCTCAGACCAGTTCTCCAATTTATGTATATGGGGAACACAAATAGGCTAGAGATTTCTGGGTAAATTAATTTGTACTGCATGGATTTTTCTGATGCTTTAATGGGCCATATGGTTGCTGTTCCTTAATCAGCTGAAACGATGGGAAAAAGGTTTCTGTGGCTTCAGTGATGCAAGACACTTCATTCCCCTCCATCCTCGAGAGAACTGAACCTGGGCCTCCCACACAGGAATGAGGAGGATTACCTAGAAATAGCATTACATGGTTATTTTCACCTCAGAACAGTATTGAGTATATTTATATCTTGATTTACACTAATTATTAAAGCAAATTGCTGCATGCAGTTTCCAAAAAGTGCTTGGCATTTTTTTATGCTATAGGTAGATTAAAACACACAATACAAATTTTTACCACAGTTGGCTATTTCAAAATAGTTTCCAAAATCTAAATGCTAACTTGATGATGCCTTATGTATTAGCAAACCTTATGACATTGCTGTTTCTCTGGAACCGCCGAAACCCTGGCAATTACCAAGAACTTTGAACAGAAATAGTAGCTGTCACATGAGAGGCAACAATTCCCTGTTGTGTTACTATTGAACTTGGAACAGAATAGCTGCATTTCTCTGCTAGCATTACAGAAATACTTATTATCAAATGTCTTCAGTAGATCCCAGCCCCGCCTGGCCTAGAGGGCTGCCAGCAGGTCTCAGGCTCCAGCCGTGTCTGTAAATGTAGTTTTGTGTTACCCGGTCACAGTCTAAAATACAATGCTCAGGTTCATGGAATTAAACTGCTGATCACACCTTTTTGAATGCTGCTCAGTTCAATGCAGGAACACTTCTAGTGCCTGTTGAGGGGGACGGAGCACAAGCTACATGCCAAGCTCTATTTGTTTCTCCCTTTTGCTTCTTTTCATTGGACTCAGATCAGACAATTAAATGTTTCTTGCATTCTTATGGAATAGAATCCGAGTAAGAAAAATACACTGCTGTGTTCTAGATCTAATTTCCAAGCATCATGGTTTCCCCTAGAGAAGGGACTGTACCAATCGCCCAGGTACATCTCTTTTGAAAAGCGTGGATCCAGATCTGGATGCTGTGTCTAGCACCTATTGCCAACACTGCACATAAACTCAAAGCCCAGCTGAGAAAAATCGGGTCAGGTTTTGACTCGGATCCATCTTAAATTTCTGTTCGGCTTTTCACTTTATGGGATGTCCAGTTGTTTTAATAAAGTGGAAAATATTTCATTCATGGCCAAGTTAGTGTTTTAACTTGTCAGTGTTGCTTAAGAAAAACAAAATCTCGTTTGTGCACACTGAAGTGATCTTATTCCCCCCACCCTTCTGCACCCCTTCTGATTTTTCAAACTAAGAACCTTTGAGTCCGCTCCCTCCCATCCCACCACAACCTTTGGGACCCTCTTCAGCAATAGACATTTGCTGGAACTGTAGAAAGGTCCTCTCTCCTAACTGAAGTGATAGGGAAAAGGAGCAAGAATTTATCCCCTGAACTTAATTCCTTAAAGTAAGTTCTCATGACACTTGTAGGAGTAAAATGAAGTGAAGGGTGCAATATATGTTTTAGGAAGGCCAGAGGGGAGATTGTTGCATCAAGATGGGAGGTGTTGAGGGTTAGGATTAGAGTTTTTGCAGCTGTGATGGAGGAGAAGAGTACAGATCTTAGAGCAGGCCTGCACAAGTCGGAAAGCAGCGAGGGCCATATTACTGCAAAAATACCAGCTGCAGGCCGAAAAGCCCTGCCTTTGCCCCGCCCCCATCCGCTTCCCCCCACCCCACCGCTTGGCTTGCCCCATCCCTGCTTACCCCCTGCGGGCCACACAGTGAGCACGAGCGGGCCGCATGTGGCCCCTGGGCCGCATGTTGTGCAGGCCTGTCTTAGAGATTGAGGTGGAAGATGTGGCAGGATATGGATGTGGCCCAAATGTGTGAGGTGACAGGGATAGATGAGTTAAAGATAACTCCAAAGTCAGATTTTACAAATGTCCAGGAAACTTTGTGAGTTCTACCCCAGGGAAGTACAATAAAGGCCATGTTGGCTAATACACCAAAGATTGGATTGGGGATTTCCAGCAGTAAAAATATGGGTCTCTGCAGTTTGAGATAAAGAACTAGACTTTGTAGGTAGTGTCAGTAACAGACTCATGTTCTACATGAACTAGGCAAATAGGGCCCCACATAACACACATACAGTGACCACTGGGTTATAGAAACACCTGGCCCAGGGTCTGCACTTGTTCTCTGTGATTGTTCTCTCAATAGTAGAGTTCTTTAATACACAATCGCTTCATAGACTGATGCTAACCTTGTATTTTGGGGAACTGTCTTGTTACAAAGAGAAGAAAAAAAAGTGGGGTTTTGGACATTGCACCTGAGGTGACATAGTCCTACATGACCTCGCCCTGTGTGAAGCAATTTGTCCTAGCTTATTTCTTTCAGAAAAGTGATTCAACAAATATAAGTGAAAGGTTGCTGCTTTGCATAAAGTCAATGAGTGCAGTTTAACACGTTTTCCCTTTTCCCCTAGTATCTGCACTTTTGCAAGTGTTGCATCATTCCTCAGCCAGTCATCTGTCTGCCTCTGAAGGGGTATTGGGAAAATTGTCCATTCCTGTCTACTGAGTAGCTTTTCCCCCCAAAACTTTAAACATATACTAATTAAGGAAAAAGCTGTTTTAGCCGTGGTATTATTGAGGAGATGAACATTTGGCCTGTTTCTCCGATTCTTAACAAAATAATATAAAATGCACTTAGATTAAAATTTCCAAATTTGGATTGTTGACATTAGCCTCTAGATTGCTAAATATGAATCACCTAATTTTCCAAGGTACTGTGATGAGCACTTGCAACTTCCATTAACTTCAAGGGGATTTATGGGTATATTGCACTTCTGAAATCAATGAATCAGGCCACTTAGGTCTTAACGGTAGGGCTAAGGTAGAAGGTGTGACTCATAGTACTTCTTTCATAGCCATAATCCTCTTCACCACTTGTGATTAAAAATAAGCACTTCTTGATTGGTCTTCTTTTTCCTGCTTTCCTTTCTGAGTTGCATAGATAATCTACTATCATCAGTTTTTTCAGAGGAAGATCTACCCTGATTTGCACCCAGGGAATCCCAACAAATCTGTAAACTGAATAGTTTGGGAGAAGTGGTTGTAATGAGTCCAACTCACATCCATGTCATAAGTGTCTGTCTATGGTACTTCCTTTTTCTACATCAATTTATTTCATAACGTTCTCCCCTGGGCTCCTCAAACCCTTGCTCATGACTCCTCATTAAAGTATGCAGAAAAAGAATTCTCAATGCAGCATTTCTAGTAGCTGCAGGAAGAACCGACTGCACGTTTTACAGTTTTCTAGTATGCAGGAGGAACCGACTGCACTAATATTCTGCTGTAGCTGGATGTTAAACCTTAAGAAAAGATTATCTAGAAAGGTTCTGTTACTGAGGGTTGGGAGACTAGAGCTCAATTCCATGCTCCACCACAGACTTATATGGGAACTTAGACAAGTTGCTTTTAGAACTTGTCTACACTTGAAACACTGCAGCACTTCAGCATAGCTACTCCATATGCCAACGGAAAGGGTTCTCCAGTCAGCATAGTTAATCTACTTCCATGAGAGTGGTAGCTAGGCTGACAGAAGAATTATTCCGTCATCCTAGTGTGGTCTACACCAGAGGTTAGGTTGGCTTAACTACATCACTGAAGGGTGTGTATTTTTCATACCACTGAGAGATGTAGTTGGGTCGACCCAACATTTTAGTGTAGACTAGGTGTTGGTCTCTCTGTGCCTCAGTTCCCCATCTGTGAAATGGGGATAACAGCACTTCTCTGCCTTCAGGGGAGTTAGAATAAATACATTCAAAATTGTGAGGTGCCCAGATACTACAGTATTACAGGCCATATAAGTACCATAGATAAATAATAAAACATTTCTTATTTATCCTGAGTGTGAGGGGGATCAAGGTGTGAAAAGGACCCCATGTTTCAGGAGTTGAAAAATCAGGTTTCTAAATCTTGGTCATATTTTCCATGTTGTGTAATTTCGCATTTGAAATTTTTGCAAGCCCTTATTAGTTGAAGGGGAAATCACATGAAAAATAATTCTGCAACAGAACTGGTTATTTCAAGTATGTTCTGTAACCTTTTTTTTTAACAAAATATAAATATGTGACTACACTGGATTAATATTGAGGAATGCTAGAAGTAAATGATTACAATTAGAAAATGAATTATTTTAGTGTTCTTGCTTGTATTACAACTACAAATGTGCCACAGCCCAGTCCCAGAACGCAGAGTACTTGCATGATGTGGTGGTTAGCTTTTTAAAAAAGTAATTGTTTTCTTCTCTCACACCAGGATATTTTGAAACTTACATAGAATGAAACGTTCTTTAGAATTCTAATTAACAGTATTAAATTGTACTTATAAAAGGAAGAATATAATTTAATATTAAAATGAAGATTATTCAGATTATAGCTTTAACCTGCTTCAAATATGTAACTACCTCTTTTGTTTTAGTTTTGTGCAGAGCCATGAGCAGGTGAGGCTGCCATTTCTCTTTGTCAGGGGTCCTGGATAACTGATGCAAGGATAGAGCTGGTTGCCTCACAAATGCGCTGCTGTAACTTTGAGCTGCTGCTCAGGTCTATTGAAACTGACAAGGCAGACTGCTCTAAATTGCAAGAGATATCTGATTTAAGAACAAAGGAGAAAAGCAATTGCTCACGCAAAGAATGAGAAGAAGAAGAAGAAGAAGAAGAAAACAATAGGGAAAAATATATAGAAAGCAGATTAAAAATGTGTAAGAAAAAGTATGGCTTTGAACATGTAATCCAAAGACAGAGTTCAAGAACACAAAAGTGAGGGTGATGGGGGAATCAAATATCTGATTATTAGTAATGTAATATTGCCAACCACAAACATTCAAAAATCCCCCAAATCATGAGATTTAAAAAATAGTTGGGTGTGGCAGTGGGGGTTCTGTATCTTCTCCTGTTGGAGCCTTTATGGTGCATTTGGATCATGTTTTCAAGCTTTTGTCTACCACAGGGGGCTAGAAATTATTTTTGAAAGTTGAGCTGCTTCCTCAATCACATGTCTCCAGGAGCTGGGGCTTTACATAAAACACCAAACAACAAAAGACTGTGATTTAAAATAATCAGAGTTGACAATAATGTCAATGGTAGTAAGAAATTGAAAAGTGTATACATTAAGTCAAGGATTGACTTGAAGGTGAAATAAACAGATAAGAATCAGACCAAAGATGAAAGTTGTGGGCTAGATTGTGACAGTGTGCTTCCACTGGGCAAATCCTAAATCTTCCCACTGCTCCAGAGAGGGAATGGTCTGTGATAGGTCTGTACGCAGCATAATGTATGTTCCCTGGCACATTGATGAAGCTATGCTGGCTGGGATGTTTGGGGGAGGGGTTGGAACTAAAGCTCCTCCCACTCCCTTAAGGCCCCTGATGCCCAGCTGCTCAAGGGAGTGATATAACTGCTCTGCAGTGTCTGTTTGCTCGCCGACCCTGGTGTCCAAGATTAAGGCATTGCACTGACAGCCTTGGAGATAGACATTCTCTTAGGTAACCTCATATCTGGTAGGTCAGAAGCAGCAAAGCTTCCCCCACACTGCTCTGCCATTGTGCTTCAAACCTGCCCTGAAGGGACTACCTCGTAGGACTGGGAATGTAGATTACTTTCCATTCTCATTAAATCCTTGGCCTATCTATTGAGGCAGTTAGTATCAATTGGGATGGTGACTTCTGTGATGTAGATGCGTGTTCACAGTCATAGACCAGTGAACAGCTCTTTGATGGAATAGTCACGTCATTGTACAGTTAGGATGCTGGCACCACGGGTAAAGTTGCCAAAGATCTTGCTAAAAGCCTCTTTCGGTGGGAGCAGGATTGGACCCTGAGGGGCTGTAATTTTGAGAGGAAAAAGACACATTTTGCTCAGTTGGGGAACTGACTCCAAGGGCAAGTGTTAAAATAACAATCTAGGCACTCCATGAACTGTCCTGCAGCCACCAAGAGCATGAACAGAGTTGGCACTGCATTCCGGAGTTCAATTATTTATGATGTAGGCCTGTGAGAGTTTTCAGTTCTTGGGGGCAATCGGAGGGTGAGTATCCATCCTCCTTTGAAGATTTCTCTGTCTTTTCAGAGAGGGAGGATTATGCTTTTAAACAGTGCCGTCTGGCTGGTGTTTTCTGTTCCCTCTTCCTTATGTGCCTAGGCACAGGAAAGGCCAGGTAGGCTCAGCAAACACAGGAGGCAAGGGAGCAGGAGTATTTAAAACCAGACAGGTGAAGACCTCCTCAGAGGCCCTTGAGAAGGAGACTGTGTAATTCACCATGCTAAGCGCTTTCCGTAATCTGTATATGGCTGTGTTTATTTTTTTTAAACGGGAAGAGGGATAATTGTAATGACTACAACGAACTCACCATTAGTTGGATTTATAAACTGTACAAATGAAGCATTAAATCATTGCCTTAGGCAGATAAACTTCTTCAGCTTTGGGAAGAGTAAGTGTGCACATGTTGGATTTCCAGCATTTTGTATGGGATGGTGTGAATTGAGAGTCTTCCTCCTGAATTTTCTGAAAGGCATATTTGGACTGATAGAGAAGTCCTGGTTTTTATCAATTCCATTTTTAATTACTTTAAGCTTTACCAGAATAAATCCAGTGATTACTGGCTGATTTTAAAAAAATCTTCTCTAACACTAATTTTTGCACCTACAAGTTAAGCAAGTAGCTTTATATCCATGACAGAGATGGTGAAACTGAAGTCCAGAAAGGTCTATTTACTTGACCAAAGCCATCAAGCAAGTCAGTGGAAGACATGAGGCTAGAACCCAGGAGCCCTAACTTCCTGTTGTATCTACTAGCTATTTAACAACAGGGATTGGAGCAGAGGGTGTCTAATTGTTACAGCTGAGGACAGTGAATCTGATCAAATGGGCTCTGTTCCCAGTTCTATTACTGACTTGCTGTATAGCATAGCTGTGGATCAAGTCAGCTAATTCTGGTGCCTCAGTTTTCCAGTATCTCTCTATAATACTCCTTATTTAACTACCTCACAAGAGTGATGGGAAAAGTAATTAATGTTCCTAAAGTGGCTTGAGATCTTGGATGAAGAATGCTATATAAGTGGAAACATTTGCTGTATTTGATTATATTAAGTCAGGAAAAATGGCTTGGAAAGCTGGCACACTTAAACGCTGAGAAAATCCAACAGAGGTAACGATCAACATGCTGAGAACCAAAATAAGATAAAGCTATTATTCTTCTTGGAAGAACTGGATTTGAGGGTGGTGTGTTTTTGTTTGTTTGTGTGGGGACTTTTTTATAATGCTTCCAGAGTTGTTAATATAAATGTATATTTTAAAAAAACAAACCAGAAAGAAACTACCCCATTCATGCAGAGGATGATTACAGAATTCTTGATCCTATAGGGTGACATTCACCCCTGAACAGAGGGTTAGTACAAAACCTAAACACCACATAAATCCTGCTTATACCCACTGAAGTCAGAGGCTCTCAGTGTTAAAGGTCCACATACACAGATTCAATTGCAGGACTGAGCCTTAGTTTTCATGCTGTTCTCGCTCAAACTTTTTTGTTAATATTGACCATTTAGTAACCCTTTTTGTATTCTTTCCTGAGAATGTAAAACTCAGGGTAACTTGCATTAATTAAATGCTTATGCAACCCACTTTCATTAGACATTTAACCTGTTATCTATATGGCTTAATGTGAAAACGCAAGAAAGATTTACATACACTAGGAAGTTTGTATCTAAGTGTTGTTTACTCCTCTCCTCCCCGCACTCCTTTAAGGAAAGTTCCCCGAGGTGCAAGATTGTTGATTTCATGGTTCTTTGGCAGCATCAGCAATGAAACGTCAAACTCTTTTTCTAACATTATCTTCAGAGATGAGAAGTGTATTGGACTAACTGAGGCTGATCTCACATGTCAGACTAAGGCCATGGTTACACTGGCACTTTATAGTGCTGTAAAGCCCCCACGAGCACTATAACCTCCTCCCCGTCCACACTGGCAAGGCACGTAGAGCGCTATAACTGCTGAGTTATAGCGCTATTGTTAATCCACCTCCGCATGGGGAATAAGGGCTGTAGTGCTACAGCAAGAATGTGGACACCCACTGCGCTATAAGTGATCTCTGGAGATGCCTAGAGCCATTTAAGGCAATTGACGTCTCTTCCCTTTGTTTTGAACTCGGCTGGAGGAATGCGGAAGTACCTCTTTAGAGTTTCTCTCTTAACTCCACAGATAAGCAATGCAAATGTTTAAGGAGGGAGCCTGTGTGAAAACAAAGCCTTCTGTGAACGGAGGCTCGCTGACAGGCTTTCAGAAGAACGGAAAAACCACTGTCTCTCTCCCTCCGCATACACACAACGCGTCCCCCCTCACCCCCCTCGTTTAAAAAGCACGTTGCACCCAGCTGAATGCTGGGATACCTGCCCTAATGCGCTGCTCTTAGTGCTGCATTAAGTGCCCCAAATGTGGCCATGCTATACCGCTGGCGCATCTGAGTGTGGACATACAATAGCGCTATACGTATTACTGTATAAGGGGACCGCTATAACCAATAGCGCTATAATCTTGTAAGTGTAACCATACCCTAAGTCTTAGGGCTTGGTTACACTGGCACTTTATAGCACTATAAAGCCCCCACGAGCGCTATAACCTCCTCCCCGTCCACACTGGCAAGTCACATAGAGCGCTATAACCACGGAGTTATAGCGCTCCTGGTAATCCACCTCCGCATGGGGAATAAGGGCTGTAGCACAGCTGCTGTAGTGCTACAGCAAGAATGTGGACACCCACTGCGCTACAAGTGATTTCTCGAGATGCCTGGAGCCATTTAAGGCAATTGACGTCTCTTCCCTTTGTTTTGAACTCGGCTGGAGGAATGCGGAAGTACCTCTTTAGAGTTTCTCTCTTAACTCCACAGATAAGCAATGCAAATGTTTAAGAAGGGAGCCTGTGTGAAAACAAAGCCCTCTGTGAGCAGAGGCTCGCTGACAGGCTTTCAGAAGAACGGAAAAAACACTGTCTCTCTCCCTCCACATACACACAACGCGTCCCCCCTCACCCCTCTCGTTTAAAAAGCATGTTGCACCCAGCTGAATGCTGGGATACCTGCCCTAATGCGCTGCTCTTAATGCTGCATTAAGTGCCCCAAATGTGGCCATGCTATACCGCTGGCGCGTCTGAGTGTGGACATACAATAATAGCGCTATACATATTACTGTATAAGGGGACTGCTATAACCAATAGCGCTATAATCTTGTAAGTGTAACCATGCCCTTAGGCTTTGTCTACACTGGCAACTGAACAACAAAAACTTTTAAAAACACCCCGCTAGACAAAAGTTTTGCTGATGACAAGTGCTGGTGTGAACAGTACTTTGTCAGCTGGAGAACTCTCCTGCCCACAAAGCTAATCCCACTCGCTGGGGATGGAAGTTTTTTGTTGGCAGGAGAGCCGACAAACAGTGGCTACACTGTGCGACTTTTAGCGGCACGGCTGTAGCGACACAGCCATGCATGGAAGCTCATGTGTCCTCTCATTCTCTCCTTGGCATTTCACATGCAGGCAGAACATGATGCAGAGGGGAATGGAAGTGAGCCATGTGGGAGCCCACAGGTGACACGCATTGAGATAGAGATGCAATTGCCCGTCACATCTCTCTGGGATCCAGCTGAGAGTCATGATGGAGCCAGCTTAGTGCAGTTCCAGCCACTCCTGCTAGGTTTCTTGGACAAATCAGCAGCACCTCGTGATCTACAGTGACAAACCTACTATCCAGCTGGGTAGAGGAGACTGCCCAGTGGGGTGATTAGCAACATCTCTATGCTGCAACCAGGCCTTAAGCCAGAACGTGAGGAGCCCAGTATTACTTGCTGAGCTCCTTCAAGGTGGCCTGTAATAAAGTCAGTCTTTTTAAGGTCCAAACAGAAAAGAAAAATACCCATGGAACTTGGCTGAGGAATTGTTCAAGAAAGTGCATTAACCTTTGGTTTCCCACTCATTCCTCTCAAGACTTGATTATTTCACTTCAAAAAATCGGTGGTATTTAGAAAAATATACTTTGTATTTTAGTAATGATGTTTCAGGGACTTCACTTAACAATGGCCTTTCTGTGCACAAAACAGCTGCATTCAAACTTGCAACACTAGTACTGTACGAAGCTGATAATGTAATCTTAATATATTTTCTTTTGCCTCTCTGCTTGGTCCTCCCCACATAGTCAGTGGTCAATGCACTGAATGAGAAAAGTGTTAATGGATCCCCTGAAATAGCTTACAGCTCCAGTGACATTTAGAGAGGCCAAAAGAGAGCAAACACAAATCCCCATAGCAAATTGAAGAAGGTAATGTCAAGGGTTGAAATAGTCCCACCAGGAGAGAGGGAAGGAGTCATAGTTGCTGCTGTCATGAGGAAGAGAGACACAAAAAAGGTGGCAGGGGCAGTTGCAAGAGAGATTAGAGCTGGGGGGAGAAACTAAAACTTCGTATGCAGAAAGAGAACCAGAGACATGACATAAAGTATGAGATCTGCTTATGGTAGATGGATGTGGACAGCCAGGCCTGGTTTATCAGGCAGATCATGCATGAGATCTTTCATCCTGCCATTAAAAAATGGATGCCAGAGACTTTGCCAAGAGCAGGGACTTAGCATTACCTTCCATCAGCAACTGACAAGCCCTTTCCAGTCTAACAACTAACTAACGCTTTTCACACTCTCCCAGGCTGCCATAATCTCAGCAACCGTCCCTTGAACCTTTTTCCCCCTCTCCTCTCCCAAGCAACAATCATACTCTGACTGCTCACATTTGACCGATTTTTGGGAGATCAGAACATGGTAGACTCTTTTCTCCCTGAGTCCCCATCTTGTGTTTTAAACGATTGTTTACAAAATCACTTGTTCTTAAACATGAGCCAATTTATTGATTGATGCTTTAAAGGAAAATGCATCCTGTTTTAAATGCATCCAACAGAAATACAGCCCAATAAATTATGATAATAGTATCATAATATCAGAAAAGCATTCCCATGCCCACACCCCTTCCACACCTAACTGTGGAGCAATGATCAAGCATAATCAGGAAGCTGATGACTAAAATAAGTTAATACACTTCATAACTGGCTGCCCACAGCAGCTGTTCTAGACATAGGATGCCAGTAAGTATGTTCTATCCCCTTGGTGCCTGCAGGCCATCAGCTGCATTGGACTCTCGGTTTCCAGCTGCTAAACCATAGTATTCCATTTCCTCTGGGCAATCTCTCCTCCTTGGAGAGCAAGCACAACCAGTGGAGACGCAGGTAACTTCATTATGACTGAGCTATCAGTGGGCTTCTCCACCTCACCTTTTACTTCCCACAGGCAATATTTAGCCATCATTGAACCCTGGCTAAAACTGGAGCAGAAGCAATCCCTTTCTCTATTGGTGTAATCTGGATTAGACTTCATTAGCCAGTGGATCAAAGAATAGGCAAGATCACCAACGATTGTCAGAGCAACAGAGACATGGGTATTATGATGTATGTTGGGGAAGAGTGTCCTTATTTTACAGATCAAAGTTCTGAAAAATCCTATGAAGCGTGCTCTTAATATGGCCACTTAATGTCAATAACCAGGAAATAGCCTCTGTAAAGTACCAGGTTTTGCATCACAATCGAGTAATTGTCTGGTTGGCAGGTACCTGTGTCTCTTGTCAGGGGCAACGGTGTTTCACTCCCATTTGCACTTGCATTTTTCTATTCCTTATGGGACACTTTTCATAGAAATCACACGTGCTGACAGAGCTTTGTTTTTGTTGTACATTTCTCTAACACAGTGGCCCTGGCTGCAGACTTGCCTATTGCAAAAGGTATGTCAGCAAATGGCTCTCTTTGCACCCAGCTTCCACAAAGCAAGAGCAACTTTCAGTAGCTCTGGGCACTGAAGAGGTCACCCTGTGACAGAAGGGACCCTTGTATTCACTCCTTGCACACTATTATAATAATAGTTGTACAAGTATGCCTTGTGAGGTATGATTTGAAAATTCAGAATTTGCTGGTCATTATTGCCCTAGAAAATATGTGTATCAACATTGTATGTAAAGTTATAAGAATCCACTGCATGGTGTTACTAAAACCTGTTCCAAGGCTGGTGAGTGGCCAAACCAGTACCTCCAAGATAAAGGACAAACTGATGCTTCAGCCAGATGTAAACAAGGCATATGGGCCATCTCACTTGCTAAATGACCATTCTTTGGCAGGAAAGGGGTCATGGGCAAAACATCTAGATTTTAGCAAAGAAACAGCATGGAGTTTCCATCCACACAGACTTATTGTCTCCTGAATGTCAATTGGAAATGTTTTGCCAGGGAGGGACTGACACTTTAAAAAGGGGGACAAACACCCCAAGGCACCCACTCCACCTCCTTGATCACTCCAGTCAATTCATTGCACCAAAAGGAACTAAGGAAGCAGCCATTGCGTGGAAGAAGGTTTCTGGCCTAGACACTTGGCCAGTAAGAATATTGAGAGTGTATGGTGAGGAAAAGCCGTGCTTTGAATTTAGCATCATTTGTTAAATCAGGCAGGGCCAGGCTGTTTGGGGAGGCACAGCCTTCCCTACCCGGTCCTCCATACAGTTTTGCAACCCTTATGTGGCCCTCGGGCCAAAAATGTTTGCTCACCCCTGGTCTAGATTGTACCCTGGGTATGTGTTATATCTGCTTCCTGATTATTGGACCACACTTGGATGTGGCGAGGGTAGGGGCATCCGAACGCTTTTAAGACGCTATAATTATTATATACTGCAATGTTGGGCCCACTTCCAGCCAGAGATAATAAAAGGTGTCCTATCCCTTTGGGAATTCTTTAGTGGCTCACTGTCATCTCACTCAGCACTACAGCATCCCTCCAGAACCAAATCCACAGCTGGCTTTTCACTTGAGCAAGGTTCATGGCCAGAAATCAGTTAAGACTGACACTAATGTCAAGCAACTTGGCCCACTGCATGTCCTGGGGCGGTGTGTTGGGTGGTATCCCCTAGGTAGGTACAATCTCAAAGACTTTAGAATCCTCCTAAATTCAACCTGCTGCTGTTTACAACCCTCAGCAGTCAGGTGACTTTCATATTACAGCTGTGTGAGATTGGCTGCTAGCATAAAGAATTGGCTCTGCTCCTTCACACTGCAGTGCAGTGGTTCTCAACCAGAGGTATGCAGAGGTCTTTCATGGGGTACATCAACTCCTCAAGATATTTGCCTAGTTTTACACCAGGCTACATAAAAAGCACTAGTGAAGGCCGTACAAACTAAAATTTCATACTGACGACTTGTTTATACTGCTCTATATACTTACATTGACATGTAAGTACAATATTTATATTCCAATTGATTTATTTTATAATTATAGGATAAAAACGAGAAAGCTGTTTTTCAGTACTAGGGTGCTGTGACACTTTTGTATTTTTATGTCTGATTTTTAAGCAAGCAGTTTTTAAGTGAGGTAAAACTTGGAGTACACGAGACAAATCAGATTCCTGAAAGAGGTACACTAGTATGGAAAGGTTGATATTTACTGCTGTACAGCATGCTGGTTCTCATGCGATCAATGGCAGCAATACTATTGGGGCCAGAACAATTCAGAATGCTACATGAGGTGGGGTAGCCATTTTGTAAACTACCCAAATCCCATTTGCAGCAACAGTGCTGGGCACCCTGGGATAGGTGCTTTGGGAGTCCAAGAAGACAGTAAGTACTGTTACTGTCAGGAAAAGTCTGGGGAGCCCTGAAGCTGCTCTAAACTTTTGCAAAGACAAGTGAGACAACAAAGGATTTCATGCAGTTGAAGTATCAGGCCTGGCCTATGCTGGAAAGTTGGGCCAGTAGAACTATGTTGGTTAGGGGCGTGATTTTTTTTTTCTTAACCAATATAGTTATACTAATACAAGCCCTAGTGTGGTGCCTTATACCAATATAGTTATTTCCCCTCCCATCTAGGAATAGCTATACCTCTTTAAAGCACCTTTATATCAGCATAATTGCATCCATGCTAGATGGGTTCTACTGTTGTAACTACACTGGTATAGTTAAGGCAGTGCGACTTACTAGTTTTTTTACATAGTGCACATGTATCCTCTTGGTCTGGGGTGTGGGGAGAGCAAGTCTGCACTGCAGTTTTTTTGTGGTTCTGATAAGCGGATGCATTTCCTAAACACTGAATTCATTACTAAAGAATAAACGGGTGCCATGAGGCAGCCCACATACATAAGGAAAATTATCAGTGGGAAATTAAATGAAAACGCACAATCAAGAATCCTCACTTCAGAATCCTCTGTTCTGGTCTGGAGTAACCATGAAGCCTTCAGATGCTGTAATTCAGCTGGGTTGTAAAATGATTCGAGCAGGACTCCCGAGCCCTGACAACAATGAACATACAAATTGTAACAGTTTGCTGCCTTTAGGGAATGGGCTGCACGTTTCACAGAGACATTTGAGATATCAATTACATGACCTTCCGAACGCTACACATTGTGCAGTGAAATCCAAATGACTCAGTGCAGTGCCTTGGTAGCCCAGCTGGGAACCAGGGAGGCATATTTGTCTGCTTTTTCACACTCCGAGAGATACTTTTCCTCACCCAGCCCATACAGTCTGTTCTGTGCAGGGGCTGGGAGAAGTGACACAAGGGACTGGCAGAGAATGCCTCCCGGGTAGGAGCAGTGGTGGTGGGGGGCTGTCACAATCAGAGCTCTGCTGCTGCCTCACAATGGAGGGGACAAGCCTGGAGCAGGATTGGCCTCTCTGTAGCAGCAGCTGCTACGGAGATTCTGGGCTGGGGATCATCCGCAGGCGGGAGCTGCTTTTATGCCAGGGTTCACAATGGTCCATGCACAGAGTGGTTGAAAAGCCCTCTTTGACGCCTGCCTCCTGGGCTGTGCCTCCATTGCTGTTCCTCTCAGAGGCAAAGCTCAAAAATCCATCGCGCCGCACTCTTAACCTTAGCGACCACCAACAACCTCGTTTACCTTAATCTGATCTTCTTTAACAGGTTCTCTCTGAGACTGCTCAACGCTCTGCTGTTCTGAGCAGTTTCAGCAGCCAGGATGTTGTCGATCCAGTCCATCAATAAATCTTCATTTTTCTTCTTTGCGTTTGTGCAACTTTCACTGAGAACCGAGCAGCTGCTCATTAGGAGAGAGGCCATTGTGGCCTGGATTATATCAAGCAATGTATCAAAATCCTGCAGATTATTTTCAAGTAAATCTAGCCCTCATTCTAGCCTGGTGTTGCTGATTACTTCCGCTGTTTTATCGTGATGCTAATGGCCTACCTTCCGCTCCCCATTGTGATGATGTATTCCACTGGAAAGAAAGGTTTGGTTTACTGGCTTATGTAGTGAAAACCTCTTCTTGATTTATGGCTGGTTTGCCGATTGTTTTTCATTGGTTGCTCTGTCACCTGCTGATAAGGGGCAGAATTGTTCCTCTAGGGATTCTTTTGTTACAGAACAAGGTGAAAACACTGCTTGAAACTGCATGAGGGGACCCTGTGCAAACAGGACTGCTAGGATTGGGTGGGACCAAAGCCTGTTTATTATTATTTATTTCTAATGTGACGGAGCCCCAGAAATGCCACATGCTTTCCGAACGAGGAAAATGGAGTCTAAGCTCTGCAGAGCTACTATCCATTCTCTGGGCATCCAAAAGCCATCCCAGTACATATTTAGGGATGCTTGAAGAATGAGATCCTATGTGCTACCGCTGTCAATGGGAATTGCTAATGAGTAGTTAAACATGACACGGTGAATAATAGCAGATCACTAATTGCTTTTTCCCTACAGTGACTTTGCAATTAGAAATAGAAAAAGAAAATCATAATTAAGCACCAGTGGCATAGCTTTTAACATACCTGCTTTGTTTATTTGGAATCCTGTCTTTTCCCTGCTAATCCTTTCCGCAGTATATTGCTCTCTGGCTCTGCATGCTACTGTATTATATTTGTGATGCTCTGTCATACACATCATGTCTGCAAGCTGTCTTCTTCAGACATGAACCTATTTAGACAAGTTGTCAGGCTGAATGGGAAAAATCTTAAATCAATGTATTTCAGCATGCAATCAGATAGGCTAATTTATCCACTGCCCTCTTCAGCCTGCCAGTTTAAAATGAGGCTCTTCAGGCATGGTGATTGAAAGTTGTCTGATTAGCAGAGCAATTTTTATTGGTAGGATGACATCACAATTGTTTTATGGCAATTGTTATTGTCTGGGCCTGTGTATATGCAAACTGGGAAGATTAAAGCAAAGGAAAGGTAAAGATGATGAATATGCTGCACACAATCAAGATGGCAGAATGACAGAAATGTTTAGGATATTAATGTTCTTGGTTGATGCTAAGGCCAGGAGGTGGTTGCATAACTTTAAATCCTAGCTCCTTTTGTTATGTGGCCTGGACTAAATGTCTATTAGTGAGGTAGTGGCTAAGGCCCAAGCATGACATTCACTGAAGTTGGGTTCTAGTTCAAACTCTGCCACTCACTTGCTCTGTAGCCCTGGGCAATTCTCTTAATTTCTGAGACTCATTTTCCCCACTTTAAAATGGTGATAATTACACTTACCTGCCTTTGTAAAGTGCTTTGTGATCTATGGATGAAGAGCACTATATGCATTTGCCTTAATTATTTATCAGTTTATGACTTTTAAAGGTAGAATTTAAAAAAAGATAAGGGAGTTAGGTATCTGCTTGACAGTCAGTGGGAGTTTGGCACTTAATCCACCTCTCCTGCCATGGGTGGGTTTTTTTAACCTCTCCAAAACTGTCATGGAGACCTGTATAAAATATAGAAAAACATTAAAATATTCACCTTTCGCAAAAATGCCACTCTGTTTTTTTTTGTTTCTCTGTCTTGTCTGGTGTCCTTGTCTGGCACCTCTCCTTCCTCGCTCCCTCCTAGGGTGACCAGACAGAAAATATGAAAAATCAGGACAGAGGGTGGGGGGTAATAGAAGCCTACATAACAAAAAGACCCAGACATTGGGATTGTCCCTATAAAATCAGGACATCTGATCACCCTACTCCCTCCAGAGGTACTGTTGTCAGAGTTAAGGATGGCTCTGGAAGAGAGGTTGTACCAGAGGGTGGATGTGGCACAACAAAAGAGTGGCACCGTTAGTGTCTGTACAAGTGAGGAAATCTGATATGCTGGATTTCCAGCTGTTTTTAAATACATACACTGCTTTAAATGTCTTTTAATTATTCTTTACCTTTTTGGAAAGGTAAAGAATAGTTAAATAATTTTCCCTGCTGCCTGGTTCGTTGTGCTGCGCAAGGCAGGGAGCAGTAAGACGGGAGGTGGGGAGGAAAAGTGGAAGCTTTGATTTCTTGTTCACAGCTTCAAAAGCTGCCCCTAGTGGCCCAGAGAGGAAACGGCAGGGGAATAGCCAGGTCTTTCCTGAAGTTCCACTAATGTGTGACCGTGGTGTGAAAATTGAAGGGAGAGTGTAAGGTCCAAATGCGTGCTGCTCTCCTCTCCCTCCAAAGCACTCACAAAGAAACATTGGCAGCCTTTATGCTTAATGATGTTTAGAGATCATGTCCCCAAGTACATGGGAAATGTGGCTTTATATTCTCCCCGTCTCTCGCTGGAATTCTGCTTCTCATTCTGAATGTGTGAGTTAGGAGTAAAGAGTTTGCTCAGGTCTCCCTAGACTTGTGCAAGGTCTCAGGGATCGAAAAACTATCTTGTTGATCCACATAGCCAATAGCTAGGGGAGTGTGGGGGAAAAGGGAAAGGATAAACCTTATGGATAGCAGGGAAGCGGTTGATCTGGCATATCTTGACTTTAATAAGGCTTTTGATACTGTCTCACATGACCTTCTCATAAACAAACTAGGGAAATATAGCCTAGATCAGTGGTTCCCAAACTGGGGTTTGTGAACCCCTGGGGGTTCATGAAATGTTACAGTGGGTTCTCGGGAAAAAAATCCCTAATATTGTTCAGAGCTGTCCCTAGGGACCAGCACAAGGCCAACAGCCCCGGAGCCCCTGGACTTCCAGGAGCTAAACAGATCAAAGCAAGCATATATATCACACTGAGATTTCAACTTCAAGACTCCTTATCACAGGGGTTCTCAGACTCGGGGTCGCGAGGTTATTACATTGGGGGTTGCGAGCCTCCACCCCAAATCCTGCTTTGCCTCCAGCATTTATAAAGGTGTTAAGTATATAAAAAAGTGTTTTTAATGTATAAGGAGGGTCGCACTCAGAGGCTTAGTATGTGAAAGGGGCCAGCAGTACAAAAGTCTGAGAACCCCTGTCTTATCAGAAATGGAAAGGGAGGTGGATACTTTTTGCTGTTTTTAAAATGAAATAGGCAGCTAGTATTGTTTTTCAAATGATTATGAAGAATAAATTTAAGCTTTGTTGTAACGTGCATTGTTTACCTGGACTGCTCAAGGCCTGAGTGCTTTTGTTGGAGGAACTCTTTGAGTTGGCTTCTTAAATCCCTTCATGCTGTTTCACATCTGATACTCCTTGATGAAACATAGGAGCCTTGTCTTAAAACAGGCTTATTCAAAGTGATACAAGCTACGAAAGTGAGATCTTGGAAGAGTGTTGCCATTTTCATAATGTAATACAAATATTGTAATGATAAATAATAATAATTAATTGTAAATAGTGTGTAATAAGTATGTCATAAAAATAAATTTTATATTTCGAAGATCACTACTTTTATAATCTATACTCAGGGAAAGGAGAAAATTCCTGGAAATATTCATTTTTAGGAGGGGGTTCACGAGACTTGACATTCGATTGAAAGGGGTTCACAGGTTGTTAAAGTTTGGGAACCATTGGCCTAGATGGAGCTACTATAAGGTGGGTGTATAACTGGTTGGAAAACTGTTTGCAGAGAGTACTTATCAGTGGCTGACAGTCATGCTGGAAGGGCATATAAAATGTGGTCCCACAGGGTCTGGCTCTGTTCAATATCTTAATTAATGATTTAGATAATGGCATAGGGCATACACTTACAAAGTTTGTGGACAATACCAAATTGGGAGAGGTTGCAAGTGATTTGGAGGATAAGATTAAAATTCAAAATGATCTTGGCAGACTGGAGAAATGATCTGAAGTAAATTCAGTAAGGACAAATGCAAAGTACTCCACTTAGGAAAGAACAATCAGTTGCACACATACAAAGTAGGAAATGACTGCCTAGGAAGGAGTAATGTGGAAAGGGATCTGAGGGGTCATAATGGCTCACAAGCTAAATATGAGACAACAGTGTAACACTGTTGCAAAAAAAGTGAATGTCATTCTGGGATGTATTAGCAGAAGTGTTGTGGGCAACACACGAGAAGTAATTCTTCTGCTCTACTCTGTACTGATTAGGCCTCAAATGGAGTAGTGTATCCCGTTCTGGGCACCACATTTCAGGAAAGATGTGGACAAACTGGCGAAAGTCCAGAGAAGAACAACAACAATGATTAAAGGTCTAGAAAACATGCCCTAGAGGGAAGATTTTCAAAATTGGGTTTGTTTAGTCTGGAGACTAGAAGACTGAGGGGAGACATAACAGTTTTCAAGTACATGAAAGGTTGTGACAAGGAAGAGCATGAAAAATTGTAGCGCTTTAAGGTCCCTGTTCCTTTTGCTCCCCCACATCTGCTGACGGGAGAGAGGGGCAAAAGGAACAGCTAACCAGCTGTGGGGGCAGGGTGGAACGACTGCTGATTCCCTAGCCCTGCTCCCTTCCATCAGAGGCCCCGCCCCTTCCGGGGGAAGCTGCGCCCTCTCCCCATACCGGTAAATCCAAAATTTTACTTTCACCCCTGCATACAATCAGTTCCTTTTTAAGGAATGTTAACTGAATGTGCGTAGCTTCTGAAGGGGAACAGATACTATAGACGGCAAGAAACATTTCAGATGCTGTACCCGCAACAGCAGAGTAAGGTGTCCCATGCCAAGTATCAGCTGCAGGGATCATTGATAGCACTGAGGTGGCAGTTCAGTTTATCTCCATTCAATCAGTGGCCTCTCAGAGGAGTCTACCGACAAGATTAAAAAAATTATGACAAACAAACAGGGATCCCCAACATCACAACTGGAAGACCTGTTAGGAACTAGACTGAGAAAGAGTGATCACATCTCATTTTACATAAGAACTGCCATGAGATGGTAATGACTTTCCATGACTAATAATCTGGGTCATATTTGAATTGTTGACCTAGAGATGAGAGGTTTCATATTCCATTTCCAAATCCCTGAGCCATCCGGTCCCTAATAACTTCTTTCAAAACAAATAGAATGGAACTTTTGAATTGTGCAATGCATTTTGACATCCTCCCTTAGACGAAAAATGAATGTTGCTTCACATTTGCAAACGTGATCAGTGCACATGTAAAGTATCCACGTAACCCTCACAAATATTTCTCATTATGCACCAAGGAGAAAAAATGTCTCCGTGTACACTCAAGTTGGTGTTGTCTCTTACAGGGGAATTGGGACATGAAAGTATAAAATAATGTCATTGTTAACTAATTATTGATTACTATTAGTAGTAGTAACAATATTGCGGTAGTGCTGTATACACTGTGCTGGACGCTGTCTGTATGCCCACAGCAAAACTATGGCCTTGCTTCAAAGAGCTTACAATTTAGGAAAATGAATAACCAAACTTTATTTTAAAATTTGTTTGTTATTCAGAACCTTCACCCTGGGCTTTTTTCCTCTCACGTGTATTTCAGGTTGTCCTGACTTAGGTCTACAGTACTTTCCATTAATGTTTTAAGTATCTTTGTTTTCTGAGTAGTTTTCTCCATAGACAGATCATTCTTTGCTGCAGCAAGAGGTAGCACAGATGCAAAAGGAGACATATTTATGCATGCCATGCCCTTTTCAATTAGTTCTCACTGTCCCTGTAATATGGGGAGAGGGGGGAGAAACAAAGGAGAGAACATAAAATAAGAATGTTTATTGTAATTGAATAGGCTTATATGGTACACCTGAATTAGTGTATCATAATATTCATTAATAAGATGCTATCTGGAGTGTATCATAATATTCATTAATGAGATGCTACCTGGAGTTACATATGCTTTTTATAAGATGTAGTATTTATTGGATAGTGTAGCATTCTCTAATGATGTGTTTACCTATGATTAAACACATAGCTATATCCTTTACAATATGCTTTGTTTATATACCTTACTTCTGTTACATGTGTGATAAGTCTTATGTGTTGCATACTGTATTATTCACTTATGATATGCTACCTGCAATTGTATATGCTTATGGGATATGCCTTATTCATTGCATACTGCAATATTAACGGTACCAGTATGTAGATGGATCCTGGTGTTACACTTTCTCATTTTTACTTATTTAATTTCTTTTGATTATTTTAACCATCCCTTTTATGTTTTGGGTGCTCTGCCACACGTTTCTACAAACACAGAAGCTTTATTAAGCACCTTATTCATTCCATATATGAAAATCTGGCCCCATTGAAGTCAATGGCAAAGCTCCCATTGACTTCAGTGGACACAGGATTTTATCCAATGTGATTTGCATTATGTGATATTGCATTATGTGCTTATCTGTCATGACTTATTTACTAATATGAAATTCCTCATGTCTACATAGAGAACAATTATTTGGGATCTGTGCAGCTGGGAGTGCAGGGCAGCTGAAGAAGTGAACATCACCCCCAAATACAGAGCTAGGGCGAGGGGCTGCCAGGAAACCCCTGGACTGTAATAGCAACCATGGCCCCTCTGTGTCACTTGCACAGGGTATTGGGACTTGCGAATCTGCACAGAACATGGATCTACCACTCCTCCATTGGTCCATTCCCAAAGGTCTATTAAAATGTTAATCTCTCGTAGTTTGTAACTTAAATCTGATTGAATGCAGAATGTATTCAATTTAAAAATACATCTGTAGATGTCCACCCAGTTCTCTGGGTGCCTATCCCATAAATTAAAAACACATCATAAATGCAGACAAAACACTGCCCCTAAATACCTCCCCCTCCATTTACAGCTTCCTCGACAGCCTACATTACGATGTGTTTTGGAGTGTGCTCAGACACTTATTAAATCTCAGCTCTGGTGGACCAAGAGGAGGAGTCAGTTTCAAAATTGAGGTCCGCTGGCAGAGACCACCTTGCTAGCAGCTCACTCCTGGTAATACTGAGGGAGGTTCAGCTCCAGCGCCTCTGCTGATCTCACCTGTGACCGTATGTTATGGGCAGTGAGGTGATTCTCTCAGGTAACCAGGTCCCAAACCATATAGGGCTTCCCAGGTTAAAGCCAAGATCTTGAATTCCACCTCAAAGCTTATTGGAGGCCAGTGCAGGTCCCAGAATACAGATCTAATGCACTCCTAATGTGCAACTCCACTTGATAAGTGGGCTGCAGCATTCCGCTCTAGCTGCAGCTTTCAAACTATCCCAATGTGTAGAGAGCATGACCAATCTAGGCACAGCTCATTGTGCTAAGGTTTGCATTGGAGAGAAAAACTTGCACTTGCCAGGCACAGATGGAAAAAGTGCTTTTGGAGACAGCCTCCACCTGGGCATGCAGAAGCGCCCCAGGATCTAACACCTGTGAAAAGCACACGTTTTAAAAAAGGCAGTCACCCTCCATCAGAAGGATACTGATACTGATATGAGTTCCTCCAACTCTTCCAGCTCCTTCCTCCAGCCCACTAACATTATCTGTCTTGTCTGGATTGAGTCACCCACAGCTAGCTCTCATGAAAGACCCAGTTGCAGCTAGGGGTTGAGTAGTTTGCTCTGATTGGGCCTGTCATAAGTATAAAGTAGCCTAGAATTAGTGTTTATCTGTAAGGGGTTAAGCTAAAGGTAACCTGAGAGGTGGACAACTGAGCAATGAGAAATTCCTCAGGAGACAAAGGATTTTGAGTTTCAGTTTCTCTCTGGGTCTCTTCTCTGTTCAACTCGGCTATGGGATGAATCACACCTATTTCTTTGACTGTAACTATAAACTTTCTATCAAGTAAGGTAGTCAGTAAGTTTACCTTCTTTTTATCACTTGGAGGGTTCTCAGTGGTGAGTGTTGGCTGGGTGCTTCTTGATATTGTAAGATTCAGCAGAGATATCAACAGTGAGAGAAAGCTGCCTCGGGGGAGAGGTTTGGTTTCTTAATTCTTTTGTTGATTATGGTAGATGCTGTTCTATTGATGGTTATAAGCGATTTATTCCTTTCTTTTTTTTCTTTTATTAAAATCTTTCTTTTAAGAATCTGACTGCTTGTTTTCCATTGGGTAAGATCCTGGTTTTGGATTGGGCACGTCTTGCAGGATCAGGCGAGGCTTTTCTCTCAAGCTTCCCAGGGAGGGAATAAGTTTGGGGGTTTTGTGGAAAGAGAAAGAGGGGCTTCAAGTGGCCCATGTCCAATGGTTTTTTGAGACATTCTCACTTGATGGTGGCAGCATATCAGTTCCAGACACAGAAGAAGTTGTGTTCTGGGGAAAAACATTTTAACCCAAGCTGTTAAAATAAGTTTGGGGGATTATTTCCTTTTTTCATGCGGGTCCCCACCTCTGTACCCTAGAGTTCAGAGTGGGGAGGCAATCCTGACAGGGCCAGATGTGAAGAACATATGGAGCTGAGTGTCATCAGCGTACTCAGCGCACTGCAGGTAACATCGCCTCACCAAAGCCCTCTAGCATCTTCAGACACACGTCGAACAAAAAAGAGGCAACAGCATTGACCCCAGCAGCGTCCCACCAAAGAGAGCAGTTTTTCACAGCTACTCTTCAAGTTCTCTCAGAAAGATAAGAATGAAGCTAGACAAGAGCAGTTCCAGCCACTACTGCTAGTGTCCTCAAGTGAACCAGCAAAATCACACGGACAACTGTGTGGAAGACTGTTGGAAAAGCAGTGGGAACAAAGAACTATTGTTTCCAGCTTTTGCAAATGTTTCAGAGAGTTTTAGATTGAGCTGAAAGGATGATGTGATTCCTGCTTCCAATTGGCAAGGTCCGTCCTTTGTGATACACTTTAGCTCTTGACCAATCACAGCTGACAGAGCTCTCAGTGGAAGACTAGAACCAACCTTCTGGCAATACTCCATGTACAGTTCATAAGGCTATAAACATCTGTTTGCAAGAATGTTTCGCATTAATATAAGGCAGACCACTAAATGACTGATGTTATATGCATTTCATCACGGTGCAAGAAAATGTAAGAATTTTTGCCCTAAATGTTCAAAAGTGACTCAGGACTTATTTTGGCTTAATTTTTGGATTCCCAGTTTGAGACAACTTAAAGGGCCTGATTGTCAGGCTCCGTTAAGGTGCTTCAAGTTATGCATCCAAAATCACCCGTCACTTCTGACAAATGTAAACCTTGGTGTTTGCGAGTAAAAGGGAATGGCAGGTAGGAGGAAAGATCCTCTTCAGAAGAATTTGGAGCAAAACAAGTTTTTGGCCTTAAATTCTATTAAATTAATTGCAAGCTCATTAGGGCAATGACAGTCTTTTTGTTATGTATGTACAGTGTCCAACGTGGTGGGGTCCCTGCTACATGACTGGAGTTTGTAGGTGCTATGATAATACAAATAATCTTACTATGATAGTAAGAGGCATCTGATGTTGTAGTTGGTTTGTAGTGATTTCCTTTGGAATAGAACAACAAGTAAATCACACTGCCAGTCAACAATAAAGGGCTAGGATGTACATTTTGCACAAGCCCTGTGTAGGGCAGTGGGGAATCATACAACTCCAAGACAAGAAACAGCTCTAACTGGCAAAATCCCCATTGACTTCAGTGGTGCAGGATCAAGGCTGAGGGGTCCCTTAGAAGGCACTTTCTCTTCTGGGACTGGTGAGTGCACATGGGGCTGGGGGTGGGGGGTAGCAATGTTCCCTACCCATTAGGAAAATGCAGTATAGAGCTCTGGCCTCATGACTCCTGTTTTAATAATTTAGATGGAATAAATGTGCCAAAGGTGTTAATGTAACCCAGTCAAAGTCTAACCTTAAATGGTATTAAACAAGGTCTGGGGCTTGGCATACAGAGACCTCAGCCTGCTTAGTACCATGGCAAAACCACCATGGTACTAAAGATTTATTAAAGATGCAGAAAAGAAGGAAAACCAGTTAAAGCATTGGGAATGTAAAATATGGCTTTTGTTTTAACAACATTCCTTATTGTCTTTCCTTTAGCTGGAGTCTTACAAGGGGGAAAAAAAACCCTTGTCTGACCGTCTCTTAGCTGGTGTCAGAGGCGGTAATAACTGTCCTCCTGGGGGAAAGAGAAGAAGTTAGTTGAGACAGGCTGGAGCTGCTGTTGTTAAAGTCTGATTCATCTCAGGTGGAGTGTGAGATTCCGCTGGAGCTGGGAGGGGTGGTGATGTAATCTGGATCCCTCTCTCTGGTCTGAGCTGGTCAGAACATTGCTCAGGATTAGGACAAAGAAAGTCTGGGTCCCTGGGGATGATGCGATTGGCAGCCATGATGATGAAGCTTGCTCCAGTAACCTCCCTTTGTTCTTCTATTTGTTCTTTCCCCTCCAAAGTCTCTTTCTATAGGGACCCAAAAAGGGAGTGATGAGTGGAATTGCCCATCCTCTCATTATTTGCTCACCAATTAGGTCTAATATCTGACTATGACACACCAGGGCACAATCCAGACTAATGAGTAGCTGTGTCACCCCTGCCCTCTAGCCTGAGCTGCCCTTTACACTGCTTTGCTGCTGTAGCCTCCAGCCTGGACTGCTCACAAACAGCCTCCAGCATGTAAGTCACTCCCAGCTCAGCGTGTGTGGGGGCTGTAGATGGCTAGCCACACCTTGGCTCTTACCAGCCTTGGTTATACTGCAGGGTGACCCCAGCACACTCCCAGTCTTAGATTTCCCCAAAAAATATATTTAATGTGCTTCCCAGCCCTCTCCTGACCAATACAAGGTTTTACAAAGTCCATTATTGCTTTAGAACACTTCACAATATAGCCCACAGCATATAGGCTAAAACCCACAATGGCATTTAGGCTCCTAACTTCCATTGAAGTCAGTGGATGTTAGGAGCCTAAATACCTTTGAGTATCTTGGCCATAGGATCTGGGCCTATTGAAATCAATGAGAAAACTTTTTCTGATTTCACTGTACTTAGAATCATATTCATAGTGCCTTTCAATGAAAGATCTCCAAGCTGTTTACACCATTGGGCCTATCACTTTAATGGGAGCTTTGCCCAGGTACAGGCTGCAGGATGTGCCAGTTTATTCATTCAGACTTACTACACCATTGTCAAACTCCCAATGATTTCAGGGAGTGCAGGCTTAGGCCCCAACAGAGATTCATTTAAACTCCATCAAAATAATTGGAGAATTTTCTCTCGGTGTTAAGAATATTTTCAAACTGGCGGATGGGGAGCTATGTGTCATTGGTATCAATCTGAGTTTATGCACAGGGCCCAATCCAAACCCCACTGAAGTCAGAAGAGAGACTCCCACTGACTTCAACGATCATTCACTCTCATCTATAAATCCCTGCAAAAAGTTGCCTTGGAATGGTCAATAAATAAGACCAGATGCTGGAGAAGTTAGTCAGAAACTACAGTGGCAGGTGAGTCTATAGATAGATAAATGCTATGATATATGCAATGTCCCTGGGGCTAGGATGTTTTCAACACATTGTGGTATAGCCTTTCTCACTGCACACGCACGAATGTAAATGAAAATTACACGTGTTCATCAGCAGAACAATAGGCCCCTTGGAATGAACAATTCATAATAAAAATGGTTCCTTTCAGAGTAGAAAGTGCTTTTTGTCTAGTTTTTAGAAATACAGCAGGAAAACTCGATTTATTTATGCTTGCTTTCTTTTAACAATGGTTTCTTTGTTCTCCTCTTCCTTTGCCTTCTCTGTGCTAGTTAGCAGCAATGTCTGATGATGGCAGGCTAGGGAGAGAAAGAGACAGAATAATTGTCAGGAGGAAGAAGTAATTATGCACCCTTCAGAAAATATAATTCAAGCAACATTTTTAAACAAACAAGCCAAGGAAATATGTTTCAGCCACACATTCAGGACTTTCCCTTAAATACACATTTACATTGCCCCATCATTCTGAGTTGCTGTTTCCCATTACTGTTCTCATTTCTCCCTCCCAACAGTGCCCACAAAGCAAGGGGGATCACCAATATGTTAACTCACTCCGGTCAGGCAGGTGCCTTCCAAAAGCATGATTATTGCTGCTTTATAGTTGTTCCATGGTAGGGGATGACAGGGTGTGACGTTATTGACATAATCTGGGACCGTATATAGATCATTGTTGCAACCAAGGTCCTGTATTGACACCAAATCTTATATAAAGGGGGTCATATAAGGTATCTAAGACCAGGTTGTGGTTTGCTGGTTATGATTATGCTGTCTATATGCATATGTCATTTCTGTAGTTGAAGTTATGAATATTGGCTCTATATCATCTGTATCTCCAACTTATGCTATGCCAGGCAAGTTGGTGGCAGCTCTGCTTGGCCTGCTTAATGGCCGTTTAAGGCTCATCAGCTATACAATTGACCCATTGAGAGAGGGCAGACACACCTTGTGACTCAGCAAGGTATGCAGGGACTTGCCCGTGTGACTCCAAACTCCATTTTGCTATAATTTTCCACAGTAAGAACAAAGAGGTGTTCTTACACCTGGAAAAGACTATAAAAGGCTGATGCCTCATCCCCATCTTGTCTTCAATCCTGCTTCATACCTCTGGAGGAACTTTGTTACAAAATGAAGCTCTGAACAAAGGACTGAATGATCCATCCCAGCTGTGGATGTACTCCAGAGACTTGATTTGAACCAGCAGTTTATTCTATCACTGCTACAAGCCTGAACCAAGAACTTTGCCATTACTGTATGTAATTGCGACAAAGAGTCCTGTGGCACCTTATAGACTAATAGATGTATTAGAGCATAAACTTTTGTGCATGAATACCCACTTCATCGGATGCATGCAGTGAAAATGACCAGAGGCAGCTATAAATAGGTAGGCAGGAATCAGGCTAGAGATAATGACATTAGTTCAATCAGGGAGGATGAGGCTCTCTTATAGTAGTTGATCTGGAGTTGTGAACACCAAGGGAGGAGAAACTGCTTTTGTAGTTGTTTGTCTTTGTTCAAAGACTGGAAATGGCTAGCCAACTACAAAAGCCGTTGTATATTGACCTGGGTCTGGGGCTTGGTCCTTTGGGATCAGGAGAACCTTTTTCTTTTACTGGGGTATTGGGTTTTCATAATCAGTCCTCCCCATAACGAGTGGCTGCTGGTGGTGATACTGGGGAAACTGGAGTATCTAAGGGAATTGCTTGTGTGACTTGTGGTTAGCCAGTGGGGTAAAACCAAAGTCTTCTCAGTTTGGCTGGTTTAGTTTGCCTTAGAGGTGGAAAACCCCCAGCCTTGGGCTGTAACTGCCCTGCTTAAAGTAATTTGTCCTGAATTGGCACTCTCAGTTGGGTCCCACCAGAACCAGCACCATTACACAAGGATAGTCAGATAACTCATAATACATTTAACATCTACGTAAAACTGTGATGCATTAGGGTTCAACCTAGACCAGTAAGGGGTTGTGTCAGTCTGCCCTGTAACTCCAGGTGCTTTGTGCTGTGCAGCTTGGTTCAGAGCCCTGACAGCAGTAGCATGCTCAGATCACAACAGCCTCCCACTGACTTCCACCAGCTTTGGTTACTCCTTGCAAGGTGACCACAACACCCTCCACATCCTGAATTGCCTCCAAATTGTCCTGTGTTGTAGTAGCCGGTTCCCTAGCTGAATTCTTGCAGAAGTTAAGTTCGCTGCTCCTTTGAAGAGACAGAACCCAGCAGCGTATTACCCTAACTGGGGTTAGCAAACCCTCTATTTTAATCAAAGCATTGAATTGATTTATAGTAAAAATAAAACAAATTTATTAAACACAAAGCCATAGGTTTAAGAGATACCATGTATAAGGACTAACAATGGAAAGGGTTATAATAAAACAAAAGTAAAAATATGTTTCTAAGACTAAAACCTGACTTAACAAACTAGAACCTTTTGTTGAAAAGAAGCGTTTCTCACCAAGTCTCTTTTCTAGCATGGATCACCAGACTCATCCATTATATAACTCAGAGCACTCAGTTCCTCTGTCTCTTCACGTGAAGGATGCAAAATGGCTTTTTCTCTCTCCTTATATCTTCCCAAAGTTCATTAACTCCACTTCAAGAGGCAGGAAGGCTTCCTGGGTGCAGTCTGCCTCTTCTGTTGAGATCGTTAAGTGACCATCTTTCCCCACTTGCTTAACTGATGGCTCTTTTTACCTTGTATGTAAATGTGCTTTTCTTTGTCTTTGGTCTCATCTTCTTAAATTTACTTTGGAGACTCAATCAAGCAGGTGGAACCACATTCTTCGTCTGGAATGGGCACAGTTTAGGCACTGCTTGCTTAATACATTTTCAGAACACATTTCTTTATGGGTTTACTGTACATACATCATGCAAGAATGTTAATGATCAGTGAGTTATTTGTTTTCAGTGATATCGCGTGTCATCTTTTGGATATCTATCATAACAACAGTGTGCCAAGTGCCATTGGGGTGCTCTTCAGGCCACAATAACGAATAACCATTGTGACGGTGCACCCCATAAGGCTCTATATGTAATCAAATATGATTACAAATGTATATATATATATATGACATAACTGGAATATGTTTTATGCTACATATGCCATGTAACATATCTCTGTAAAGGTTATGATATACTGAATCTATTCCTCCAATATGTATGCATGTATCATTTTTGTAGTTGAAGTTATGAATATTGGCTGTGTACTTGCTTAATTTCTAAATAGCCTTAGTAAAAGCATTTGGTCAGCTTCTTGAGAAAGGAATGTGCAATTTAAGTGCCCAGTCAAGAAGCACTTAAAAGACAATAGAGCTTGGGAGGCTCCAATCCACATAAGAAGTCTACTTAAGGACATTCAGGGCAGCATGTGAACAATGGCTGATATCTGTAAGTTATGCGTCACGCATGGACATGTGACTTGCCCATGTGACTCCAGATCTCCATTTTGTAACTGGATCATACACAGGGAGAGGGAGGGGTATCCACACAGAGGAGAAAGTCTATAAAAATCCCTAGGAGACTCCTCCATTTGGTCTTCAGAGAGACTCTCCACCCGCAAGGATACCTGGAAGAAACTGAAACAAAAGACAGTGACTATAGGGGATGTGAGTGATTGCTGGACCCAGAGTAGAGGGAGACTAGTCTATAAAAGGAAGCTTACTGCAACATCTCTGAGAGTGAGGTTTTATCCGTAATAGGGATACATTTGCATGTTCTATTTTATTTTACTTGGTAATTCACTTTGTTCTGTCTGTTACTACTTGGAACCACTTAAATCCTACTTTCTGTATTTAATAAAATCACTTTTTACTTATTAATTAACCTGGAGTATGTATTAGTACTGGGGAAAGCGGGCCAAACAGCTGTGCATCTCTCTCTCTATCAGTGTTATAGAGGGCGAACAATCTATGAGCTTATGCTGTATAAGATTTATGGAGGGTAAAATGGATTTATTTGGGGTTTGAACCCCATTGGGAGTTGAGCATCTGAGTGTTAAAGACAGGAACATTTCTTAAGCTGTTCCAGGTAAATCTACAGCTGTTAGGGGATGTGGTTCAGACCTGGGTCTGGGTTTGCAGCAGGCTAGTGGATCTGGCTCAAACCAGGCAAGTCTCTGGAGTCCTAAGTTGGCAGGGCAAGGAAGCAGGGGCAGGAGTAGTCTTGGCACATCATTTGGCAGCCCTAAAGGGGTTTCTGTAATCCAACCCATCACAATAACCCACTAATCTCCATCAACTTCTGCCTTAATGTTGCCCTTAACTTGCCTCTTGCTCCTACATGAAAACCCCTGGTGCAACTATCACCTGTAATTAAACTGTATCTTCCACCACTTTATGCCTTGTGATACATGGGAATGTGAATGTAAAACACTTGAGCCCTGTCTACACTAGTCCTTGAGCCACTGCTACAGCTGCCATTTGCAAGTGGCTGCAATAGAGATACTAATTTTTCTAGTAAAAGACAAGGCCGTTCTGAGTTCACTAGAAGCAGGGTCCAATTTATACTGTATACTAGGCATACACTTGTTCTAGCCTAGCTTTTGGGTGGTGGTTTCTTATGCCTAATACATAGCACAGGTTTTCCTTTAGGTAGGAAAAAGAGGGTGTTTTATAAGTTACAGGAAAAGAAGGTTAACTAACTGAGACTAGTTTTGTGAGCCCCAAAAGTAGTCTGCATGGCTTATTGCAATCCCTTGAACTCCATAGGTTCATCTATCTTTTTTGGGCATATGTATGCATTGCACATGTTCCTTTTGTTTGTTCAATAGGCAAATTTCAGATTAATTTTTTATTCATTTTTAACACATAGCATGTGTCCCTTTCTGTATGTGGTCTGTGAGGAAAATCTAATAATGTCAGAATCACTTGTATTCAAAAATTATCTACCTTGCCTCAAGCAAGCTATTTATCCCAGGAGCTTTATTTATAAACATTCTAACAGATAAGCTGCCTGTTTCTAAGCATTACTTTCAGATTTAGATGCATCTAGGATATTGGCTGAACAAGTGCTGCGGGAGAGAGTTGAAACTACTGGACAGGCAGAATGGGGCAAGTAGTGTGTGTATATGTTGAATGCTTTGTACAAGAAATCCACAAAAGGGCAGGGAGAATCATCTTAAGTAGATGGATAGGCTAGGATGAAGGCATCTGTAACAATGGAATAAATAACAGAAGGCATCAGAGAAAAATGGAGAAACATTGACTTGTTAAATAAGGTTTCAGTGAGGAAGTTTCTAATGTGGCTTTATGCAAATAAAAAGAGCATTGTTTGCAAAGAAAAGACAGGAACAAGAATAGGCACATGGAAGGGATCAGACATGCTATAGTGTTCAAATATGTAATTCATTGACAATTCAAAGGGACAGTAGGCATAAATAAAGAATAATGGTGATGCACAAATCAATTTGGGTAAATATTGAAGGATAGAGACTGTTTAGAAGAGATCAGAGAAGAAAGGAGGTAATTGCCATTTTATACAGCAGGTAAAGGAACATTTACAGTTAATTGAGATGTGAGAGTTTGAATTGCAGGCAGCGTTGAATCCTGCTGCCTCAAATTAAAGGCATATGCCTGCTCTCAGATCCTTGTGGCGGATCTCTCTTGCAAATTTTGAATCTGAACTAACTGTGGAGCTTCCTTTGACATCAGTGGGAGTTCTGTGTGGCAATTAAGCCTATCTCTCATTTGCTGCTGCAAAAGTCTGTTTTTATGCCTGTGTAATTCCACTAAAATCAATGAAATTACACCAATGTAAAACTGAAGTAGCTTAGTGTTGAATCTAGGCTCTTAATAAGCCAGAAAGTTCTATAGCCTCACTCAGGGCTTGTCTATACTGTCCCACCTTTTGGACTATGTAGGGGGTGAATAGCAGTATGCACAAAGTGCTGCAGTATAACTCCCCTGTGTGGATGCTGTGGGTGTGAACTGAAAGGTTCTTAGTGCTTACTGATGTAGTCCTCTTCAAACAGGTCTATCTTAATGCGAACTAGGAACCTTTTAGTTCGTGCCCACAGGGTCCACCCAGGTGAATTACAGCACGGCACTTTGGTGCACATTAATATTCACATCCCTGTTGTGTGACAGCAGTGCAGTGCAGACATGCCCTAAGATTTGAAGTGTGGATCTAAGAGTAGGATTATGGCCCTAAATCAAGAAACTGATCTGAATAACTTAAATTGTTCTGCTTATTTCATCTATGTAACTCAAATATCATTACTATGAATTGGTTCTTTTTAGCACACATTTTATTTCAATTAACTTTCTGTGGTACTGATCTGACACCACAGTATCTCATAACATCCCTACGAGTGGTAGGGCAGTGTTATTATCCCCATTACAGGTAGGGAACTGACGCATAGACTTGCCCATGGTTACACAAGGTGCACATGGTACAGTAGAGACTGGAACCCACATCTCTGAAGTCTCAGGCTAGCACCATAGCCACTGGGACAATCCTTCCTCTCCTTCAACTCTGCTTCATTTTGTTCCTTCCCATCCATTAATCTTCAGTTAATTTCTACTTTCATCCAACATCTCCAGGGAAGGACTTTACAATTCATATTTTGTGGAAGAAACAAAGCTGCATGCTATCTTTGACTTCAGTGGGAGTTGACCTAGGTTCAAATTGATGCTCAGAGGAGTTCTGCATTTGGAGCGAGGGAACACTGTGGCTCAGGTCTGGAGACGAAGAGCTGAGTAGGCACGGTTTTGCTAAGTCCTGAGTTAAGAGGAATACAATTCACAAATGTTGAGAAATAAAGATGTTGAATTCCTAGTGCCACAGTTTAGAAGAATGAAAGAAATGTTGGGTGAATTTGAATGACATAAAGCAGGTGGAAAAAGAACATGAGGTGGGCTGGGAGGAGATGGAAAGTGTTGACAGATAAATCACTGTCTATTCAAGAGTTATATATGCCACCTAGCAATAAATACCCTACGAGTTAAAGTAGGGCAATATGGATGAGCATGGAAAAGCAGAAAGTAATCAAGGACAAGAAGGAGACATATGCAAGGTATAAAATGTCAGGCACTGAGAAGGACTGGGGAGATTACAGAATGGAGTTAAAAGAATGTAAAAAAAAAGAAGCAAAAGTAAAGAATGAAAGAAATATTATGCAAGAGGTTAAGGTAAATAATAAGAAATTCTTCAGATATGCAAGGGACAAGACATCAGTGGAGGAGACAGTTAGGGTTCTAAAGGGATGCAAGGATAATTTATTAAGAGAAGGTTTGGACATTGCTAAAAGAAAATGTAATTAATTATTTGCCTTAGTGCTCACAAAGAAGGATAACAGAAGAAAGGCTAGGAGACAGAAGACATAAATTTATGAAGAAAAATATTGAAGAAAACCAGGGGAAAGTGTGATCAGAATAGAGAACGTTTAAAGAATGAAAAAAACTACAGAGCCCCATGAGGTCAGAGAGGAGAGCCCAGAATTTTGAGGAAAATAACAGGAAAAGGAGGGAGAAAGGAATGGGGGAAATGAGGGAGACAGAGTGACACTTTTAGTAGATCAATTAAAAACCTTCTTGGGCAATGGGAGAAGTACATGCCAGAAAGAAGCTCAAGAAGGATCTAAGAAAGATTATGGGAGTCACATAAAGAAGCACATAAAACAAACCACTTTATTAGAAAACTAATGGGGCAAAATACTTAGAAAGTGGTATGATAGACCCAGGCCATCTGGATACAGCAGAGTAACAGAAGCCAGATATTCTGGCCACTGGATCAACAGTTTTCTGTTCCCTGACTGACCAGAGCAGGGACTGCGGCAGGCTAATGAGACTCCAATTAACCTGTAAATAGTCAGGTGAGGCCATTGGCCACCTGACTCTAATTAAGGCCTCTGTGGTACTGTAAAAAAGGGCTCACTCCAGTGAAGCAGAGGAGAGCATCTGCTGCTGGAGGGTGGAATACAGAAGACACACTTGAGCTATTGGTAAGGGAGAAGCAGGAGAGCTGTTTCAACCCAGGGAAAAGTAGCAACTCTGGCAGTGGAAGGGTGGCTACCAACAGCTACTACAATTAGGGGTCCCTGGGCTGGAACTGGAGTAGAGGGCAGGCCTGGGTCCTGGGGGCCCCCCCCCCCCCACTACTGAAACACCTACTGGAAGGGGAAGACAGGCCCCTAGCAGGACAGGTGGCTATACTGTCCTGAAATAAGCCCAGAGGGATGACAGAGACTGTGGGAGTTCTCTCACCACTGCTTTGCTGGCTTATGATGAAAAGGGCTCAGTAGACTGTAACCCTGGCCTAGAGACAGAAGGGCTACGTGGAGGGTTGCAGTGAGTTCTGATGCTAGCATAAACCACTTGGAAGCATGGGACTCATAGGGGCAAGATTAGAGCTTTGCCACAGTGGGAATACTTAGATAATTACAATTGGTTCAAAACAGTTTAGATGGACCCACTTTTTTGTGAAGTTAACTCATCACATTTAATAAACTTTTGCAGAAGAGGCAAAATGTTGCCAGCTGGAAGTTTCAGACCTAATGTAACTGGAGTTCAGGTGAGTTTTTGATTCAATACTATATACAAGGGTACAGTGCTATCTAAAGTATTGAGGCCTTGTCATGAGTAGGAAAAGTGATAATGCACTAGTAAACCCAATTTAAACTCAACCTTTTTCATAAGTGCCAAAGCAGGATGATACCTTTAGGTTCCTGCTTAGACTATAACCTGACCAGATGAAATGGATCTGCATCAACATAAGGGAATTGGCCAGGTTTAGTTTTGCTTTAATAGCATGAGCTAGCTAAATCTGAGCTAATCTCAACCTCTTTTGCTAGTCAAGACAAGACCTTGATGTGAATGAGACATTTGAGACCACAAAGAATTAGCGTAAAAATGTAGGAAACCTAGTACATGAGTGAAAGGTGTTAGAGCATGAATAGCTGGGCTCATTTATTCTTCATCTATTGCAGGAGGCAGCTATATTTTTTTTATTTATTTTTCTTAAACTTTTTGTTTTTCTCAAGGTATATTTTAGTGGCTTTGAAAGGTATTGGACTGATAGTGATGGAAATAGAAGCCATCTGCTTGGGCAAGGAATAGGTGCAGCATTGCCAAGGCAGTACAAGCAATCTCATTCTCTTCCAATAACATTCTCCAATTCTGTTCTGAAGAGACCACTTTTGGGGCTACAGAGTATTTCAGTCTTTGGTTTCTTGACTGGGTGTGCCATTAAAGTACCAGCCTCTGAGGTGGGTTTTGTGATGCAAATGGAACTGGGCAATTTTTTTTCAGCTGAAACTTTTTTTCCAGTAAAAACCAGTCAGATCAGCTGACACATTTCACAATTTTATGTTGATTTTGGCAAATTATTTGGTCCAAACTAAAAATTCCCCAAAACGTGAAACATATTTTGTTCTGATATTTTCAAAATGAAATATTTTGACCTTTTGATTCAAAATAACTTTAATTTTATTTTAATTTTTTGAAAAGGAGAGGAGGAAGCTCAAAATGAATTTTTGTTTGACTTTTCAGTTGGCCAAAAATTCAAAATAATTTGGTTTTTGGTTGACTTTAGACTTTTTTTTTCTAGTTTTAGAAAACTAAAAAAATCATTATACACACATCTGCAGATGCAAATAAGTCCTCACTAGGGTATGGATTGGGACTCACCTCATTTCACATAACACTGGAAAGGATAGTTACAACTTTTGGTCACTGATATTCAGACCAGTGACTATCTACCTATTTTAGGAACTCATGTGGCCTTGATACTGTGTATCTGAGGACATCCTAATCTTTCACGTATTTATCCACACAACACCCCTGTGAGATAAGGAAGTACTGTTATTGGAAACTGAGACAAAGAGAGACTAAAGACCAGATTTTTAAAGGTATTTAGGCAATTAAGTGCTTTTGAAAATCCCACTAGGCATCTATCTGCCTCTTTAGGTGCCTAAATACCTTTAAAAATCTGGCCCTAACTCATATAGACAGTGGAATGGGGTAGAATGGGGCTGGGATGAGGCTGGTGCAGGGGCAGGCAAGCACCTACCCGGCAGAGGGGAAGTTGGCACCACAGGCGAGTGGTGGAGGGGAGTGTGTGTGTATGTGAAGGCGAATGGTGGGCAGGGAGGGTGAAGAGGTGTGTTGGGTGGAGGACTGAGGACTGACGCAGCAAGCCAGTGGTGGGCTGGGGGTTGAGGAAGGGTGTGGTGGCAGGGGGGCTGAGTGAGGGGGGAACATGGGGCAGTGTGGGGGCAGAGCCTGGGAGGAGTGGGGAGTGGACTGTGGGTGGGGCTGATGGCACCCTAATGTGTCCCAATATTTCACTGTTGTGATCTGGTCACCATATGTGGGACAAGGGGGCATAGCTGCATCATCCCCACACCCACTTGATCCCTAGCTGCCTTAATGCCCTCTTAGGATAATGATCAGCCAGCAGAAGTAAGGCTGCTCAAACTAGCACCAGCAAGAAAACCAGGAGCAGGCTGGCCCCAGGATCAGGGGAACATAAAAGTTGGCTGAAAAGTGTCTTTGGCTTCTTCTCCAGTTTTGTACCAAATGCAGCTCCGCCAGCCTGGAGAAATGTGGGCAAGTGAGAGTGTACGCATGTGTAGTTATGTATGCATGTGCATATGTCATTTATAAATCAAATAATTGGTTGCATTTCTGTTTAGCAACGAAAGGTTTCATGGAATCCCAGAACAGGAGATCTAGTCAGAGTGACAAGCATGGTGAGATTACTTAAGTTAATGGAGTCAGGTGGCCAATAGGTGAATAGTTGAGACAAGTTTAGATAGATGACAGTGCCAGTGTTTGGATAAATTGATTTGGAATGACAATAACCACGTTACATGCAGGCTTAAGAATTAATGGGATCCAATATATGTGGACTTTGGGACTGATTTGATGAACCAGTTTGTCAGGTGTACTTAGCACTGATTTGAATATAAGGTTATCAGCCTGTCAGCATTGGCATGCTTCTTCCCCTCCCCCTTTTTTGCTTGTTTAAGCTCCAAAGGATTTGTTGCCGAAGAAGAATTATACCCAGGAAACTGATAAATGTACAGGCTATAAAAAGCAGAGTCTCCTTCACTTAGGAGGAAGGGTTTGAATTTTCAACTGTGTGTGTGGTTTAATGCGTGGAATGTTTGCTTTTAAAAGAAAACGTCCGCCACAAAAACCCATCACTGAATTATTACCTTGCCCAGGCCTCCCATCCATAGACTCATAAACCAGCGGTTCTCAAACTTTAACAACCTGAGGACCCCCATTTTGATTTAAAAATTTTCACGGACCCCACCAAGCCTCTTGCTCAGCCCCAGGCTGATACCCCTTCACCCAAGGCCCTACCCCCGCCTCACCTCTTCCCACCCACACTACACTCTTGCCTCTTCTCTTCCCTGCCTCTTTCTGCCCCCTCCCCCGAGCACACCCTGTCCCGCTCCCTCTCCCTCTCTCCTAACACCTCCTGCATGCTGCTCAACAGCTGTTCCCTGGAGTGCAGGAGGGAGGGGGAGGAGCTGATTAGCAGGGCTGGTGGCCCTGGACATGATTCCACCCCCTTCCCCAAATGCACCCCATCCCCGCTCCTCCCCCTCCCTTCCATCTTCTCCTGCACGCTGGGGAATAGCTGTTTCCTGGCATGCAGGAGGCACTGAGAAGGGTGTGGGGGAGCTGAGGGAGGGAGGGGGAGGAGTTGATCAGCAGGGCCTGTGGACCCCCTGGAACCCCAGTTTGAGAAATGCTGTCATACACTTTAAGGCCAGAAGAGACCAGCATAGTCATCTACTCTGACCTCCTGCATGTTGCAGCCCACAGAACCTCACCCACTCCTGTAATAGACCCATCACCTCTGGCTGAGGTACTGAAATCATGGTTCAAAGACTTCAAGTTACAGAGAATCCACCATTTACACTAGGTTAAACCTGCAAGTGATCCCATACCCCATGCTGCAGAGGAAGGTGAACCCCCCTCCTCCCCAAAGTCTCTGCCAATCTGATCTGAGGTAAAATTCCTTCCCAACCTGAAATACGGTGATCAGTTAGACCCTGAGCATGTGAGCAAGACCCACCAGCCAGACACCTGGGAAAGAATTCCCTGTAGCAACTCAGAGCCCTTCCTATCTAGTGTCTCACCACCAGCCATGGAGATATTGCTGTTAGCAGTCACAGATCAGCTAAACGTCATTGTAGGCAATCTCATCATACCATCCCCATAAACTTATCAAGCTCAGACTTGAACCCAGTTAGGTTTTTTGCCCCCAGAGGCAAGGTGGCCTGATCAGGGGCACCATGTTCCACCATGTTTCCCCCATCCCCAGCACCCATCATCACAATACCACCATCTATTGTACCCTCTCCAGCCTTGTAAAAGTGGAGCTTCAAAGCTCCCAGTTGCTCTGTGGGCAGTGGCAACAGCAATGGTGTGGCAGCAGACCCCTTGATGTGTAGGGGCCTCTCTCATCTCACCTTGGGGGAGAGAAACATTTTTAAAATAAGAAAATTTTTTCTTAAACTGCACATTCTGGAAGCGGGCCTCAGGGATGGGTGTGGTACACAAAACTTCTTTAGCTCTTCACCTCCCAGCCCACACTGCTGAGCCTCTCTCAAGTTAGCTTTTCTCACCTCCTGTATAACCTGCCCCGCATTCATGAGTCTCCTGTCCCATCATGAGTCAGCAGAACCCTTTCCCAGCAGTTCAGCACCTGCTCATGCAAGTTAGGAAAACACATACAACCCGTTTCAGGACATTTCACTCATGGGTATATTTAAAAGGTAGCATGATGGAAAACTTCCTGTAGAAATAACGAGAGCATGTGATCCTATCAGTTTATTTTTAACCATCGGAACATAATAGAGAACTATATCCCTGCTATAGAATTCCATAGGCTAGTTCAGAAGTCCTGTCGTTCTCTAGCAAAGCCTATAGGGCAGGCCTGCACAACATGCGGCTCAGGGGCCACATGCGGCCCGCATGGGCTCACTGTACGGCCTGCAGGGGGTGAGTAGGGGTGGGCAAGCCAAGTGGTGGGGTGGGGGGAAGCGGATGGGGGCGGGGTGAAGGCAGGGCTTTTTGGCCCGCAGCTGGTTTTTTTGCAGTAATGTGGCCCTCCCTGCTTTCCAAGTTGTGCAGGCCTGCTATAGGGTCTCAGAAGTAATTTCTATGGAACCTGTTAAATCTCTATAAACCTCTGTTGGTGTCATTCCTGTTAAATGGAATTGAACTTGTCTGTAAGGGGAATTCACTTATTTCGTATGTATGAAATTTATCAATCTTAAATATATAGGCTGGGATAGGTGTTTGGTTTTTTTTCCCTCAGCTATGAGTGAGGCTTCACATTGCTGTGTGTCTTGTATAAACCTGCATTCTGGTGCACCTTTGTGTTGGAGGACAGGGCCAAGCTCTCTAGTCAGTGGTTCTCAATCAACGGATACGCAGAGATCTTCCAGAGGATATGTGAACTTATCTAGATATTTGCCTAGTTTTACACCAGGCTACATAATAAGCACTAGTGAAGTCGGTACTAACTCAAATTTCATACACACGATGACTTGTTCACACTGCTCTACATACTCTACACTGACATGTGAGTACAATATTTATATTCCAGTTGATGTATTTTACAATGCTATGGTAAAAATGAGAAAGGAAGCAATTTTTCAGTACAGGCACTAGTGACCTGTGACACTTTTTTTTTTTTTTTTTTTCCTTCTGTTTTTATGTCTGATTTTGTAGGCAAGTAGTTTTTAAGTGAGGTGAAACTTGGCGGTACGCAAGACAAATCAGCCTCCTGAAACAGGTACAGTAATCTGGCAAGGTTGAGAGCCACAGCTCCCAGCCACATATTGCCCTTCAGCCACACACACCACTCCCATTGATGTTAATGGTTGTTAAACATGTGGACGGGGGGGTGGCATATAGACTTACATGTTGAGTTATGCTGCTAATTAGAACTGATGGCAGTGAAAAGTGCCACCGCTCATTTTATCAATTACCAGTGAAAATGGGCCAGTGAACATGGAGGCCCTCCAGCCCCTCCTCTTGTGCCAAAGGCTCCACCCCTACCCATCTACTTCCCTTCCCCTGCAGAAGCCCAGAGCACCCCTACTATGGCCCCCGGCCTCAGTGCTGAGCAGCCAGGGGGCAAGGCCCCAGCCCCAGTGCTCTGAGTGGCGCAGCCAGCCCTGGTGCACCAGGCGGCAGTGCTCCTAGCTCTGGTGCTCGGGGTGGTGCAGCCAGCCCCTAAGGTGTGCCAGGCAGAAGCACTTCCCCTGTGGGAGGCAGGCCAGCCAGCCTGGACCAGCTAAGGTAGAGCACTGGAAACTGCCGGAGGAGGCCTGGCCTGTGGGCAGTGCCATGGTAAGCTGTTTGGGAAGGCACAGCCTACCCCTGCTTATGATACCCGCTGCCTGTGCTAGTGAACTCCTCGTGTACACTTCTCTCATGGTAACAGCCTTCCCCTTCCAGCCTCTTAGAGGCCTTGAGGCTTTAGAAGACATAAAACATAAAACTGCTATCAGTGAAAATATGGTTAGGATCTCACAATCGGCAGACCATTCTGCATGACTTTATGGTCAGAAGCTTAAGAAACTCTAAGCTAGACGAAAGTGCTTAGAAGAAAGTATGGGACTTGATTTTTTCCCCCCTATATGAGGGAGGAAATACTTGTGTGCTGAATAATATGCTCTAAATCAAAAGCAGGGTGACATTGAAGGAATCCAGTTCTGTGTTTTAGTGTCTTTATCTCAGAAGGATGCAGGGATTTAAGATTATTGTGCCACAGCGGTTTGCTGCTCAGAAAATGACATCAAGTACAAATACTAAAATTGGTTGAAAAGGGTCACTGAAGTAATAAAAGCAGGGATGACTTTCATGTCCCAGATGAAATTAGTGTATTGTGTCAATTCAGTCCCCTGAGGACTGAGTTGCCACTGGACGGTCTGTTTTGTTTTTCTTAGACAGATGATGTGGTTTTGGAATAATTCTCCCAGTCCCAGTCATTATTTCCCCTTAATCATATCTTCATTTCTCAGGCAAAAGCAGCTGCAAACAACTGAATTATTGGCAGTCACTTGCATTCATGATCCCAGCAACCAATGAAACTGAGAGTGTAATCAGTATTTTCTCATTGCACTGTTCTTTTCCTTCACATTCATTTGTAATGCTTGCATGACAGGATCTTCTTGAGACACAAGGGTCTAAGGGGTAGGCTTCAGATATTAACTACAATTGCAAGGGGGCCACCATGGTATTGCACCCTATCCAAGGCTAAAATATTTTTCAATTGTGCAGTGATCAGCACTGCACACAGAATATTAGATAGCACCTTACAAGTGCCCTGTAAAGTAATAGCTCCCCTTTTTATTATCCTTTGGCATATCAGCCTTCCATTAATACAGTGCATTGCCCTGACTGCCTCAACAGAGAGCTAATAATAATTTAATTTCACAATCACTAAACAAGCTCTGTACATGTATAAACTTGGGTGCCGTAGCCTGCAAAGCTATTAGCTATTTGCTTTTGTTGTGCATTCTACTATTTGAGAGGTGTCTTTAATTTTTGCTGTACTACTAACTGAGAAATATTTAACGTTTATTTAATTAGTTTAGCTACAGTGTAGAAATTTAATGAATATAAAGCAAAGTAAGTAAAAGACTAATGTGGTTACTTTTCTGTACATTGAAAATTAAAAATTAGTTACACTATGATTAAACTGACTCTGGATGGTTTCTTTTGAGTAATTACATTCAAAAGCTATCAAATATCACTGTATAGCTACTATTCCAACTACAGGTGCATAGACTGTATAAACTAAATGTCCTATGAAATAATGATTCTATTGTAAGAATGAAATGCTGATTGTTTATTATCTGATTTTAATTTCTGGTAGTCAAATCTGAGTGGTTTCATTTAGTGCTGCCTTTTGAATAAATTTTAAAAATATCTGAAGCTATAAATATATGTAATGATTAATGTGCAGAATGACGTGGCCAAATTCAGCCATGCTGAATTTGTTGGCCGATGTTATTAAGGCTATTATGGAGAGATTAATTTGGCCGATCAGATGTTGGTGGCCGAATTAATCTCTCCATAATAGCCTTGCCAGTGTGGATCAATGCACCCTCTCCCTTGTCAGTGCCACACACTTTTGGGCTTTGCTGTCTTGTTGTGTGGTGAATACCTGTTCCACCACAGCCCCCTAGCAGACTTTGCACTGTCTGGGACTCTCCCCTAGAGTCTGAGCTGGCTGAGGCTGGCACAGACTGTGAGTGTATTTAACCCACAATGGAACTACTCCAGATTTATGGTGGTGGAACTGAAAGCCCATCTGAGTATGCTTAAAGTCTGAAGTCTTCTGTTCCATTTGATATGCTTTAGGCAGACACTATATTGTGCTTGGCACAATAATTCTAATTTGTGGTTTATGAATGTTACTCCTTTCTAGGCCATGCTTGCATATGGGCATAAAACAGAACTAACTAACTTTACATATGAAAACCATTTTTGAAGATCCTGCATCTAAGAGCTGGTTGTCTTACCCCTCCAATTATAGTATATTGTGGAAACAAACACTTGGGGAAAAACTGTTTGTAAAAGTGACTTTCAAACTGTTGGTTGAACCTGAAAAGTAAAAGCAGTAAGCATGAAATTGTGGCCAACCCTATGCACAGGGAGACTTTCTGTGTAGGAGGCAGATGTCAGATGTGACCTGTGCTCCTTGAGTGCTGGAGTGGAGCAGTATGAAGAGTCACTTTACGTTGAATGGTCTAGAGGGGAGTGGGGGATGGTGGCTTTTCCTCTTGCATATAACACAGTGCCCAGGGAGAGACACAAGGCAGACTAGACTGCGTGCCTGTTTTGAGTGCACACTCTTTCTGCAGCATCCCTAGAGCCATTGGTGCCTGTTCCTGCAGTGAGGTCTTGTGAATAAGGCACTGTCTGGGACTCAGAAGACATGGGATCTTAGCTTTACCAAAACAAAAAACCCTCCCCAAAACACTCATGCTGTGAAATTAATCAAAATGGACCATGAATTTGGTACGGCCCTATTCATGAGCTAACACCGCTCAGGTGGTGAACCTCCATCACATCACCAGCTCTGCCTCTAGGAGTCTTAAGCTGGATCTTAGTTTTTAATATGTGGCCACTTGCTTACTCTGTATTTTCTCCAAGAATATGATCTGCTGCTTATGCATTCTTTGGGGGAATTGACTTGAAGGAAGAGCGGCTATGTGTCTTTGGTATAGATTCTTAAGACTGATATAGGATCACTTCATTACATATTATACAATTAAAGGGCCCAGTATAGATCTTAAAGTAAAGAGAAGAAATATGGTCTAGTGCTCTTCTGTTGTGGTTGTTTGTATTATCATATGGTATGTGATTAAAGCACAGGACTGAGAGTAAGGTGATCTGGGTTCAGTTCTTGCCTCTTCTACAAGCTTGCTGTGTGACGTCCAGTTACTTAACGTCTGTGCCTCAGTGTACCCATTGGTAAAATGGGGATGTTTCTTACCTCGCAAGAGGGTTGTGCAGCTCAAGTCTTTAAAATGCTGGAAGGGGTAGTGCCTACAGGACACCACTCCAGAAATTCAGATATGATGGAGTGACTGGGACAGAGAAAGAATAAAGGGGATAAGGAAAGAAAAATACCAAAGGTCAGAGCCACTGGTTTCCTCTGGCTCCTTTGTGCTGCTCAAAGAAGCCATGCACTCCACTTAACGCAGCTGGAGCTCCTTTATACCCAACCGTGGCTGAGGGAACAGCTCCCTTGGGGCCAATGGCAGCCAGTGTATATTAGAACAACCTTCCAGCTATTTTAATATATGCTGGGGACCAGATTGGCACTTGGAACAGAGGAGCACAAAGGTAGCTTAAAGCCACCTACTCACCCTCCATCCTTAGCTGCTCTGAGAGCTTGTTGGCCACAAGCCCTGTCTATGCAATGGACCTTGGCAGGCAGCTAATGCTATTGAAAATCATGCCTAGAGGTGTCTCCATTGGGTAGAGAGTGCTCTTGAAGATCTTCCGTGGAATGGTCTCCACGAGCTGTCTACAGCCTCTGAAGATGATATGGAGAGAAATTTCTTGTAGAGGAGCCAGTATTGCTCTGTATCATTTACCGTGGGGCAAAACATGTCAGGCAACTAGCTAGTTCCTCAATTAGTGTGACCAGCATCACAATTTTTGTGCTTTCCTCATGGCATTTATCACTCATTCTATGTTAAAGAGGATGCACAGGAATTATGACAGCTCTGTCAACATTCTTGAATTCTGCTAGCCTTTGGTACATTGGATGTCTTGCTCCTCTTGTGTATATCAGACAGTAGCTAGTATGATGTTTTTGACAAAGAGCTGTCTCATTTCTAGAGTAAAATCCTCTCACATTTCACATCCAGTTTCATTTCACTTTTATTCAGTTTGCTTTGTTCCACAGCATTGCTGTTATTTTATATGGACAGTGTACAAATGTCCTTTTATTTTATTTTAATCTGCTCCTTTTGTTTATACTGTAAATCATAAGGAAAATGACCTATAAGAATATTTTAAACATATGTGTAATTTGCAGATATAAGTGTAGTTTGCAAGGACTTGTAGGCCCCAATCTTAAAGTCCTTACTCAGTTAAATAAATGGCAGATTTGCTTGAGTAATGACTGTTCAAAACTCAGTATTTCAGGATCTGAATAAGGACCCTTAATTAATAATAATGTACACTTATAAGTAGGGCTGTTGATTAATTGCAGTTAATTCAACCAATTAACTCAAAATAACGTGATTAACTCAAAATATTAATTGTATTTTAAAAAATTGTTATTAATCACGGTTTTAATTGCATTGTTGAACAACAGAACACTAATAGAAATTTATTAGCTATTTTTGGATGGTTTTTCTACATTTTCAAATATATTGGGAGCATCTATATTGTCTAAAGGTCCTGCTGAATTAGCACATTTAAAACACACTCCTATGTTGCTTACTGTAATTGAGAGGGAGGAGGTGGGAGATTGGAGAGAGAGGCATAGAAAGATGTTTTGTAGATTTTTAATGTATCAGAGGCCTAATGGTAGGTTGGTTAGGAAATTTCCTGCTCTTTCGACTCTATACCTGCCATCGGTTGAACACTACTGCCTTCTGCCTCTAGAAGGTCATGCTTTCTGGAGTAGTATTTTAGTATTACAAGTAGCATTGAATTGCTATTTGCCCAGAGTACTTATGGATGTGGTCAGTAATGTTTTGGTCTGTTGTGAGCACTTATACTTGAAATTTCCATTTTCACTGTGGAATTTAATTTTGACTTCATCAGCGCAATTGACTCAAGGAGCAAAAGACTGAAAAGTACAGCCACATTTACTGAACTTTTATTTAATGTACTGCTCTACAGTTTTGTTTCAAGTAATTTCACAAACCTTTTTCTTCAGTCCATTCTAAGCGCCTGGTTAAACAAACTTCACACATTCTTTTTAATTAAGCACACTTCTATCCAGTTTGAATGTGCTATGCATGTTGAAAGGTTTTCCGCACCACTTGTGGCACCAGTATGTGCCGTGCTGATATCTCAGACCAAACACGTCTTATTGACACACATCCTGGGGTCCCACAGCAAAGAGTTCCATTGTACTTGGCTGCAGAAGAAGTGTTTGACTTTCACATTTCTTTTTACGCTTCTAGGTAAGAGCGCTAATCATCAATCCCAGCCTTTTTTCTTCCTCTTGCATTCTTTCATGCCTCCTTCTGTTTCTTTTTCTCACTGCCATTTCACCAAATATTTCTTGAGAGGATTTATAAAGGTCATTGATGGCCCTGCTGCTTTGCATCACATCCTGTAATTATTTTATCCTCACAACACCCCCATGAGCAAGAAAATATTGCTGTGAGGTAGGGAAGGGATACATGGAGTGACTAAGGATATGTCTACATTTCAAGCTGGGGTGAGGGGAAGATTCCCAGCTTCAGGGCACCTACCCACACTAGCTCTGTTTGAGCTTGCATGCTAAAAATAGGACATAGCTGCAGCAGCACAAGTGGCCAGCTGCCCTGAGCTCTAACCACTCAAACATCTATGTACATACTTAGCGTGGCCCAGGCCTCCTGTTTTTAGCAAGCTTACTCAATCAGCACTAGTGCAAGCATGTCTCCTTGAGTGGGAATCACACCCCCAGCTCCCAGTGTAGACATACCCTAAATGACTTGATGGAGCTCGCACAGGAAGTCAATAGCACAGCCAGGACGATAGAGCCGAGATCGTCTGAGTTCCAGTCCCGTGCCTTCTCTGTACATCTCACAGCAGATCTGCCTCACTCCCTTTAGGCTTAAGGCATGTTGTGTGGTTAGCAATATGTCACATGCCTAGTGTTGTTGCGTAATGAAATCAGGGATCAGATTGTTATGCATAAATGCAAAGACGCAGAGTAAGGATTACTCTTGGAACCATAGCTTAGAATCTACTGTTATTTTGTCCACACTTCAGAGGCTTGCAGTGGGATTCAGGGACACACAAACATTTTTGAACTGGTGGAGACTGCTGCTAGGCAACAGTTTGACTTGACAAGTAATAACAGAGTAAGCTTTCGCTTGAGTTAGGCCCAGTGTTTACAAACCAGGAGTGGTTTGACTTGAATTGGGTCTGTGTGTGCAAATTGTCCACAGAAGCTTTTTACATATGTTTTTGTGGATATCCACATATGTTTTCAGGCTACAGTTTGTGTATTTCAACTTTGTACCTGATTCATCACAATATGTCACATCAGGAAAATTGCATGGTATTTCTCCTACATTCCTGACTGGTTGAACCTACTACCCTGTGAACAAGAGTGCCAGGTCAGCTCAGATGAAACCACCTTCAGCTGGTTTCTCAGAGACAGCAGCTGCATTTCAGCTCACCTCTCTGATCCACCTGGGAAGGTCAGGAAAAGAATCCCCCTCTGGTCCTAGCCCCTGGGTCTATGACTTTGGCTAGCATTTATTACCTTCTGTAATGCCTCTGGGAACTGTCTTGATTTTTATTTTATATTTGAATTGGCATAAGTACCTCCTAGTTCTGTATGAGGCAATGTATTAGCTTCACCATTCATATCCAAGTTCTTGTATGTCATCAGCTTGAGGCCTACAGAGATCATAGGATTTTGCAATGGGAGTTGATGGGAGTAGTAAGCAAATAAGCAAACTATGCTCGAGCGACATGCAAATTAGCTGATTCTTTATGAGCAGCAGTGAACAATAGCTAATGCTTTACACAAATAATAATTCTCCAGGATCCAGCTCTCACAACTCAATCATATGTTTTGAGTTTGTTGGTGTCTCACTCCGAATCTCCAGGAATAAACAGGAAAGTTAGTTGAGATGGTCCTTCAACATCATAAAGCACTGACAGTTTTTCAGGTGTGGCCTTTCCCCTGAGGTGTGGCCCAAACCCTCTTGCCTGGTTGCTTTATCCTTGGAGTGACTTCTCCCTCTCCTCATAAGGGCTGGATCCTGGGTTCTTTTTTTGTGACACCTGGTGCCTCCAACTGAGGTGACTCCTCACTGTGCTCAGGGGCACAGGATGCTGTCCCTTGGGAACCTGCTGGGGAGGAGAATAAACCCAGTACCCAGGAAACAAAGTACAACGGCATGTACAAACCCCAGCAAAGAAATGACACACCCAAAAATACCAATATAGCAAAGGAGGGACTTTCCTGGGAGCAGAAAAATAGGGTCTGAGGACGGAAAGGGTTAGGGTTAACTAACACATACTAAAACATCAATTCTCCACTTCCCAACACTCCTTACTTTTCCCAACTCAGAGCTCATTCCTTGGCACCTTTCCAGGTGGGAGATAAACTGAGGATTAGTCTGGAGATGAGGGCTGCAGCAGCACTGTGAATGTTGGCTGCCTTAAACAAACTAAAGGACAGGGTTCCTCTTTTTGGGCACTTGTCCCATTTGCTCTTGCCACTTGATCATCAGCTGGCAAGAGCAAACATTACAAATGCCCAGTTTTGCAAAAAAGGAACTGGGAAGGGAGGTGAGCAGTGGGGCTTGGGCCAGCCCTGCCTGGGGGTAGATGTGGGCTTCAGTGAGTGGCTCAAGCTAGGCCCACACAGGGGAGGGGAGAGGGCCAGCTCTGCGAGGAGGGAGGGAAGAAGGGCTAGGACCAGCTCCACGCCGGGAAGGGGAGGGACAGAGAGAGAGGAGCTTGTGAGCAAGCTCTCTGGTGGGTGGGGGTGAGTGAGGTCCTCGGTCCAGCATGGCGGGGTCCTCGATCCAGCTCCACACCACGTGGGGTAGTGGGGTCCCCTTGATCCGGCAAGGTGCAGGGCAGGGGGATCTCGAGTGGGAGCCATCAGCTCAACCAGCTCTGCCTGGGGGCAGGAAGAACGTTGCTGCTCACCTGGTGCTTCCACAGGCTTCTGGCTGGGCTGGAGGCAGGGCCTCAGGCCGGAAGAGGGGGTGGGGGAGAGGAGGAGCAGGGTGACATGGCCAGAGTTCCAACTACTCCTGTGGGGGGCCCCAAATTGGCATGGCCCCCATTGGTTGTGCGGTAATCTGCCCCTGGTCTTGACTGGCTCTCAATAGCTGGTGCCAGGTCAGATCTCTACTAGTCTCTACCAGATCTCTCCTCAGGGCTGGAACTGCCTGACCCAGGCACTAGATCCCACAGCAGTTCAAATACGCCCTTTGTCAGGAGGGGAGTTAATCAGAGACTCTCTGAGCTGTTCTGCTCCCCCCATCAGCTCCCAAACGCAAAGGTCAAAACTGAAGCTAACCCTAGTCTCCCTTTGGCCCTGACTCAGGCTGTCCCCTCCCATTGTCCCCGCAGCACTGGCTCATCCTGGGCCCGGAAAACTGCTTGTCTATATCACAACATGCAGAAACCACCCTATTGGCCTTAGCAGGGATTTCTAATCCATTCTGTCCCCCGCTCTGACACTGAGCATGCTGGGAAATGGTGTTAGAAAGTTCTGGTAGCCTTTTTTATTGTAGTCCATAAGGAAGGGCCCTTAGAGGCTCAGTCCTGAGTTCCAGGAGCTGCCAAACTCCAAACAGGGGTTGGACAAGTAACCAAGAGTGGGGAAGAACAAGAAAGTTCCCCTGTAGCCATAGACACAGAGAAAAGAACAAATAACTTTAGCAATGTGACATATTGTAAAAGAATTTGGGTCACATTGAGCATGAATCTCAGTATAGTATTGGATATAGCCTCTCTTCCTCATCGGTGTCTCAACAGAGGTGGATCTTCAGAGGGATCTGATAGAGCACTGGCGTGGCCTCACAGATAGGTCTGAGGAAAGCATTCCTTCTGCGTTTCTTGCTTCATTTACAGAAGTTTACTTTGGAACTTAGGTTCCACATGGTCGTAAAAAAATGGAAAGGACTAAGAAAAAATATGGGATTCACAGTTAATGTATTCTCTGTCATCCAAACTGGAGTAACTTGCAGTGAAGGTGGCCAGCAAGAGCAAAAAACAACAGACTTCTGTTGGGATATCTTGTGGCGAAAGATGCACTACTACTTACATGGCTGCATATGTAGCAGGGAGACGTGGTGCTCATATCCATGGAGTGAGCTTTTCAGAACCCTTTGATGGCTGAGCTGAAATCTGCTCATGCAACCTCACCACCATTTGCACCTGGCTATCTGTAAATGTAGGCATTGACTGCAATGCTTACAGTCTCCCACACTGCCAATAGTAAGCGATTGCTGCTTGCAGCTATGACACCTTAGGGCTTGGTTACACTGGCACTTTATAGCGCTATAAAGCCCCCACGAGCGCTATAACCTCCTCCCCGTCCACACTGGCAAGGCACGTAGAGCGCTATAACTGCTGAGTTATAGCGCTATTGTTAATCCACCTCCGCATGGGGAATAAGGGCTGTAGCGCAGCTGCTGTAGCGCTACAGCAAGAATGTGGACACCCACTGCGCTGCAAGTGATCTCTGGAGATGCCTAGAGCCATTTAAGGCAATTGACGTCTCCTCCCTTTGTTTTGAACTCGGCTGTAGGAATGCAGAAGTACCTCGTTAGAGTTTCTCTCTTAACTCCACAGATAAGCAATGCAAATGTTTAAGGAGGGAGCCTGTGTGAAAACAAAGCCTTCTGTGAACGGAGGCTCGCTGACAGGCTTTCAGAAGAACGAAAAAATCACTATCTCTCTCCCTCCGCATACATACGCGTCCCCCCTCACCTCCCTCGTTTAAAAAGCACGTTGCACCCAGCTGAATGCTGGGATACCTGCCCTAATGCGCTGCTCTTAATGCCGCATTAAGTGCCCCAAATGTGGCCATGCTATACCGCTGGCGCATCTGAGTGTGGACATACAATAGCGCTATACATATTACTGTATAAGGGGACCGCTATAACCAATAGCGCTATAATCTTGTAAGTGTAACCATACCCTTAGTATTTCTGGACTAGGTCCTCTCCTGGTGTAAATCAACATACCTCTACTGAAGACTACACAAACACATGAGAATCCAGTTAAAATCGATTGAGCTATGCTGATTTATATCATCTGAGAATCTGGCCCAGGGTCTTTACTGGAGTTATTTTTTCAAATAACTCTGGTAAATTACACTTATACGGTGTAATTTGATGGTTTCCTGACTCTTCTCATGTTATATTTGCTCATCCCCCACATCCACACTTTGGATCAAATCATGCCATCGATATTTAAAACATCTCCCTATTAGCATTAATGAAGAATTCTGTTTAAAGATCAGTGACATGATATGACTCATTATAAGGATCTTACAGATGAGAACTTTTTTGTATTACAAGCCTGAATGACATTAGATCTAGTCATAGATTTTTTTTGGCTTGCACTCAGGATTGGAGGAAGTTTCAGCAGGATGTTGCTATGCTGGTCAGTGCATAAGCCCCGGGGAATATATTGTACTTTGTTTCTTCTAATTTTCCATCTGCATTTCAGTTCCACTGACCTGCTGCCAATGACTACTGTACTTCTGGCCTGCTGGTTGGAAAGGCCAGCCATAGATGCACCCAGTTTTCCTTCCAGAGGCTGAGCTGCCCATTTCGTCCCTGACATACTGTGCTGCTTTTAGCTCCAGGCCTGGGAATCTGAGTCTGTTACTAAAATTGTTCTTTGATCCTAGAAGCGTATGATCATGCCTGTGTAATCAAGCAAGTGCAAAAACAGGAGCTAAGTAGAGATTAGGGATCAACATTTTAGTCCACAGCCATCTTAAAAACTTGACCTGACTGGCTAGGCTTAAAATAAATAACCAGATTTGAACTGTGTTTTGTTTGTGACATATAAACCACCGGTAACAAGGGGGCTAGTGAGCAAATCTTTCACAAAGTTATGAGTTGCAATGAAATTATATTGTGGTGCAGAAACTGTCATTTAAAACTTTCTCTTGACCCTTTTTCATTTACATGGCACACAAGCAACCTTGTTTTGCTGGTGATAGTTCAGATGGCTATGAAACTATTTCCACGAGATGAGGAAAAACAGCCCAATTCAAGGCCAATTGAAATCAGTGAAATCTTTTCATTGACTTTAGTGGACTTTGGATGAGGCCAAAAACACAGCTGGTGATAAAATTATCCATGGGTTTTAATAACTTGCTAAAATCCCTTTGGGCAAATGACATTAATTCCAATGTTGGTGTTATGCCAGGCATGATGACCCCTCCTGACTAAGCCTCAGTAGTTCAAGGAGGCATCCTTGAAGATCTCCTGTCTCAACAAAAGTGGGTATCTTTTAATTTTAGCAACTAAATCTCAGCACTATTTAGTGTACAGCTAATACCCTTTTTTTTCTTCCGTGAGAGCCTGCATGCCACTGCTCTCTTACTCTCTGCAGAGTCTCTCTTTACTGCTCAGCAGTGATTTTTGTTGCTTATTCTTAAATCACACTAAAAACAATGAGGAGTCCTTGTAGCACCTTAGAGCAGGGGTTGGCAACCTTTCAGAAGTGGTGTGCAGAGTCTCCATTTATTCACTCTAATGTAAGATTTCGCGTGCCAGTAACACATTTTAATGTTTGTAGAAGGTCTCTTTCTAAAGTCTATAATATATAACTAAACTATTGTTGAATGTAAAGTAAATAAAGTTTTTAAAATGTTTAAGAAGCTTCATTTAAAATTAAATTAAAATAGAGAGCTCCTGAACCGGTGGCCAAAACCCGGGCAATGTGAGTGCCACTGAAAATCAGCTCACGTGCTGCCTTTGGCACGTGAGCTGATTTTCAGTGGCACTCACACTGCCTGGGTTCTGGCCACTGGTTAGTCTCTAAGGCCTACCCCTGCCTTAGAGACTAACACATTTATTTGGGCATAAGCTTTTGTGGGATATAACCCACTTCATCAGATGCATGGAGTGAAAAATACAGTAAGTAGTGTGTGTGTGTGTATGTATATGTATATGTGTGTATATATATGTGTGTGTGTGTGTGTGTGTGTGTGTGTGTGTATGTATATATGTATATATGTGTGTGTATATATATATATATATATATATATAATCACTTCAGTCTCTAAGGTGCCACAAGGACTCCTCGTTGTTTTTGCTGATACAGACTAACACGACTACCCTTCTGAAACCTTAAACCACACTGGTTCACAAGATGCAGGATTTTAAAGCATTTGAGAACATCTTGACACCTTGATTGTCAACAGAAATCCATTTGCAATGTGATAAGTCTCTCTTATTATTGTGCATTATCACAATGCATGACAAATTCAGCCGCATCTTTGGAGCTCTGAAAAGAGCACCCTGTGTGGAAAATCTTCCACATCAGTGTTACTGAGAGAGGAAATTTCTAGAGGTGTTGTGAATCTCTCTTCAGATAAAGCTCACCCAATGAAGATTAGGGGGCATTCTATTTTTTGTTCATGTTATGTAGCGGTTGAGTTTCGGGAAAGTGCCTTCTGAAGGCTTTTTTTTGTCTGATGATTGCTGTAAATCGGAAAAAAACAAATTCTCTCAATTTCAGCCCTTATGTTGCACCAACATCTTTTCCTTTGTTTTATCGGTCTCCTAGTTTGAGTCAGCGTTCCCTCCTTTTGTGTGCTTCTTGATTTGTAGACGAGAGCTCTGATAGTTTCTGTATATATTCAGTATGTGTGCCCAGACTCCAATAGCTTTTTTTAAAAAATGTAACTTGCGGATAACCTCTTAAAAACCCAGAAAATCCACCCTTTTGTTGATTTCTATATGACCTTTGTTGTATGAAGGTAATGGAAAGCTTTGGTCAATCCTTGTCTAGGTTTTTATATAGCCTCCATCACTCTAGTATCTGAGCACCTCACAAATATTGCTGTGTTTATCCTCACAACACTCTTGTGAGATAATGGAAGTAGTATCATCCTGTATTTAACAATGCTTCTGCTCCTACTGAAGTCAATAGGATTATTTCCATTGACTTCAATAGGAAAAGAATCAAACTCCAAGGCCTTGTCTACCCTGGCAAGTTTCTGTGCAGTAAAGCCGCTTTCTGCGGTGTAAATCCCAAGGTGTACACATTGCCAAGTCACTTAGTGCGCAGAAATGGTGCAGTTGCAGTGCTGTAAAAAAACGTCCCGGAAGAGAGGCCTACAGCTTTCTGTGCCAGGGGTACAGTGCCACAGTGCCAGTGTAGACACCCTGGTTGATTACAGTGCTGAGATTGGCCTCTGGGAGGTGTCCCACAGTGGGTGTTCTTGCCTCTCTGGTCATCGGTTTGAACTCTACTGCCCTGCCATCAGATGACCAACTGTCATCCCCACCCCTTAAATTCCTTGGGAATTTTGCAAGTTCCCTTCCTGTTTGTTCAGTGATGTGTGCTGTGCTCTCAGCGCATCTTTCCAGGTGACCATGCCTACTCCATGCACCAGGCGATCCCTCGCTTGGAGCAGTGCTGAGCTGCTGGACCTCATCGACATTTGGGGAGAGGAGGCTGCCCAGTCCCAGCTGTGCTCCAGCCTTAGGAATTTTGACACCTATGGACAGATTTCATGATGCATGACAGAAAGGGGCCATGACTGGGACACACTGTAGTGCAAGGTCAAAGTGAAGAAGCTGCAAATGCCTACCACAAGGTGCGGGAGGCAAACTGCCCCCTGGTGCTGCGCCCACGAGCTGCCGATTCTACAAAAAACAGGACATGATACTCGGTGGTGACCCCACCTCCACTGCAAAGGCCACTGTGGATACTTTGGTGGCTCACGTGCCAGCTCAGCGTGGACCAAGCCAGGAGGAGGACATCTTGAATGAGGATATGGAAGGTGAGGGGGACCCATAAGCAGCGGATGACTCGGAGCCCAGACATTCATGCAGCCAGGAGCTCTTCTCCACCGCAAAGGAGTCTAGGCAGCCATAATGTTGGAGCCTGGTGTAAGCAGTGTCAGGAATGAGATATATTCTGACATCTGGTGGCGAACTATGGGAATTGCAGTGAGTCTTAGAAAATAATTCTGGGGCTGATAAATTTGCATAGACACACCCACTGCACCTAGCCTGAGCCCACAGCAGCCCACATGGCCACTTCGGCTGATGAGGGAGCCCCAGTTTCCATGTTATTGGGGCAGGAATGATAAAGTGATGTTACTGTGATTATGTGAATGAAGGACTATGGACATGTACTTGGCCCTTGTTATGATGGAGGGACTCGCCATCATCTAGGTAGCACTCAGTGGGCAAGGGCCATGTGTTTCAGAACACTGTGATATCAAGAGAGGTAGTGGACAAGCACCTATACCTTTTGGTGAGGGTGCTGTCTGAGGGCCTCCCAGGCCTGTTGCACCCTGCCTCTCTCCACTGTGGAATATCAGAATTGATTTTTTGCTTCCATTAGGAGCCTGGTTTCAGGCTGCTGAGCTGGAAATTGCTTTGGGCTTGCTGGTGCACCTGCACTAAGGCTCCCCTACTGTGAGCTGAAATCACTTAAGAGCTAAAGAAATCACTGAGCACTGTCTTAAGTAGGGGGGCCTGAGAAAAGTGCAGAGTGGCTGGTGCAGCAGAGTAGTCTGTGTGTCGGCTAGCAGGATGGCTAGTGGAGTTGTTGGTGCTGCGGGCAGAGTGACTGGCGCGGCACAGCTGTCTGTCAACTAGCGGAGGCGTTGGTGCTGCGGGCAGAGTGACTGGCGCGGCACAGCTGTCTGTCGACTAGCGGAGGCGTTGGTGCTGCGGGCAGAGTGACCGGCGTGGCACAGCTGTCTGTCGACTAGCAGAGGCGTTGGTGCTGCGGGCAGAGTGACCGGTGCGGCAGAGCCGTCTGTTGACTAGTGGAGGCGTTGGTGCTGCGGGCAGAGTGACCGGCGCGGCACAGCTGTCTGTGTGTCGGCTAGCAGAGCAGCTAGCGGATCAACGGGCAGAGCGGTTCGTGGGACAGCCAGCGGAGCGGAGCAGAGCCGATTGCGGTGAGAGCTGCAGCGGAACCTCACGGAGAGGCGGTGCAGTTGGCCTCGGACCACGTAAGGTGCCCCGTGCCCTACCCTCCAATTCCACCCAGGCTGGAGGTAAGACTCTGCCAATTGACTTTTGAACTCTGCACTGACCAAGAACAGAGACTCTTGGGCTGTTGGACTTTTGGGGCTATTGAGTGACTTTTGGGGTTGTGGAACTCAAGAGCCAAAGGGAAGGCCACGGCCTAGTTGCTGGGAGGGGGGCTTCTGGTTCATGATTTGGTTTATTAACCTTGTTTGTGGTGTTTCCCCAATATAATGCCACATTGTTTCTCCCTGTTATTAAAAGGCTTTGGTACACTCAGACTCTGTGCTTGCAAGAGGGGAAGTATTGTCTCTTACAGACACCCAGAAGAGTGGTATATGGTTGTCCCAGGTCACTGGGTGGGGGCTCGAGCTGGTTTTTGTATTGTGCTATTGGAATGGAACCCCTGGATACTGAACCCGGCCCTTGTTGCTGCCAACTCTGATGGGCAGAAGGGTTACACTGGCAATGCGCAAATAGGAAAGGAGGGCCCTGGTAAGTGGCTTTGATTTTGGGAATCGCTGAAGCGAGTTGCTGGGGGCAGGTGGGTTGCAGAAAGCAGACTTGTATCTCTATGATGCAGCATCACCACTTGTCTAGTCTGAGCAGCGGAACAGGGTGTTGATTGACTCCCTCACTTCACAGGAATCTGTCGCAGATCTCCAGGAAACTCTCATGGAGATACTGGGCAATCCATTGGCACAGAGTCTTTGGCAGAGCTGCCTTGTTTTCCAGTAGCAAGATATCTTCCATAATGAACACAGCCTCTGGAAAATGTGAAAAATCACTGGATCAATGGTCCGTGTTGCAAACAATGCTCTCTGAGCGGCGCTCTAACTGCCAGAGCCATAACTCTTCCAGTGTAGATGTGCCCTGAGTGACACCACATAGGAAGTAGGTGCAAGAGCGAGGAACTGAACCCAAGGTCCCCCATACACTAGTCCCGTGCCTTCCCAACAGGACAGTCCTTTTACCTCCCAGTCTGTATCAAAACAAGAGAAGATGCCTTTAAGCTGTTGTCTACACTTAGAGAAGATTTCTTTCTTTCTCCATAGATTTATTTAATAGAGAAGGCAGGCCTGGGTTCTTTAGCTTGTTAAATAAAGTATTTAAAACAAAATTCCCCAGGTCTAGCAGTGTCCACATGGCGAGATAGTGTGCAGCAGGCAGGTCCACTCTAGATTCACAAGTCTGGCTTGCTGGACACTAACTTGCTGCGTAGACGAGCCCTAACATTAGCAACACACATTGCTATGCTTAGATCCTGTAACTGCTTGAGATCACCATGTGCGCTGATTTGGATGGGATAGACCCAGATAGGATGACCAGATGTCCTGATTTTATAGGGACAGTCCTGATTTTTGGGTCTTTTTCTTATATAGGCTCCTATTACCCCCCCACCCCCATCCCGATTTTTTACATTTGCTGTCTGGTCACCCTAGACCCAGTTTCTTTTTATCTGGGCCCGAGCAAGGATTGCCTTTATTTGAAACTACTGCTGCTCTGATAAAGCCAGAGTGCAATAGCTGCTACTACGCCGAGAACCTGAAGCGGAAGCCAGACCAGGGCAAGGTGTTTGAGGTGTCCAGCAAGTGGGATGCCAGCAACCACTTCCTTCATCGGGGCAGCTTCACCAGGTTCGCCGACTGGCGGTTCATCCACCGGGCCCGACTCAACTGTGTTCCCCTCAACGGAGCCATCCGCCATGGCAACCCAGACAAGCGCTGCAGGAAGTGCGGTTACGCCAACGAGACCTTGCCCCACGTCCTGTGCGGATGCAAGCTGCACTCCAGAGCCTGGCAGCACCGCCACAATGCCATCCAGAACCGGCTGGTGAAAGCCATCCCACCATCCCTGGGGAAGATCTCTGTCAACTCTGCCATCCCCGGGACAGACAGCCGCCTGCGACCCGACATAGTCGTGACCGATGCAGAGAAAAAGAAGGTCCTCATAGTAGACGTCACGGTGCCATTCGAAAACCGGTCACCGGCCTTCCACGAGGCCCGAGCACGGAAGTCGCTGAAATACACCCCGCTGGCCGACATCCTGAGAGCTCAGGGCTACGAGGTGCAGCTCCACGCCCTGATCGTAGGAGCCCTGGGCGCATGGGACCCCCAGAATGAGCCAGTACTGAGAGCGTGCGGAGTTGGACAGCGCTACGCCCGGCTCATGAGACGGCTCATGGTGTCTGACACCATCAGGTGGTCCAGGGACATATACACTGAACACATCACAGGACATCGTCAGTATCAGGTCGAGTAGCCGAGACCACCGGCCAGGGAAGCAACCCACCCCACCTTTCCTGACAGACAGAGGGATGCACCCCACCCATATACTTATCACCTGCACCGCCACGGACTTGGACTCTCGCTACACACCATGGGTGGCGTACCCGAATGCACCTATACACTAACACTTTCAAAAACTCCCACACCCCAATCTGGATCTGTGCTGGATATGAAATATGCATGTACTTTGAAAACCCTGAAGCTTTTACATACAATCGCCCATAACCCCAGCCTGACTCCAGATGTCCAGCACCTTACTTCTTAACTTGTGCATGTTTTCATTTTTTTTTTTAACATTAGTTTTAATAAAGTTTTAAATCTGTCTGTGACACTAAGCGCCCTGTATTCACATCTGACACGCTATTGTAATAATCTTTGTACAAAATCTGCCTTGTGAAGTCTCATTTGACAACTAATATCTCACTGATCATTAATATTCTAGCTTGATGTATGCACAGGATGTGCCCAAACAGCTATGAATGTGCTAGAATTATAATTTTTAAAATGTGTTTGCCAGCCAAGCAGAATTTACCTCACGCTAGACAAAGGAATGTTGTTTCCCCACCTTGGGAGTTGCTTCCAAAGTACTTTGAAAGACAATAAGAATGTATTTACATATTGCGTGTAAACAGACCCATCAAGCTAACAAAGGGTGGAAGCAGATTTCACACTAATAAGTGTGGGAGGAGACAGTGTGGCATCTACATGGAGCAGGAGAGAGAAGCTTGGTCTGGATTTTACTTTTCAAAGAATACATTACAAAGGTTTACTGGGCTATAAAGACAAGGGAGTCTGAACTTAGAATGATAAGCAACTGAATCAACCGACTGCATTACAAAAGTGTATAGAGTGAAGTCTGAAAGCCTGTGACATGCTGTTGATTTGTATCATAGTGTTAATACAGACATTTCACTATGTTAGGAAGTATGGGTACCCATTGATATTAGGCTGTACAGTCTGCCCAGGCAGGAGGAAATGTCAAAACCATCTATAGAGCCCTGCATGGATACAAATTTATAAATCTGTATCCGCGGAACTGCAGGGCTCACCCAGGAACCACAGCAGCGAAAGCAGCAGAACTTAGGGCGGAGCTAGCGCCCCACACTGGCGGCTCCTCCAGTACGGCTGTACTGCCCCCAACCCCACCCACTGACAGGAGATGCAGACAACTGTGTGGAAGGGATGCGGGGCAGATAAGGTGACCAGACAGCAAGTGTGAAAAATCAGGATGGGGGTGGGGAGTAATAGGAGCCTATATAAGAAAAAGACTCCAAAACTGGGACATCTGGTCACCCTAGGGGCAAGGCTGTGGCGGGGTTGGGGCAGTACAAGATATCATATAGGGGGGTGGGAAGCCCACAGGATTAGTTTCCCCTACTTCTTCCATAAAAAGATGGCAGTTGACAACTGAGACATCTCTCTTAAGAGAATGTATTTGATGAAGCCATTCTTTGTTTTACAGAGAGGTACAAGACAGCACAGCATGTAGTCTAATGGTCACTGCACTGGAGTGGGAGCCGGGATACCTAGATTCTATTCCTGAGTCTGTGACTATTTTTGTGTTATCCTGGGCAGATCACTTTAACCTCCTGCTGCCCCAGTTTCCCCACATGTAAAATGATGATAATGATAGTTATCTCCTTTGTAAAGCCCTTTGAGCACTACAGATGACAAGTGCTGAATAACAGCTAGGTATTGTTGTTGTTATTAGAAAGTTTACTTCAGATTCAAATTCATGATAATTTTGAGCTTATGTTTGGGATAACGTGTCCCAAGCCACATACAGACAAAAGGGCGGACCTCCACTGTTTAGTAAATGTAGATACGGCAGGAGAAAAGTAACTGATTTCAACACAACTAATCCATTGAAAAACTCAGACTCTTTATTCCCACAGCTTGACATATCATGGTGAAGTATTTTGAACATCAAACTGGCTTATAAGTTTCAAGGCAAGACTTCTCCCTTTCTTTTTTTCACAGCTCATTGTAGCCATGGAATGGCAGTCTTATGGGCAGAGGGAGGAAAAGAGCTCTTTTAGGTAGAAATGGGATGGGAACTGGATTTTCCACGTAATGGGGAATTCCACTATTCCAAAACTTCTTCCTTTCTGAAATGGAAGGAAAAACAAAATACATCAATATTCCCCACAAAACAAAATATCCTCCTCCTTCCCAGATTTGTTTCATTGTATTGCATTTAGATAAAATCAAAACATTTCATTCCAATTTTGACCTTTTCTAACTTTTTCAAGTGTTTTTTATATTTTTAAAAAGAGTGTTTTGTTTGAAAAGTCATTTCAAAACAACAAATCAAAATGCTCCTGTCCAAAAATGTCAAAACGGGATACTTCCATGTTAAAATGCTTCATTTCATTTTTTCCAAAATAAAATTTCACTGAAATCAAGACATTTTAATTTTGATCAAAATGGCATTTTTCATAAAAAATATTGTTTTGATAAAACATTTCCAACCAGCTCTCCTTCAGGTCATTTATAATGCTGCATTTTGGGTTTGCTGTAGCACACTGAGGGTTGCCTACCTGGGAAGATTAATCCAAATTAACTAAAGACGTGAATTTGAAATGAATTAGTTAAATTGTAATAAAATCTTGAGCCCCCTCATTCAGAATGAAAGAGGCCTTAATTCAATTTAGCTTAATTCACTTCCAAAGTGACATCTGTGCAAACTGAGTGTAAAACACTAATCACCTGATATGCACTTCTTTTGCACAGATGTCAAAGACTGACAATACAAAGATGCAAGGCAGTGAAGAATCAGGCCCCACTTACTTTAAAGGAAAATTAAATTTTCTTGCTGAGGCCTTGATTCAATATACCTGTTCAAGATTCCAGTCTATGGGACTTAAACATATATTTAAATTTAAACATGTATTTACGTACTTTGCTGAATTAGGACCTTATGTTAAAAATAACACCTTAGATAATTTAACAGAATCTTAAATAACTCATTTTCTTTTCAGTGTATTAATTCTGTTTGCTCCCTCTCCCCTCTCTCAGCTTGGATAAGTAAAGACGACTAGTCAGTTTCACTTTTGTAGGCTAGAATCTTGTCACTTTCACCTTAGAGTCCTGATGTATTGGGAAAAGGCCACATGTAGCAGGGGAATATTCATTTATTTATTTAAAAAAATACTGTTTCACTGGATTTTTAAAAAAGCAAAATGCTTTTTGTGGAAACATTTCATATCATTTTAGATTCCATGAAAACTTATTTTTACAATTAATCAGGACAAAGATCTTGGAGTCTCCGTGGATACTTCTCTGAAGACATCCACACAGTGTGCAAGGGCAGTCAAAAAAAGCAAACGAGGTGTTAGGAATCATTAAAAAAGGAATAGAGAATAAGACGGAGAATATCTTATTGCCATTATATAAATCCATGGTGCGCCCACGTCTTGAATACTGTGTACAGACGTGGTCTCCTCGGGCTTGTCTTCAGTAGCGAGGGGAGAGATTGATCTTATGGCGATCGATTTATTGCGTCTCATCAAGACACGATAAATCGATCGCCAGCAATGCCCCCTTCGACTCCGTAACTCCAGCTCGCCAAAGGCACAAGCTGGAGTTGACAGGGGAGTGCGCTGCCGCCTGCCGCCGCCGTGAGTTATTAACATAACTGAAATCGCGTATCTACAGCCGATCCCCCGCGCTAGTGAGGACCAGCCCTAAATCTTGAAAAGGATATACTGGCATTAGAAAAGTTCAGAGAAGAGCAACTAAAATGATTAGGGGTTTGGAACAGGTCCCATATGAGGAGAAATTAAAGAGGCTTAGGACTTTTCAGCTTGGAAAAGAGGAGACTAAGGGGGGATATGATAGAGGTATATAAAATCATGACTGATGTGGAAAAAGTGAATAAGGACAAGTTATTTACTTGTTCCCATAATATAAGAAGTAGGGGCCACCAAATGAAATTAATTGGCATCAGGTTTAAAACAAATAAAAGGAAGTTCTTCACACTGCAGACAGTCAACCTGTGGAACTCCTTGCCTGGGGAGGTTGTGAAGGCTAAGATTATAACAGGGTTTAAAAGAGAGCTGGATAAATTCATGGAGGTTAAGTCCATTAATGGTTATTAGCCAAGATGGGTAAGGAATGTTTGTCAGAAGGTGGTGATAGAGGGCAGGAGAGAGATCACTTGATCATTATCTGTTAGGTTCACTCCCTCTGGGACACCTGGCATTGGCTACTGTCGGTAGACAGGATACTGGGCTAGATGGACGTTTGGTCTGAGTACGGCTGTTCTTATGTTCTTATGCTGCTCACAGGGGTTGGAGTAATTAAGCTGATGAGAGAGCTCTATCCCCTTGGCTTAGAGCACTTCCACTAGGCAGTTTACAACAGCACAGCTGTATCATAATCCCACCATTCAGTAGGTAGAGAGAAGGAAGGGAGGGAAACCGGAGAAGAGGAAGCAAAGGGGTGTATGGAGGAGAAATGAAGAGAGGAATTTGGGAGAAGAGAATCAGATGCTGGGGGGTGTTAGTACATTTTGTAATAACCGAAGTAGAATTGCGTCTTGCCATCCCTATTGCCACTACTTTAGCCTGTAGACTTAAGGCTTTATCCTCCGCAGTGTAGAAGCCGAGTGCATAAGCACAAGGCAAAAAGTAATGAGCAGGACAAGAAGCACTGGAACTCACTGCACGAGGACTTGCAAGAGCGAGGCCTCAATAGGTGAAGATCTCCTCCAAAGGAGTTGTCTTATTTAATGTTTCATCCTGGAGACCAGAAAGAGTTCATAGAGAGACTCGTGACTCTTTGTGGATGTCACAGTGGGGCACTGTATGAAATATTTTTGCAAGTCTGTTAGGCCTGGGTCCATAAAGGGATTTAAGCACTTTGAAAATCACTGGAATCCACAAAGCCTGGATTAGACACCTACACTCCCTGTACAAAACACGGGGGGAGAGAGGCACCAAAGAATGGGGAGCTGCCTAAGCCAACCAGTGGGAGATGCTGAGGAGAAGGTTTTGTGTCCTATGTCCCCTCCTCACATGGACGTAGGCATGTATTTCTGCTAGGGATCCACAGCTAGGAACCCTTTCCTGAAGGCAGGGGGTTTGCAAGAAACACCAGAAGAGGAGGTGGTGGGTGGCATTGTTCCAGGAGGGATCAATAAAAGCTATTTCTACACTGTGAGCTCACGGTGTGATTCCCTTGCCTGCTCTATCTCTCACTGAGCTAGAGTGAGTTTAAATAGCAGAGCAGTCACAGTAGCATGGATAGCAGCAGTGCAGGCACAGCTTAACTATGCCAAGCACTGATTTGCCTGAAACCAGAGGGTACCGTTGCTGTAACAAGTGGCCTCGTAACATGTTGGCTGCAATTTAAAATCTGCACACTGATCAAAGCACCCTTGAGGTTTATTACTGAGAGAGAAAAGAGCTCTTTCGCCTTATTGGCTGGTTCAGCTTCTATAGGTTCCCTGTAGTTATATTGACCTGTGGGTTGCTTGTACCATCTTTAGTCCATAGTCCGGATCACTGTATGATGGGGATAACTTGCATCAAGCAGCCAGAAAGCAAAACCTTCCTCCATGAATGAGAATAATACCTCGTTCTTGTAAACCAGTGGCAGAGGCAGGAATGGAATCCAAGTCTCTCAAGAACCAGGCCTGTGCTCTGTCCACTAGGCCACACTACCTCTCTCTGTAAGTTGCTAGGTTGTCAGAAAATAAGAATCTATTTTACCTGCAAAGTAAGATAAGAGCCAGAGGAGGAAAGAGGAAAACTGAAAATGATGACAGTTTATGTATACTGTATAGGATTTTTCGATCAAGGCAATAGCACTTGATTAAGGGCGTGGTCATGTGTCCCTTAAGATGAACTTTAGGCAGAACAGACAAAGTTTTGACCTTTTCTTTTGGGGTTTTAGATCAGCCTTTGGCTAACACTAGCACAACCTGGCTGCAAACCCCAGCACTTTTGTTTCAGCAACATTAACATGCTTTACTGCTAGTTGTAGACAAGTATGTGTAGTGAGTCAACCTAGTACTGTCTCATGTACAAATTCAGTTTGTCACCTCCACAATGCATGAAGTTGTCATTAGAGTAGGGTCACACTAAGACTCTCAGTTCATAATCTGGCCCTAGTCTTCAGTCTTTACCACAATACAGTACGTGTTATCAGATACCTCCTTCACTTTGCATCCACATGCTCGGGATGTGTCCATTTTACAGCTCTTCAAAGGGAGCATATTGGGTACGGTGATCTAGAGTTCTGGATTCTGTGGATTATTTTTCAAACTGTAATCACCCCTCTGGTGTTTTAAAGTACTGAGCACACTGCCGCCCCTTGGGATCAACCAAATTTTAACTAGGCAACAGTAATTGTAGCTGACCATTTATGAGCACAGTTTTGAAGAGAAAAACCAACTGTCAACAATATTATATTGTCTGATAATGAAGAGGAACGGTTTCAGTTGCTCACAATGTAGGACTGCTGTCTGGTTAGAAATGCATCATTTGTACATTTTCCCCTATTTATTCCCTGAATGCTGATTGCTTGTGGCTCTCCCATTCACATGAGCTCTATTAGTCTGATTCGCATCTGGCAGTACAAAGGAGCCTTAGGGTATGTGTACATAGTAAAGGCTATGCATGGGCTAGCCTATCCAAACCAGCTTGAAACCAGCTAGCATAGTGAAGAAAGTGTAAGGGCTTGGCTACACTTACATTTTATAGCGCTCTCACTTGCTGGCTTAGGGGGGTGCTCCCAGCGCTCAGAGCTAATCCCCTTGTGGAGAAGGATTACCAGGAGTGCTAGGAGAGCTCTCCCAGCCCTTGCACGTGTCCACACTCGCACTTCAAAGCATTGCCGCGGGAGCATTCCCACGACAGCGCTTTGAAGTTTCCAGTGTAGCCATGCCCTAGCACAGCACAGGCTACAGAATGGCCTAGCAAGCCAACAGTATGCCCAGGGCCTATACTGGGCTTGTCTTAACTGCTATTGCTACCCATGCTAGCTGGACTCAAGATAGTGTAAGTAGGCTATCTCAAGCATAGTTTTTGCTCTGTACACATACCGTAGTGGATGGCTTTAGACCTCCGAGTTCCAGGGTACGGCTATATTACCCGCCGGATCGGCAGGTAGCGCTTGCTGTATCAGGGATCGATTTATCACGTCTCATCTAGACGCAATAAATCAGTCCCCGAATTGACTCCTGTACTCCACCTTGGCATGAAGAGTAAGCAGAGTTGGCTGGGGAGCAGCCACGTAGCCCAGCCCCCAGAGAGGTGTAAAGGAGCCTTTGTGTTAATGAGTTTCAGGCTCTGTATTGCTATTTTACAGTAACTATATGTTAGGGACTTGGCAAGCCCCTCGGCATCACTTACTTCCTACTTAGGCACTATGGGGAATGTGGGGAGAGGCAGTTGTTCAGGAATTAGAAAAAAATGGCTACTCAAAGCAATAATCACATTGAATAGTTTGCAAGGAATACATGTGTTCAGATGAACAATTCAAAACAGCCAAATAAATGAAAATCAGACTGTTTGTGGATAATCCAGGAACAGAAAACAGGACTGAATTTGACAGATAAATTGTTTGCTGTGAATAGTTTGCTCATCTCTTGTCAGGATTTTGACTTTGCACAGCCTTGAAGGACATCTTTTTGAAAGATAACTCCTCCAAAAACACAGAGCCTTTTGGCCCCAGACAGGGATTCTGGCTGAATTCTGTATACTTCCTGCTATAGTTAGGTGTTTCTTGGAGGTATCCCATTCAAGTATTAATGAGGCCTGATCCTTCTTAACTTCACCTAGTCACAGTCCAAACCTGTATGGCTAGAGGTTCCAATTTCAGAAAATGTAGTCTATAAAGTGTAAGAGATACAAGATGGGTGAGGTAATACCTTTTTCTGGACCAGCTTCTGTTGGGTGAGAGAGACAAGCCTTCCAGCATACATGAAATTTAAGTAATTCTGGAGCATATAGTGGATAATATTCTCACCTATGAAGGAATGACTTGATAAGTCATTGCTCATACCTGCATCTTTTCACTCCCTCTGTTTGTCTGTGTAGTACATATTTTGCTTATAGAATATAAAACACAGTGGGAATAGAGATGTCACCAAGCTGCATTTACTTGATGTATTTGTTTTTGCAACATCGTTATGCTACCCGTGATCTGGCTGTTTGGGAATCAAAATGCTATAGTTGAGGTATGAATAAGATTTTTGATTTCCCTCCTCCAATCATTTAAGATACAGGAATTGGATCAGTATCGTTAATGTTGGGAAGGGGAATGAAGTGTACTATGTAAATTATACAACTCTACACTAGTAATTTAACACTCATCACTACGTAAAAAATTACGTATTTTTGTCCTAATTTTGTGTGTGACTTAGCACTGTCCCATGTGTTGTAACATTTTATAATTTATAAAATTATAGCTGCGGAGGCAAATAAGTAGCAATAAGTATAATTAGTAAGTTATATAGTCAAGAAAGTAGTGAGCATTCAAATGTTAGCGGACACTATAGTATATACTGTCAATGAAAACTTATTTCTGCTTGTTACCTTTTGGCACATAGGATTTACCATTCCAGATAAAGTGAAAAGAGTCTTGTAGCACCTTGTAGACTAACAGATCTTAGGGATCATGAGGTTTCGTGGGCTAAGACCCACTTCAACATTCATCTGATGAAATGGGTCTTAGTCCACAAAAGCTCATCATCCGTAAGATCTGTTAGTCTATAAGATGCTACAAGACTCTTTGTTGCTTTTGCAGACCCAGACTAACACAGCTACCTTTCTGATACTAGACACCATTCCAGATAAGACACCTGGTTCATTCATTGTAGTGTTCCCACTTGGCACTGGACAATGCATGATGCTTTAGGGTAGGGGTCTCAAACTTTATGAGACGAGGGCCTTATTAGATTTTTGAAGAGGCTTTGCGGGCCGAAGTGACTGTGAAAAAATTAAATATATGCAAAATTGTTTTTAAAAAACACTACATGGTTGGTTGGGAATGTTTGGTTCTATTAGTGCTGTAGTAAAAATTTAACCATTATGAAATTCTTAATTTCCGTCTCCACGCCCCCGGCCCATCTGCTGTGCCCCTCCCTTTGCTCCTCCGGCCACTGCCACAATCCCCCCTCCCTTTGCTCCTCCAGCCGCGCTGCTGCCGCGACCCCCCTCCCTTTGTTCCTCCGGCTGCTGCCACAACCCCCGCCCTTTGCTCCTCCAGCTGCTGTGTGGCCGTGCTCCCACTCTTTGCTCCTCTGGCTGCTGCCATGACTCCTCACTTTGCTCCTCCAGTCACGCCGCAGGGGCACTCACCCCTCCGCACATGGGGCTGCCGGCAGCAACTCCCCTCCCGCTTTGCTCCTCCTGTCACGCCGCTGCCCCCCCTTTGCTCCTCCAGCCGCTGTGTGGCTGCAGCCCCCCCCTTTGCTCCTCCACCCGTGCTGCAGGGGCACTCACCCCTCCGCACATGGGGCAGCTCATGGCTTCTCCACATTCCTGCTCGTCGTGCCTGCTCAGCTTTGGGGCTAGACAAATCGAAGCCGTGAGCCATAGTCTGGAGACCCCTGCTTTAGGGGAAGGCAATCAGTGTTACCTATACTTGATTGATTATGAATCAGAGGGGTAGCCGTGTTAGTCTGGAATTGCAGAAGTGCATCCGACGAAGTGGGTATTAGCCAACGAAAGCTTATGCTCTAAAACTTTAGTTAGTCTTTAAGGTGCCACAGGACTCTTTGTCACTTCTATAATTGATTATGGGATTCTGTGTGCATAGATGGGGATGGGATCAGATGAAGGCAATCCAGGGTCCTAAGTACACCCTGCTATGCAGGCCTCCATGTTGTGACCCGCCCCCACACTTGCCATGGCAATGGTAGGGGAGTCCCTCGTCCCCTCTGAGTTGAAGGGGCAGTGATATGGGGCACCCTTCTTCTCCACAAGAGGGGTACCAGCCCGGCTGCCCCAGTACCTATGCTAGCAGATGGGGTATATTTATGTGAGTGGCTGTGCTGGACTCACTGCCCTCTGCTGTGGTGATGTGGGGGAGGGCTCTCCAGAGCAATGGGTCTTTGAGTTAGCACCCCATTGAGATGAATAGGGCAGTTCCCCCTGTCAGAGATATTGCATCAGACTGTCAGTACACTCTGGCTTTGTCCACACACAAACTTGCACTGGTTTAGTTAAATCAGTCCACACACCTGTGTGGACACTTTTACTTTGGCTTGAGAATGACTTGTTTTGTTTAACTTAAACTGGTTCCTAAGGGCATGGCTACTCTGGAAACTTCAAAGCGCTGTCACAGGAACGCTCCCACGGCAGCACTTTGAAGTGTTACTGTGGTCGTGTGTGAGGGCTGAGGGAGCTCTTCCAGAGCTCCTGGTTATCTACCTCCATGAGGGGATTAGCACCGAGCGCTAGGAGTGCGGCTCCCACTGCTTGGAGCCTCTCTGCATTAGAGCTTTAAATTGCTCAGACTTGCTGCGTTCAGGGGGGTGATTTTTCACACCTCTGAGCCAGCAAGTTAGAGCGCTATAAAATGTAAGTGTAGCCAAGCCCTAAATGACTTATCTAAAAGGCAATAAGCCTGATTTAAACCAAAATAAGTGTCCACAAGGCCTTCAACATCGGTTTAACTAAATCCATGTAAAATCACGCCTCTAGGTTAAATTGGTGCAACTCTGCAAATAGACAAACCCTAAGGACATATTTTCAAGGTTCTCTCCCTCACTCCCTTTGTTTTTATGAAACCTGGGATTCTGGTGTGATCACAATTCAAGGAGTGGGGGCCCTGAAAATACACCTGTGGTGCCTATGCCTTAATCTGGCCGTGCGTAGGAATTCTCTTCTGGTCCCTGAAGGTAATCTTTTTTTACTCTGAAGTATGAGGTTTTATTACCTGTAGGATGGTGAACAAGTATATTCTCCCCCTGATGTCTGTGCTTTGTTCCTATTAGCATTAGAAAAATATACTCACCACTTGTTAAGAAGTATACAAATTAAGGTCAAAAAGTTATTTTTTTTAAAAAAAAATCTTTTTGTTTGGCTTTCAGAGCAATATGTGAAAATCCACTTCTGGCAGGAATGAAACTATGCAGGTAGCTTACGCCAGTGAGGGACATCGGCAAACAGATAATTGCATGCCCAAAGTACATTTGCATTCACAAATGGGTAGCAGCATATGCAAAAATGTATTTGCATACCCAATAAATTAATTGTGTGTGCCAATGGGTATTTGTATGTGCAAACAGATGATTGAACAAATAAACAGATGATTTCCCTGTTTTGCAGTTATTACAGACACCAGCAGGTCTTTGCTTGGTTTTTAAAAGTCTTTGTTGTAAATCTATATGGTTCTCTATATGTTTAAAATGAATAGCAATGAGGGACAGGGCCCACAGGAAGAGCTTCAGTCATAAAATCATTGAATCATAGACGTGTAGGACTGGAAGGGCCCTCGAGAGGTCATGTAGTCCTGTCCCCTGCACTCAAGGCAGGACTACGTTAATAAACAGATCACCCCAACAGGTGTTTGTTTAACTTGCTCTTAAAAAGTCTCCAATGATAGAGATTCCACCACCTCCCTAAGCAATTTATTCAAGTGCTTAACCACTGAGATCTGGAGAGAAATCTCATGGATTTGGGTTTTTTGTATGAAGGGCTCTCCCAGGCTACTCTGCTGCTCCCTCAGGAATTATATTGTCATGGCATCCTTGACTCCCAGGAGCTAAATCTAGAGCTGGTCAGAAGTTTTGGGACAGAGCCTCTTTCACTGGAAAATGCTGATTCACCAAAGTGGAAACCTTCTGCGGGAATGTGATGATTTTTTACAAAATTCCAAGGGAAACCAGGCAGATTTGACAACTGGGCTATGCCTGCCGTCAGAATCCTGCTTCATTTCATGCCAGCTCTCTAGCCCAGCTCCTCCTCAGCAGTCCAGCCTGCCAGTCTCACAGTTCTAGGCCAGCCTGACAGGCAGGCTGCTTCAAAGCTAGGGCTCCCCCGAACTGCCCAGCTCCCGACATGTTGGACTTCCCAGGCAGGTCACAGAGCCTCATTGATATTTCTAAAAGGTCAAAACCAAATGCTGGCATTCCTGTTTCTTGTGAAATTTCAAAGTTCCATTCTTTGTTTTTGGAAGTAACATTTTTGGAAAATCTGGAAAATTCTACTGAACAAGAATTCCATTTTCCAGCCAGTTCAGTCGAAATCCTTCCCCCACAAGGGAGTTTGATGGCAACTTTGCAGATGTCTATGAAGTTGGTGCCAGTGGGAAATGACTCCTTTGGGGATACCAGACGGATGGGCAAGAGGGGGGTTCATGGTAGGTATTTTGATTCTGACACCTCCCCAATTACAAGGACTCGTCTGTATGCCAAGAGAAGCTAAAAAAAGAGAAATGCTGCAGTATCACTCGTGGTGCTACATATAACGGCTTAATTGGTTCCATGGTGTTTTTTTAAAAAGGGACTTGCAACACTTGCAAAAGTGAGGAGCAATGATGAGAATCGCAGTGGTTCTCAAACTGTGGGCCATGACCTCAAAGTGGGTCACGATTCCATTTTGATGGGGGTCACCAGGGCAGAAAGCTGCAATCAGGAGTTCTGCAGGTGGCAGTTGAGAGCCTCATAGACAACAGGGGCTGGAGCCTGGAGCCCTGAGTGGGACTGGCACCCAACCCCCAGTGGGGCTGAAGGTAGGGAGTTGCAATTTTTTCTAATGGGGAGGGTGTCATTTTTTGGAGTCGCCAACACAAAGAGTTTGAGAAACCCTGGAATAGAGAATAACTTGCCACTAGGCCAGAGGGGGAGAGCCCTCAGTCATTCCGTGGATAATAAGCCACTGACTGATTTAGTCCTGAAGGACCATTGACTTTCTTCTGTCTCCTTGTGACATAATAAACTTATTCTATTTTCCCCTCCACAAAAGCCACCTTTAAAGTAATAATGATTTATATCATCTGAAGGAGAGACAGAGACTGTGCTATGGATGTTGGGTGAAAGAGAGTTTGATCCTCATAGGGTTAAGACCACCAGCTGGCAGTATCAGCAATATCAGTCACTAATAGTAACCTTATGTAGCAGCATGCCTTAAGGTGGTACTGGATGATAAGGCTGGAGAGCAAAGCAATCTATTAGGCTGCCGCAGAAAATTGCATGTCAGTGCTACGCAGGGTAAACTTCATTCCCTTCCTGGCTCTTTCTTTGAAAATGGAAATGGGGGGAAGGGAGGTGAAATCTGATTTCCTGCTGCTGAGCGAATGGGTGTCACTTGTGATCAGGCTGGGGGTGGGGAGAGAGGGAGGAGGATTTCAAGGTCATAGTGGTGATGGTGATGGAAAGATGAATAGACAGCAGGTGAATGCATTATTTAGTTGGCTACAGATTGCGGAGCAAGGGATTGTTCTTGCGTCTGGCAGGCTGCCTCCTAGGAAGACACCCCCAGTTCTTGTTTCCCACAAGTGTACATAGAAACCTGGTTGTCTAGGTGACAGCTGGGAAGAGGCTTCAGGCTAAGGAACAGAATTGCCTTGGCTAATATGCTATTATGTAACTAGAGGGTTCATGGCTATATTGCTCTTAAGGACACATCCATTCAATTTTTAGATCTTTCCCCTTTTGCTCTTGAATGTATCTGATATTTGAGATACAATATAATTCTGGGAAATATTTTGAATTATTTTCTTTAGTTGCCCTGCAATACAAATCACGTTCAATACAATAAAACAATTGGAACTCTGGTATCCTTGAGAAAACTCTTATGTCACTAAGTGGTGTCCAGAGGCAATGTAGTCTTTTGGTTAGATTCTCTCAGTCAAAGCCATGGAGCAGAAATCCAGGCTTTGCATGGTATTTCCACTTTTCCTAGTGACTCACAGAATAACCTTGGACAAGCCAATGAACTCCTTTGTGCCTCAGTTCACTCATCTATAAAATGGACATAATAATACCCATCCCACCTCAGAGGAGTTGATTAAGTTGCTAATCAATCAGTATTTGTCGTGGTCGGAAGATACTGCACAAAGGACATTATTAAGGGGCAAAGACAAGGAGTTAATTCAAGGGTAGCAGTAATCGCTTTTGTAAAGGGACTGCTTGAGTGAGTGACTGCTCACCAAGGTGAGCAAGGACTGCACAGCCTATCCCATAATGAATACTCGGGTGTTTACTCAGTCCTTATGCCAATGAAACTCCCATTGTTGCCAGTCAGTTTTTCACCAGGTAAAATTTCCCTTAATCCTCACGTTTTGGTGAGTCAAAGCCAGAAACATGTATCCTAACCCATCCAAACAACAGGGGGTTGGAAACATTGGGACTTGGATCCAATCTATTGCTTATTTTCCTAACATCTCGTCCTCCGCAGGCAGATTGCCTCTTGTTTTTCAGATGCCTACAACAGAGGGCATGTAGCCAGGTTTCTCTGATTATACCAACATCCAGTAATTCAAAGTTCCCCCCAGTACCTTCAGCTAATCAAGGATCTTTTGTAGCTAGGGCAGGAAGGAGGTAGATAAAGCCTGGGGCTGGGATGCAGGAGATCTGGGTTTAATTGCTGCCTCTCACACAGACTTTCTAAATGAAGAAACTGCAAATCATTTCATCTCTCTGAGCTTCCATTCCCCATCTCTGTTAAAGGGAATAATGACACTGCTCTTCTTCCACCCTTTGTCTTTTTCCACTAAATTCATTTTGATTGTAAGCTCTTTGGGGCTGGGCTTGTCTCACCGGTACGTCCACACTGGAACTGGAGGTGTAATTGCCAGCTCAGGTTGACATACCCACGCTAGTGTGGTCAAAATAGAAGTGCAGCTGTAGTGCCACATGCCACAGGAGGGCCTAGTTACAGGGCTGCCTTGATTTTCTCACGAGTCTCATTATAATTCTTGTTTTCCTTAAAGTCCTGGAGTCAAGTGGAGATGTGATGATTTCAGCCTTCATTTTTAAAGAAAAAGTAAGTTTCTAGCCCTTGTGGCTGTGGATAAAGCTTCAAAATGTGACCCCCACCGTGCATCCTAAAGGCTCCAGAAGCAGAATGCAAATCAAAGGAACACCAAATTTATTATTTTTACATAATCTCATGAGTTTAAAGCCAATTTCATGATTTTTGGTGAGCCTGACTCATGATTTTTGAACATTTGGGGCTGCCAGTACTGTAGTTAGCACCTAGGCAGCTAGCCCATCCTGCACCTTCTGCAGCTGTGGTTACGCTGCTTTTTTTAACCCCCAGCTGGGGTATGTATACTCAAGCTGGAAATTATACTTTCCAGTTCCTGTGTAGACACACCCTTACTCTGTGTGTGTACTAATAAAAGGAAGTTCTTCTTCCCACAGAGCACAGTCAACCTGTGGAACTCCTTGCCTGAGGAGGTTGTAAAGGCTAGGACTATAACAGGGTTTAAAAGAGACTTAACCTCCATGAATTTATCTAGCTCTATTAATGGCTGTTAGCCGGGATGGGCAAGGAATGGCGTCCGTAGCCTGTTCGTCAGAGGTGGGTGATGGATGGCAGGAGAGAGATCACTTGATCATTACCTGTTAGAATCACTCACTCTGGGACACTTGGGATTGGCTACTGTCGGTAGACAGGATACTGGACTGGCTGGACCTTTGGTCTGTCCCAATATGGCCTTTCTTATGTTCTTATGTACAGATCCTGGCACAATGGGGTCCTGGTCTTTGACTGGGGCTTCTACACCCTACAATAGATATAAATATATGTCCATAGTTATAAGTCTACTGAATGTTTCAAAAGCCCCATACTGCATGTGTCTCTTTTGAGAGAGTGGGGGTGTCTAAGATAACCAGACAGCAAATGTGAAAAATCGGGATGGCGGTGGGGGTTTATAGGTAATAGGAGCCTATATAAGAAAAAGACCCAAAAATCGGGACTGTCCCTATAAAATCAGGACATCTAGTCACCCTAGTCTACTGTGTTTCTCTCCTCAGTTTTGTGTTGCCCCTTGCTATGAAATTGACAAGGAATCCTGAGGACTGCCAAAGCCAGACCTCAAGAGGTTGAGTTGTCTGCTAATCTGTAGCTTTAAAGAAAAGGGAAAGAAAAGCATGCTTTGGAGGTCAGCTAATCCCTGGCTATTTTCCAGCATGTGGTGGATTTAATATGGAAGTAAATTGTTTATTCTTCATCAGTAATGTGTGGTGCAGGTTGTTTTCAGAACTGGGGTGGTGACTGTGTCTTATTACTACACCTCAAAGGCCCAGGACATTCTGTGTGGTAGGTTTGTCTGGAAACAGCTGTAGCTGGAGTTGGAAGGAAATTGAATGTCAGGGTATGGTTACACTTACAAAATTATAGCGCTATTGCTTATAGCGCTCGCCTTATACAGCAATAATAATAGCGCTATTGTATGTCCACACTGAGCTGCTCCAGTGCTATAGCATGGCCACATTTGCGGCAGTTAATACGGCATTAAGAGCAGCGCATTAGGGCAGGTATCCCACAGTACACCTCTTCCTGATCTGGCGCAATGGCTTGTGGTAGGGGGGGCGTCACTTGCGGGGCATTCTATATCCTGTTTGAACTACCCATGATGCTTTTTGGCATATCCCAGCAATCCCTGTGTTTCCTTCCACCTCCGGCGCCATCTTTCAAGGGTTTCAGCAAGGCACGCTCCGTCTTCCATTGTCGAGTGCTGCAATGAATCCAGAACTGCTGAGGGACATGCTGACGACTGTCGCCAGCACATCTCTGTGTGCAGTGGAGTTATTCCTTGACATGCAGGATGACAGTGATGATTCTGAAGACGAGATCGAAGCGGTGAATGCATTCGACACAAAGCTGCTTGTCTCATTAACGGACATGCTCACGGCTGTTGAACGCCGCTTCTGGGCACGGGAAACGAGCACAGAGTGGTGGGATCGCATCGTCATGCAAGTCTGGGACGACGAGCAGTGGCTGCAAAACTTTCGAATGAGAAAAGCCACTTTCATGGGACTGTGTGCTGAACTCGCCCCTGCCCTGCGGCGCAAGGACACCAGACTGAGAGCTGCCCTCCCGGTGGAGAAGCGGGTGGCTATCGCGATCTGGAAGCTGGCTACCCCAGACAGCTACCGATCGGTGGCCAACCAGTTTGGGGTTGGAAAGTCGACCGTTGAAGTTGTGCTGATGCAAGTGTGCAGGGCCATCAATCGCATCCTGCTACGAAAAATCGTGACTCTGGATAACGTGCATGACATCGTGGCTGGCTTTGAAGAAATGGGTTTCCCTAACTGTGGTGGGGCGATAGATGGGACCCATATACCCATTCTCGCGCCCGCCTACCTAGCTGAGGAGTACGTTAACCGAAAGGGGTACTTCTCCATGGTTCTCCAGGCGCTTGTGGATCACCGTGGGCGTTTTACTGACATTAACGCTGGCTGGTCTGGAAAGGTGCATGACGCACGCATCTTCCGCAACACCGGCCTGTTCATGAAGCTGCAAGCCGGGACTTTTTTCCCAGACCAGAGGATCCCCGTGGGGGAAGTGGAAATGCCCATAGTGATTCTTGGTGACCCTGCTTACCCTTTAATGCCCTGGCTCATGAAACCGTACACAGGGACCCTGGACAGCAGTCAGGAAAGGTTCAACTACAGGCTTAGCCGTTGTCGAATGACTGTGGAGTGTGCTTTTGGGCGTCTGAAGGCGCGCTGGCGTTGTCTTTATGGGAGGCTAGATTTGGCCGAGGGTAGTATCTCCGCGGTTATTTCCGCATGCTGTGCCCTACATAATCTTTGTGAGCGGAAGGGCGAAGGCTTCACTCAGGCATGGTCCTCTGAGGTTCAACGCCTGGAGGCCACATATGCCCAGCCAGAGAGCAGGGTTCATGGAGGGGACCAGCGCGAGGCTGTTAGGATCAGGGAAGCCTTGAGGGAGCATTTTGAGGCTGAAAGCCAGTTCTGAAGTGAGGTGCAGATGGAGGGAGGGAGGGAGGGAGGGAGCATTCTTTTAACAGGAACAGGCATTTGCTTTTCTGTAGCCTGTAATAATGTATGTACACTTAATAAAAAAAACCCATTTATTAAGAAGACAATTCATTTATTGAACAGGTACTTCGGTTGCTGAAAGAAAATATTGTGATGCATGTGAGGGGGAAGGCAGGGGAGGTGCAATGGGGGTGTCGTGGGGTCAGTCAGAGATCGGAGTATGTCCGGGTCTCTGAGTCTCCAGTGCCCTCAAACTGGCCATGTCCCCCGAACCCCATTTGTGGTGGCCAGTAAGGCATGTTATTAGGGGTAGACTGCAGTGGATAATGGTCTGGGGTCTGGGGGTTGTCCGGTGAAGACAGAGGGGTTGGAGGCAGCTGTGGATGGTGATAACCATTTGGCTGATGATACTGGCCTGGAGGGTACAGAGGCAAGGAAGGGGAAGGGAGTTGGGGCAAACGATAATTGGGGTGGTGGGTGCGGAGCTTCTGCTCCTGAAGGGTGACAAGCCGCTGCATAGTCTGCAATTGAAGCTGCAGTAATGAGAGCAGCTTGTCGGTGCTTTTCCGGCGGTGAATCGCGTTCTCCTTCCGCGCCTTCTCCCTCAACTTGCTCTCATTCTCCTTCCACCTCTGTGCAACTCGATTCTCCGTTACAGCCTGTTGCATTACTTGCTGTACAAGATCCTCTTTGCTCCTTCGTGGCCGCTTCCTCAGTCGCCTGAGCCTCTCAGCTGTTGATAAGAGCGATGGCAAAGGGGTGAAGGACGACCCTTCTAAAATAAAAAGATACATTTCACAGTGGTTCCCTTGTAAAGAGCAGACATGCCTATCATTCCCCCACATTCCCCGTTTGCCTGTCCCGCAGACAGCACAGATACAGCAACGGAGCCCCTGCCATGGTGAGTGGACTCCAGAGGCAAGGGAAATGATTTTTTCCCTGCCCTGAGAAGCTGTGGCGGGGGAGGGGGTGGGGAGTGCCGGTACGTTGCAGGAGCCACAGTGTGAGCAGCAGGCAGGGGGAAGGATTTCTTCCCTGCCCAGAAAAGCTGTGGCGGGGGGCGGGGGAGGGTGGAGTTCCGGGAAGTGGCAGGAGCCCTACTCTGAACACTGTTCCAACATTCTCCGTAGGTGTTTGTCCTGGAAGATATCTCGTTGCTTCGAGTCACTGAGGAGCAAAGGGAAGGGATTTTATTAAGATGCGGCTTCCGCCCAGGGCCATATGCAGCGTGCCTATGTGCAGCAATGCTCCCCCCACCCATTGTAGCACAGTGGCAGGGACTAGTGACCGTGACCGGGACGGGGACCACGCTGGCTCTCCCGGGAAACCTGCGCAGGCGCATTGCAAGTGCTCTTATTGAGACCTTTGAAGAGATTACTGATGATGACTACCGCGAGGTGATAGACTACATCAATGCACTATTCCACATGTAGGCAAGCATGCAAGCATCCCCTTCCACCCCAAGCTGCCTGCCTTCCCCATAGAAAAGCAGCTTTACCGCCGCAATGCACTGCTGAGCTGGCCCCTGCAACTGCCGGACGCTGTGGCTGTCCGCCCTCCTCCTGGCTTTAGAGGAGAGCTCCTGGCTGCATGCCCCCCTGCCCTCCTCCTGGCTTGAACAGAGCTCCAGGTGGAATGCCCCCCTCATCCCTTTCCACCCCAAGCTGCCAGCCTTCCCCATAGAAAAGCAGCTTTACCTCCGCAATCCGCTGCTGAGCTGGCCCCTGCAACCGCCAGACGCTGTGGCTGGCTGCCCTCCTGGGTTGAGAAGAGCTCCTGGCTGCATGCGTCCAGGGACTCCTCCGTGCCCTGGATCGCTGCTGCCTCGTCCTCATCCTCCTCCTCTTCTTCATCCTCCTGCTCTTCGTCCTCCTCCTCACCCCCCCCCCTTCACTGGTGGGCTGGGAAGTGTCCGTGGTGGTCGATGGAGTGACCGTGGGATCACCACCAAGTATCGCGTGCAGCTTCTTATAAAATCTGCAAGTCACCGGGGCTGCCCCAGAGCGGCCGTTTGCCTCGCGGGCTTTGCGATACACATTCCTAAGCTCCTTTACCTTAACACGGCACTGCAGAGTGTCCCGCTCATGGCCTCTTTCTGCCAAGGCCCGTGATATCTGCCCATAGGTGTCAAAATTCCTGCGGCTAGACCGCAGCTGAGACTGAACAGCCTCTTCCCCCCAGCAGCTGATGAGGTCCAGCACCTCACTATTGCTCCATGCTGGGGATCGCCTATTGCGAGGAAGCATGGCACGTGGAGTCATGATGATCAATCTGAATGATCACCTGCAACGATTCCCTGAGACCACGCCACGCAATCAATCAGATCAATGAGAATGATCACCTGCAAGGATTCCCTGAGACCACGCCACGCAATCAATCTGATCAATGAGAATGATCACTTGCAAGGGTTCCCTGAGAGCACGCCACGCTTGGCTGGAGCAAACAGGAAGGGGATTTTCAAATTTCCTTGGAACTTTAAAGGGCGGGTCTGACGTGTGGTCACTTGAGGACAGGACAAAAGAGTTTGCAAGTGATGACCAGAGTGGCTCGAACGGGAATTATGGGACAGGCTGGAGGCCAATTAATACGCAGTGGGTGTCCACATTCTTCCTGTAGCGCTACAGCAGGTGCGCTACAGCCCTTATTCCCCATGAGGAGGTGGATTTATAATAGCGCTATAACTCCGCGGTTATAGCGCTATTAGTGCCTTGCCAGTGTGGACGGAGAGTAGGTTATAGCGCTCGTAGGGGCTTTATAGCGCTATAAAGTGCCAGTGTAACCATGGCCTCAGAAGGAAGCGAGGCTGGATGTGGCTGTAAGCAAAGGCCCCTCTCACTGTGGGTGTGTCTACACAGCATTTGGGAGCTGTGATTGCCCATTCATGTAGATATACATGCACTAGCTTTGCTCAACCTAGTGCACTAAAAATAGTAGTGTGGCCATGGCCGCATGGATGGCTCAGGCTAGCCACGAAAGTACAAATCCTGCCTGACCTATTGGCTCTGGACTTTATAAACATAAACACAGCAGTATTTCTATTTATATCAGTCTCATTAGACACTACCTCAGGGACCCAGCATGCAAACCACATTCTTTGTGTAGCTGGTATATTGAAGCAAATTTTTTACAACTATTTTGAACACCCTTTTCTCCACTTCAGGGGAAATCTTTGCTGGATTACAGGCCAAAGTTTTGTCTTTTCAGGACTTTTTAGACAGCATTATATAGAGTTAAACCCAGGCCATCATACATAAACCCTAAAATTTGGACTTACTAGCTGCTGGACACAGCCAGAGAGAAAGAAATACCATACAATTACTTTCAGTGCAAACAAAGGATTTTAAAGAGATTGTGTAATACTTTTAAAACAAACTTTTTAACTAAAGCTGTCAGATGGAAACCTTCCTGTGCAGAGTTCACCCTCTTTCTGCTCAGCAATTGCTAACACCCTCTGGTCTACAGCAGTGGTTCTCAATCAGGAGTCCGGGGCCTCCTGGGGGGCCATGAACAAGTTTCAGGGGGCCTGCCAAGCATGGCCGGCATTAGACTCACTAGGGCCAGAGCAAAAAGCCGAAGTTCCACTGCACAGGACTGCAGCCTGGGGTCCCTAGCCCCATCACCCATGGCTAAAGCTGAATCCTGAACAACTCAGGGTATCTCCACAGTGGCAGCTTTCAGTGTAGACAGCACCAGCAGTTACAGCACCTCTCAGAGAGCGCAGAAGGGAAACCGCTGTTGTGTGTTCACACTGTCAGCTGCCTGCGCAATAGTGTGTTCACACTTGCGGCACTTGCAGCGGTATTTGGAGCAGTGCATTCTGGGCAGCTATCCCACAGAGCATCTCTTCCTCTTCTGCCATGGATCCAGCCAGTATTGCCTTTGCCATTTCTTTTACTGCTGCCACTGGCCTCCACCTGCTGCTGCCACTGCCAGATGTTTCTCTGGAGCTGGGCTGCCTCATGAGCTCTTTGATTGCCCCAAGTGTTAAACCAGCAGCTACCACACTCAGAGATAGCTCGAGTTCTTGATCCCTGACACAAGGCATTTGGGTAAGAGACAGAGACATAGAAATGACTCTTGGAACGGGGCTTCTAATGGTCTGCTTATACTGCAGCTGGCAGGGTGCTTCCCAGCGTGGGTGGACAGACAAGCACTAGCTCTGCTCCAGCTAGCATGCTAAAAATAGCTGTGTGGACACTGTGCCACAGGCAGCACCATGGACTAGCCCTCTAGTACAAACCAGGGGGTAGAGGAGGCTGGCACAGAGGTGGCTAACCTGTGCTGACAGCTGTGCTGAGGCATTCACACAAAGCTGGTGCGTGTCTATCTACCCAGGCTGGGGGTGGGGAGATGTCAGTCCCAGTTGCAGGGTGGACAGACCCTCACGGTTCCAGCTGATGACAGCTGGGAACGTGAAAGAAGCAGGCTGGCAGAGGAAGATGATTCCCAGTCAGCACCAGATTTGGACTCTTCTCTTTCAATTTACACTGTTATGTTTCCCAAAATCCAGTTGGAAAATTGCACCTTTTAACTACAATAGGGCAGGTGGTGGGGGAGGGAAAATGCCATGAGCAGCCCAGTGTTTATCGCTGGGTCTGTTAAAGCCCAGAGGGAAAGGAGCCAGGAAAGGGGAAGTGGGGGGAGAAGTGAGGTTCCAGGAATTGTTAGTTGCACTTACAGGAAAAATATAATGACCCTCCCTTTCTGGAACAGAGCAACAGGCAGTGCAGTAATGGAGATGTTTGATTGTAAAACCTGTGCACCTCTCTTCCTCCTGCACCTCTGCTAGCACAACTCCCCAGGCAGATATTACCCTGTATCTCTGGCAAAGGCACAGGGGCAATCTCTACTTTCTGGAACATCCACCATGCAGCAAAGTAGTGGCTGTGGTGCAAATCATGTAAAAAACAGCAACAGAACCCAAACCTTTGCAGAGTCCTGGAGTCTGAGCTGGCTCCAGGTTCCTTAGGAGAGACAGAGTGTAAAGAATCCTTGCTCTGATTTAGCAAGTGTACTACAAAGATGAGAGATGGTTCAGTGTCACTGGGCTACATCTCATAAATATGGAAAGATTTTGTGGTGAACTTCCTTTTAAACGTCCAAACAGAACAGTTCCTGAGATTTTGAGAGACAGGAAAGCGAAGGCCTTGGAATAACTGTAGGAGTGAGAAGGCTGTTTTTTATGTTTTCGTAATAGGATTTTGTAGGTGGGGAATTAAGAACAGGGGGATTCATTCTTCCCAAGTCATCTTGTTGTGTCCTCCTACTGCTTCCTGCCACATCCATGCATGTGCTACTGCGCCCCGCTGTGCACATGATCACTGCACTCTGCCAGGTCACTGGAGGAGCATTCACGCTCAAGCAGCTGGCATTGCAGGGAGATGCTTCATATTTGGACACTGTCTGCTGCAGCCGCAGGTATTGGGGCCAATGATGTAGACCTACCTGATCATTGCATCTCTAGATTGTAAGGTGACCAGATGTCCTGATTTTTATAGGCACAGTCCTGATTTTTGGGTTTTTTTTCTTATGTAGGCTCCTATTACCGCCCAGCTCCGTCCCAATTTTTTTGGTCATCCTATTAGACTGACCAACTCCCATGTGGAGTTGATTAAGGCAACACTACGTAGTCCAAGGCTGATCAGCAATGACCAGTTGGTGCTCAACTGGTAGGAGCTGGAGCTACTCTTGTTTGCCATCACTGAACCCTTGTCTTCCCAGGTTAGCTGTGCACAGAATCGAAATGAACTCACATTGGTTCTTTGGCTCCTCAGTTACCAAACTGATTGTAACTTTCCTCATTGCAGCCCGAGTCCCCCTTTATTTATAGCTGTCATGTCACTGCAGTTTGTGCTCTATGTTTGCCCAGTTTCAGACTGAAAAGGAAACTGACACTGACTGTCTCCTCTTGCAACCTTCATGAGGAAGCCGTAGCATCATGCTTCTCGACTTGTCATCGGTCTTCACCTTATTTTCTCCAGAATCACTGGAAAGATCTAAAAATGCAACCTACTTATCACACATCCTGTTGGCTATCATGGAGCAAATTCAGCCCCGGTATCGTTGAGTGTAACTCGACTTACTGAGGTTGCACCCACCTAGGTTAGGTCTGAATTCGCAGTAGCAGAGCAATTGACTCTGTGAAATTTTTGGTGCACAGCCAATGCAAGAGCAGGCCCTTGGATCTGCAAAATATTTGCTTAAATAAAGAAAAACTGGATTTTATTGATCTCTCTTTCCTGTGAAAGATGGACGACGTTGTCTTTTAGTGCATATGCAAAGACCTCTAAGAAACTCAGCAGTTTTGTTTTGCTTTGGGGTTCATGGATCTGACTCAAAGCCCACTGAAATCAATGGGAAGATTCCCTTGGCTTCAAAGACATTTAGATTGGGAGCCACGTGAACATTTTCTTTGGTTACAGTCTTCATTTGTCCACCTCCCATGAGTGTTCGGTCTGAAAAAAGCCAAGTTTTCCAAGTGAAACTCCATTTCACCTGGCTGAAATGTCAAAAGCCACAACCACAAATATAATATAATTACAATTACAGTATAGTACTCCTGGACCATGGAGACCTGAGAGCAAGGCCCTGCTCTGCCATAGACTCCCTGTGTGACTTGGGCTAGTCACTTAGGTCCAGCTCCTGCAAGATATTTAGGTGCCTAACTCCCATAGAGTTCAGTGGAAGTTTGGAGCCTAAATACTTTTGAGGATCTGGGCTTTAGGCTCTCTGTGCCTCAGTTCCCACTCTGTAAAAGGGGGTACTAGCTCTTCCCTATCATACAGGAGTGGTATATGGATAAACATTAAACATTATGAGAGGCTCAGATATAATGGGGAGGAGGTTATTTATTTAAGTATCTTCAATAGCTTGTGAGATACATAGATTTCAGTGGGAAACTATAAATCTGATTGTGATGCAGTCAAAAATTGACCTGGGAGCTGTCAAAACTGGGATCAGGATTCCTTTTATGTCTGTGCACAATAGCAAACTTTATGATGAATGTGCTTTGAGATTCAAGTTTGAGATTACGCCTGCCCAGGTGGGTGTGGGATGATTTTGGAACTCAGTGTGAACAGTTAGCAAAACTCTAGTATTCCATTTCTTTTTGTCTCTTGATGACATCCTCTACTGCAAGTTTTGAAAGCTTCAGAGCAGGGAAACTGCTTGGCTGCACTGCATGCTATTGTGATTCTTTGATCATTTTAATTGCCACGTTTAACAGCAGCTTGAGCTATTTAAAAAAAAATTCATGTTCTGTAAGGTAAGAGAATTATTAAGAGTGATGGCTGCTCTGTTACAGTAATACAATATTTCGTTTGCTTCATCATATGCTTTATGGTCCAGCCATTGTGAGATGCTGCCTGCTTTGGAAAATGTGCGATAAAGACAACTTTCAGGAAGCTGATTAAGCTGTTTACTTAAACATAAGCTTAGCTTTGTCTTTTGTATGGTGCATAGTAGTAAGATTTGGCTTTCTCCTGCTCTGGGAGGGCAAGCTGCCTGTGTAGACAGTGGTAGCTCAGCCACTTATCTATCTGCCTCCTGCACAGGTTGGCTGACTGCTCGTTCCTCATTTGGCTGGGGATTATAACACTGTCTTTAAACTGGGGTCTCTTGCATAGCAGTAAAAACATGCCGCCTTTGCCCCTCTAGAACATTTTACATAGTTGGCTTTCCTGCCTTTGCTCCCTAATCTTATCAGAATTATTTGAATATAAAACAAGGCCACAGGTTTCTGAGTATTATCAAATCACTCATCTCTCTTTATCTGTGTGTGCCTGGGTGTTTTGGGGAAAGATCAGAATTGCCCATTGATAGGAAAACACTCTCCTCTACTGAAGAGGGCTTGCCAGCTGTGCAGTTTTGACAATATTAAAATTATATTATAAAATGTCACTCATCCAGTGTCTTCTTCCAGTAAACGTGACCACTGATAAATAGGTTTTGCTCTTCATTGAATCTCTGCTGTACAGTAATGAGGAAGAAAAAGTAATAAGCAAAGCCTCAGGTGTGTGTGGTTGTACAAAACATAGTCAAATTTATCTGAACCTGTGGGCCAGTCCAACAAGTCCCACAACGAAAACAGGCCCAAACTTCTTGCTGCTTTGGCTGGGTTTTACTTGAGGTGTGGTGTGAGACCCACTGGCTTGCTAAGCCCTACTGCAGGGATCGGCAACTTTGGCATGCAGCCCAACAAGGTAAGCATCCTTGGTGGGCCCAGCCGGTTTGTTTACCTGCCATGTCCACAGGTTCGGCCAGTCGTAGCTCCCAATGGCCCACCGCATTGCTTTCCGCAGCCCCCATTGGACTGGAGCTGCGAACCGTGGCCAGTGGGAGCCACAATCAGCTGAACCTGCGGACATGGCAGGTAAACAAACTGGCCGGGCCTGCCAAGGGTGCTTACCCTGGGGGGCCACGTGCCAAGGTTGCCAATCCCTGCCCTACAGTCTCCACTTTCTTTGTCATGGAACCGGAGGTGTCTCATGCCCCAACTGAGGGACCTGGTTCTCTTGGTTTTGGCCAAGCAGTTTCTTTCCCCTGCAATCCAGTCAGGATTCATCTGAGGGGGATGACTGGATGGTTTGCTCTGATGCTGCAGCACCCCTGCTGGCTCTGATTGATCTGACACTTTTGAAGATAAAAGGCTCACTGCAGCAAGGGGAAAATCTCAAGCGCGTGAGGTCCCTTTCTTGATTTTTCCTCCCACTCTGATTTAAACCCCAGCTCAGCAGCTCCCCACACACGGTAGGGGCGCTGCTGCCAAGAGCTGGTGGAGGAATACTATGGCACTTTTGCATAAGGATAGCTTAATGGTTCTACCTGTCATGGTGGAAGGGATTTGAATGCGACTCCCAGAAGTTAATTCTGAAAGTGAGTGAAGGGAACTGGCTGTTCAGTCATAGTCTGAGGATAAACTGAAGATGAGATGGTATGGTCGTCCCCTAGACCTACCCCTTCCCACTTTCCCCCAAGAAGATTTGCCTCTGCAGGTAAGAAGAAGAGCAAAGATACGGTTGGAGGATGTAGGTCTATCTTGAGACCTCCTTTGGATGGGGTGACCTTAGCCCAACTTTCCTGAAGGTCCAGATATTGTTTCTGTGTTGAAGGCTAGATAAAGGTCCCTGTGTGTGTGGGTTCTGTAGCGTCCCTTGCAATAGATGAGAGAACGGACTAAGATGTGACACCACAGAAGGGATTCTCCACTCAGGACATTGGAGGCATGGAAGTTATTATTCATTATTTCTATTACAAGAGAATCTAGAGTTCCCAGTCAGGATTTGGGCCCTGCTGTGCTGGGTGTTGTACCAACATAAAATGATAGTCAGTCCTTACCCCAAAGAACATGTGCAGTCTAAGGCTTTGATCCTACGAACTACCCAGGGAGGGATGGGCTGCCTTCAGAGGGACTCTGTGCTGGCTCAGGGAGCAACAGAAGAATGGCTATACTGGGTCAGACCAATTGTCTGTACAGCCCAGTACCCTGTCTTCCAACAGTGACTGAGGCCAGATGCTTCAGAGAGAATGGACCGAACAGGACAAATTATTGAGTGTTCCACCCCCCTCCCCCACCACCGTCATCCAATTCCCCACATCTGGTAGTCAAAGGCTTAGGGACAGCCAGAGCATGGGGGTTGCATCCCTGACCATCCTGTCTAACAGCCATTGATGGACCTATCCTCCATGATCGTATCTAGTTCTTTTTTGGAACCCTGTCATAGTTTTGGCCTTTCATAGCATCTCCTGGTATCCATCCGCATGGAGCACCTGGCGAGATCAGAATTTAAGCTCCCTGGCTCGCTAGCTTGCAGACTGAGAACAAAGCCTGGATTTCACGTTGTCAGGATCTACCTAAGGATATGTCTACACTGCAGTTGTGGGGGAAGAACTGGGGAGGGTGATTACAGCCCATGTAGGCATACTGGAGCTGCCTTGCTAAAAGGAGCTGTGTAGCTTGGTGGCCTGAACTAGCCCTTCAAGTATGTACCCGGGGCAGGACTGTACTTAGGCAGCTAGCCTGTGCCACTGCTATTTTTAGTGAGCTAGCTAGATCCAAGCTAGCTTGGGTGTGCCTACCTGTGCTGCAGTCATGCCTCGGCCATGTACCCGAAGGCATCAAGCAGTCATGGAACAGGTTGCTGACAATGTTGTGGCTTTTTGGTGTACTTTATTGAACCCAGTTATGAACCTTGGTATGATTTGTCCATGTCAGAAGAGTTCTCAGCATTGTGACTGGCCTTGGGTTTTTCCACCCACGTGTCAGAAACAAAACAATCAATCAGCCTTGCCATTCGGCAGGCAGGAGAGGTGGTTGAGTTAAGATGGGCCAGTGCTTATGAGGAGCAGGGGCTCCATTTTAATTCAGAGCTCCTTAGTGGCTGAAACCAAGGGAATTTCTGTCATCAACTTCAAAGGTAAGTACATCCAGGCCATAATTAAGTGGTGGTGGCAGGCAGGGGAATCAGAATACCATATCCAAAAGAGGGGGGCAAGAAGGGAAGGGTAAAACAGTGACACTTTTTACATACAAAAAATTAATAGTCTGGAGAGAACCGATATTTCTTCATTACAGTGAAATCCTGTGGAGTCTGTATCTTTTCGGTTATCACAAAATCCAAGGGCCTGCTCCTGCATTTGCTGTGCACCAAAAATTTTGTGGAGTCCATTGCTCTGCTATTGCAAATGTTCTTTGTTACGCTACCACTGCTTCACAGCCATCACCCCCTGCTCTTCTGGTGGGGTGCTTGATTTCCCCTCTCCTGGATGGCGTGCCAGTTTTCCGGGACAGCCCTATGCACAGCACCTCTGCACTCAGCTGCTGAACTTGTGACATGCTATCTAAGCATCCCAGGGAAAATCCGTATTTGTTTTTTCAGGGGGAAGAGTTTGCATTTGCCTGCTCTCTGCTGCAATAAATTGGACAAATGATGTTTTCGCACCCACCCGCCTCCTCACATCACTCTTGTGCTCTTCTGAAGCCTGACAACAAATCCTCCCCAGCAGTAACTCTAAAAGGCCAGATCGCCTGATCTGTGACTGTCCTAATGCTGTTTCACATACCTGATCAGGAGTGTGTTTCCGCAGTGTTGTGTTGCAGGCAAGATTAATGCTGAATCAAGTGACCAGTATTTAGTATGGCCCAAGAGGCATCTGAACTCAGGCACTGGTCAGCAACGGAGGGGTAGAATCTTTAATGGGTCAGATCTTTAGCAGCAGGCATAAGTCAATATTCTTCAAAGTTGCTATGTCATTTGGCACCAGCTGACGATCTGGCTCTGTATATTTATTGATGGTAACTGCCTGATGTTTTTTCCCCTCAGCAGCTGCATGCAGTATCACCGATATGGAACTGTACAGGACACACACACTTTCTCAAGCCAGTAATTTTGACTTCTAGTTGCACTCCAGCGCTCCCCCAGCCCCATAGAGTCAGCATGTTAGCCTTGTCTGTGTGTTGTATTGTGATTGATTTTATTACTTTTGTGGCATTTGCTGAAAAACTGAAATCTTATTTCTGAGTGATTAAGCAAACCAGAAAATGGAACCATTCCTTCACCTCCAAGATGTAAACACTCACACACATGCCTTTTTAAGATATAGGGCTGGGAATCATCTGTCATTATCTGTTTATTCTCTATAGCTCTCTATGTTCGCATACCACCCCATCCCCACGGCAGCTGTGCGTCTGTGAAGATGCTATATTGAGAGCCCTGGAAACTGAAATCCTCTCAAATATATTAACAGAGCAGCTTTTCAAGCTTCTGGTTGCAGCTTTGCAAGCTTCTCAGGTTATGTGACTCAAACTTGACCTCTAGGGGAGTGGTCATGAAAGTGGGGTGCACGCACCGTGACACTGCGCGAGATCCCGGCACCAGCGCCGATCCCGTGCAGGAGACCGCCGAATTCAGCAGCGGTCTATTTTGGTACCGCCAAAATGCTGCCGCAGAAAGTGAAAGCTTTCTGTTCGGCGGCATTTTGGCGGACATACCCGGGCGGGTCGGGAGCGGAGGCCGCTCCACGGAAAGCGGCCGTGGCCGAAAAAGATTGAGGACCGCTGCTCTAGGGATTAACATTAGTGGTGAGAAGGTAGTTAATTCTCTATGCTGATTTTAATTCTTCTCCTTTCTGATGAGATTCTCAATCAGTGCCAGCTGGGCTGTGGAAACCTGTCCACTAGGAACTAGACTGACACCACCAGATTATTTCAGATATAGTAGGTCACCAGACAGCTGTCTCCTCTTAAGAAGATGGGCTGGATTTGAACTGGTGCCCCAAAGGCAGAAGACTCTTCATCCCCTAACATTCCCTCAAATCATCCGGGCTCCAAAAGAAACTCTTTGAACCTTGAAATAATGTCCTGTTACAGAGACTGCTAAAGACGTTAGATTACATCTCGAAATCGCAGAGGGGTAAAACACTCCCCTTGCTTTTAACACTAAATTGCTTCGTTATAATTTCCAGCAAGAGAGCGTGTGATTCATCATGTGCATTGTTGTCTTTCTCAATTAATGCTTTCCATGGGAGTTCAGGTTTAAGCATTTCCCTTTCTCTTCCCGGGCTCTCCACATTTCCCAGATTGTTTCCCAGAGCTAGAGATCATTCCGGTTTCCAAGATGCTGCATTTCTCACCTGCTGATTGCAATTAGCAACTGCCAGCTGGGGCCTGATGTGCTGCTGAAGAGCTAACAAGAAGTGGAGAGCAGCATGCAGCCTCGACAGTACATATGCTTTGATTATATAAAAATGCTGCTTTGTGTTTAAGAGAACACACCACTGCAAACAAGATTTCCCTCCTCCTACGAGAATGTAGCTTACTTTCCTTGGTGCCATAGTTTACGTATTACTTTTTCACAGAATACAGTCATGGGTTTACTAGTAAGGCACTGTGTGGGGGAATAAAGAATAGCATAGGTAAAAGCGAAGACAACAGCAACCTTGTTAAGCAAACCTTTCACATAGTACTATCCTCAGGCAGTGTCAGTCATGATGGGGCCAAGTTACCTCTGTTTGTGTCAAAAGCAGCTCATTAGACTGACAGCTGAAACTCCAGAGGCTGAGAGGATCTGCCCACAGGCTTAGCTGAAATTACAGTGCTGTAGCATTCAGGAGACCTGAGCTTGTGGGTATCTCTGGGATTCATGCTCTCTGGGGTCAGACGGTACCTGCCAACTGCCAGAGAGGAAAGAGCACATGGAATCTCCCTGCTTTGTGCCACATAGGAGCTGACCAGGATTAAAATCCTTGCCCTTATCTGAAAGCAAGTTCCACGGGCAGTAGCCTCTCTGAAAGGGCTGCCTCACCATGGAGGGGCCCTTTAAGGGGCAAAGCAATAGCCATGCTCTCTCTGGACTATGGGGAACTCGGGAAGGCGTTGTGCTTCCCTGAAGCACAAAACCTGCTGGTCCTCCCAATGGGGCGGAGAGGTCCCTCAGCCCTGCCAATGCTAGGAGGTGCTTATTAGGTGCAATGAAGGCCCCAGGAGGAACATTCTGGAAGCACACTCAGTACCTAGTGGGTAGGTATCCTATCACAAATTTCCCCCGCAATACGGCTGTGCTCAGCTGGAATGCTAAACTGAGATGTGCCAGGGGACATGCACACACAGGCAGAGTGGGGAATACACAAATATTATCTCCTTTTGCTCCAGTCACATGTGGCACACACAGGCTTAGTTAGTCTTTGAGTGGGAGAAGCAGCTGGTGCTTTACTGCTGTTTGTGTTATCAATACTCTGCTTCCTTTGATACGGTAGAGCCCTGAAGCGTTGCAATGCCCGTGTCACTCATTTTTAGCACTTCATCGTCTCCTTGTGTGTGGTCGCGGCGTGTATGGTATTGTGCACATACTGTAATGCAACAAACCCAGGACTTGGCAGGACATAGACCTTACGGGGTATTGGTCTGAACTCAGCTCAGGGGGTTCAATATTGTGCGGGGGCTCAATATTGTAACCATCACTTGCAGGTGCCTGGGTGCTGGGGTAGTATGGCCAGGGTACCATGAGTCCAAAGACAAGAGCTGTAGATGATCCAAAAGCTACGTCTTGTGAACTCTCTAGCTCCCATTTCTCAGTAACTTTCCCTACGATCTCCTACTGTTTGTCAAGACATTTGGATGAAGGGTGGTGGAAAGGGTAAATGTGCTTAGCGTAGTTCAGAAGTCCCGAAGGGCAGTTCTGTAGGATGATACAAAGACAATTCTGCCCCTTGGCCATCTCACCAAGGGAACCCCTTTAAGTTTGTCTCTTGCTTGGTGGGTGACAGTGTTTGCTCCGTAGATCTTGTAAGTCTGGCTTGACTCTACTCCCAGTGTCCTGGTCTTATTTAATATTCCTGTTAGCCCACCGACTCCTCTATAGTCAGTCTTGTTGATGATCCCAGTGTGACAGATTCCCACTGGGATACCACTTGGAACTGGGATACCACTGAGCCTGCCTGTCCGACCAGCCTGGGTTCCCCTTACCCTGTGCTGCTGTGATAGGCTCTCAAGCTCCCTTTGAGCGCGCACACAGGTAGAGACATACCCAGCTGCAGCTTTATTCACACAGTTGCTGAGATCAGCTCTGCATGGGAGAGCTCAGCTAAGGAATTGTCCAGCATGCGAGTGCACACCCCCGCTGAGTGTACACCCAAAATTGTATCGTCTTGTGCTGCACAGAGAACTACACAGTGTAAGCTCATAAAATCTGCCCTCTCCCTCAATGTGGAGAGAGATACGCAATAGCTTTCTGCCCCAAGTCTCAGTTCCACACTGCTTTTAGAGAAAAAACAAAACAAAATTTTAACTACAAAAGATAGATTTTCATTGATTATAAGGGATACCAAAGAGATCAAAGCAGATTGCCTTAGTAAATAAACAAAATCCGCAAACTGAGTTTAACATACTAGATAGGTAAGATATAAATTAGCAAATTCTCACCCTGACTGATAATCAGGCTGACAGATTCTTAAGGCACAAGTTGCCTTGAGTTTCCCAGGTTTTCATACACAGACTAAAAATCCTTCTAGCCTGAGACCATGACTTCCCACAATTAGTCTTTGTTCCTCAAGTGTGTTGTTGTAGGGAAAGTGAAGTGTCCCTGTGATGTCATTTCCCCCCTTTTATATCTTCTCTCCACTTGCTGGAAAGTTCTTTTGCTGTGACCTGGGTCAAACAGTTCCCAGTGTGTAGTGCTATCTCTGAGTGGTTTCTATTGTACACAGTTCCTGGGGTAATCCTTGTGCTTTGGTGCATTTCCCCATTAACATTGTTTGGCCTTTTTACTATCGTACCCTGAAAGGCTGCCTGTGGGTGTTTCCAACCTCGGGACATGTTTCAGCAACACATACGTAGCCAAACTTCATAACTTCAAAAATGATAACAGCACATACAATCCAATGAGATATTACTGTCTAGCAGATCAAGACTTTTAGAATGACACCTCACAAGGCATACTTTGTATAAGACATATCCTAATTACATGGCAGTGGTGAACACTGGGGTTCCAGGGTGTTACACTCATTTCTTCTTGATGACCTCTACCTGTAGGTGACAGACTACAAGCTCTGAAGTAGTTGCTGGAAAGCACGTTCCACTACCAGATTTCCTGTGTGTAGCTCATTCCTGCTTCATGTCCAGTCAACTGAAACTCGTTTACTCTCTGCTGTGCTTGCTACTGCTTCCTGAGTGAGTCGGGACCCCTTTGAAATAGGGCTAACTCTTTAAGGACTTGAACTGGTTTTGGGATTGTAGCACCCTTGAAGAGTGGCTAAGATATCTCCCCTTTTGAGCCTACCACATAATGTAATCATGCTAACCCTTCCCCAGGTTATTACCTCCCTAAGCATGATACAGCCATTGAGGTACTATCCTTTCAAGTCTGCCCTGGCAGACTATTCCTCTTTCTGTCCGCAGATGTTTGGCTGAATGTTCAGCTGCTCTCCTCTGGCCTTCCCATTCAGCCTGGAAGAAGGAGGCTGAGATATTTTGGGCACAATGACCTTTTCTACTCCAAGAATGAATCCTCCCAGATCCCAGGCCAGATCTACCTGCACATTATTTCTCCATGCTAGAAACTGTCTGCTGGTTCTTTTCTTTTCCATGGGACTCTCTGAGCCGCATTTAAGCTGAGAGATGTAAGGAATTCTCTGCTGGTTTAGTACCAGTCTAGCCAGGGGTAAAGGTAACTTAAAGGATTTACCGGTACTCCGGAGTCCTGATCAGGGGGAAGGGCCTCTACCAGAAGAGGTGTGGCCTCAACTGAAGAGGCGGGGCCTTTAAATCCCCAAGCCCTTTAAATCAAGATTTAAAGGGCCAGTGGCTCCGGCTGTGGTAGCAGCGGCTCGGATCCCTGGCCCCTTTAAATCATCTCTGGATCTACCAGCTGCAGAGGTGGCTGGGAGCCCTGGGACTTGGAGGCGATTTAAAGGGCTTAGGGCTCCAGCTGCCATTACCACAGTGGAGCCCCGGGCCCTTTAAATCACTGGAGCCCTGGGGCTCCCAGCTGCTGCTGTTACCCCAGGGCTCCAGGCTCTGGCAGAGCTTTAAAGGGCCTGGGGCTCTGCTGCAGTAGCAGCAGCCAAGAGCCCCTGGCCCTTTAAATCACTGCTGGAGCCCCACTGCTGCTACCCCAGGGCTCCAGCAGTGGGGCTCAGGTAGTGATTTAAGGGGCCCAGAGGGTAGCGGCAGTGGGAGTCCCAGGCCCTTTAAATCGCCACCTAAGCCCGACTGCTGGAGTCCTGGGGTAGAAACGGCAGCCAGGGGCTCCGGAGGTGATTTAAAGGGCCAGGGGCTCCCAACCGCCACTACTGCAGCGGAGCCCCAGGCCCTTTAAATCGCCACTAGAGCCCCGGGGGTCCCGGCTGCCGCTATTCCCGGGCTCCAGCAGTGGGGTTGTGGCAGCAATTTAAAGGGCCCAGGGCTCTAGCCACTGCTGGGAGCCCCAGTCCCTTTAAAGTGCAGCCTGGGGAAGCTGGTCCCCAGTACAGCACACTGGCTCATGCCAGGTATGCTGTATCAGGGCATACCAGCTTACTTTCACTTCTGAGTCTAGCTCCACTAGTGCTAACAACACTGAGAGCAGCAGTGCAAACCAATAGGTAGTATTACCCCCATGTCAGCCTCCAGTTCTTTCATAGTGACCAGCATCGTTTTTGGGAAATGATTCTAAAAAGCAATCTGGGGCAGTGACTGTCTCTTTATGCTTGTTTGTGCAGAGCCCTGCACAATGGGGCCCTGATCCTTGATTCCCTAGGCACCTACTGGGTTACTACTACCAATAATAATGGCATGAGAGAAGCTGATCAAGAAGGGAGCAGACAGAGGGACAGTTTCCTCAGAAGTCTCCAGCAAGTAAACCTTGGTGATCCAATCTGCGAACACGAGAGTGGTCAGCAGGGCTACCCATTGCACCTGAAGTTTTTTTTTAAAGGGGTGGGATAGAAGGGAATAGTCTGACCAACAGGAAAGGAGAATAGTAGTGGAAGAGAGGGTAAGTGATGGGGAATTTTGGGGTGAGATGGAAAGGAGAAATGTAGAACTGGAGGAGAAATAAAAAGATGGAAAGTCTTGGGGAACGTGTGGTGTGTTGAGAGGTGTTTTGGATTTGCACATTATTACTTTAATAGTGGAGGGGTTTCCTGATCCTGCTTGCAGGCTCGGGGGCTCTGTAGCAAAACAAGCAATCAGAGTCAGTCTTTGAAAAATCAGCTTTAAGCAACATGAGTTTCAGTTTTGCCTCCCTGATTTGAAGAGCAGCCTGTTTTTTCTCTGTGTGTATTTGGGTTTTTGTATGTGATTGTTTTGCAGTCTAAAAAATAAAGTAGTGTTACATTACAACCTTCCAGTGAGAGTATGTATGTTTTTATCCACTTTCTGTGTGTAGGCTGTGAACATAACAAAAGAAGGATCGGACAAAGAAGGGGGAGACACAGAAATAGCTAAACGAGTGAAGGGGGAGTGGGAGAACACAGTAGAATGAAACGAATATGCTAAAAGGAGTGCATGAAAGTAGGAAATCAAAGGGGAAATGAAACAGAGGGATGGAATGAGGGAAAGAAAGAGCAAGAAAAAATGAACACTTTCCATTTGGATTGAATAACAATTGTATTTGTGAAGCCATACACTCCTCCTACATGTCTACTAAGATTTCCAAATCCGTAGCAGATTCCTATCCATCTGAGATAAGCATTGTAATGCCTTCCTCACTCAGCTTCATGTTTCCACATTTCAGTCAGGTGGTGCCTGCCCTTATGCAAGAGAAAGACGAGGGTGCAAGTATCCCTTTCCCTCCCGCCCCCTTAGGTAGTACAGTCCCAGTACTTGCTCTCTCTGAATGCAAGGCCACTCCAGTCTATGGGCGGCCCTAGATTCCCTTAAATGGGCAGGGAGTGGTGGGGCCTTGACCCACCCTCCTGCACTAGTTAGCAGAGCAGGTCCTGTGAGGTGAGAACACGGGCTGCACACTCCCCGCTGCATGACAAGAGGCAACGCGTCTGCTTCAGACTCAAGGCCTCTAGAGCTCGGCCCGCTGTAGCCAAAGAATTGTGGGGTTTGTGAGGAAAGCATGAAATCTGCCAGAGACTTAGGCCATGGCCTAATCAAGATTTTCAGATCTGGGGCGATTGCCAATCTGTGCCAAGTTGGCAGTGGCAGCTATTTTAAATTCGGTATGCACTTTTTCCACTGTTTATCATCTTAGACCATCCCAGTGGGTTTTTATTTTTGTACATTAGTATTCCTATTGTCTTGGCTTGAGATTATACAAAAATATTAAGAATTAACATGCTCTAGAGTGTGTCACCAGAGAGCGTTTACTAAAATATTAATTATGTAGAAAAACACCACAATACGTTTGCCAGGTTCTGTTCATGACCAGAAATCTATATTTCTCTTAGCTAATAATGATATTTCGGATTGATCTATGCATTCCATGTTATTGCTGTGTCTCAGAAAGATTGGAAAGGCAGCTTACAGAAACATGCAGCCTAAAAAGGAATCAAGAAACAAAGTCTTTCGCAGTCTGCAGTATTTGGAAACATCGCATTCCCCTCCTTTTTTGAAGGAGGAAAGCTGCAGCTTGGTTTTGGAGATCTCCCTCGCTTGATAGGCTCTGTTAATGGCTTGGTCTTATTGTACAAAATCTTGATTAGGTTATGCTCTAAGACTGTGGCATATGCCATGCTTCTATCATAAAGCCCACGATTCCATCATATTTTTGCACAATCTGATCAGCTGGTGGGTGACACACCTGCACATCATCCCCAGCGCAACTTTTGCCATTCCAGCCACCTTTGGCTCCTTATTGTTTTCCCCTGGCAGAAAAATTGGATCTGAAAAGAGAATGTTGTTTCCAGTTACTGAAAAGCCATTGTCTGTTTATGACAGACCCAACACCTATTTCAATCCTCCTTCAAACCCTGAAAGCACCTGCCAGAGACTATTGGTGTGGTTCTTCAAAGGGGCCCCAGCTTCTCCTGGCTACTGGCCTGCCTTAACTTGTCTTCAGTTTGGTCAACACGTGAGCCTAATTAAGGCTAGCAATGCCTTAATTTGGGGGCTTGCAGTCTGCTTTAGTCTCTGGCTGCTGTCTCCCCTTTGCTGTCCCAAGCCTTTTTGCCTCCCTTTCCTTCTCTGTATTCTCCCTTTTATAGCAGGCCTTTTTCCACTATTGGCTGCAGCTCTGCCTGCCTCTATGATTGGCAGCTCTGGCAGCTGCATAGGGCTGTGGTCAAGTTGCTTGCTTGTAAACAGGGAAGACTCTTCTCCCGCCTCTGTCTAAGCTCAGAATGGGGTTTGTAGGCCCCATTACAGACCTCCTGATAGCAGAAGCAGCAGCAGCAGCAGGGTCTTTCAGAAACCACTATATTGAAATCCCCTCATTCTCTGGGATGAGTCTCATCCTTCTTTTCTCTTTTAGTGGTAAATATTTACACTCTAGAAGGACCCATATGACCCAATCAAGACTGCAAACCCATTATGCTCTGGGCTGTGCAAACAGTCTTTCCTCCTTGGCTTCTCTTAGTAATCTGGGGAAAAGACAAAAAAGGGAAGTCTACCTTCTCACTCAGAAAGTGACACATTTTCTTCCCCCAAATCATTTCTGAAAGAATCAGCGGATCTTTTGAAAATGTTCATGGCCTGGAAAACACAATCACGGATGGACATGATCATCAGCGGCACGGCAAAGGGGACTACTGGGCATGTGGGGCATCTGGGCAGAATCAAGCTGTAAGTTCCTGTGGTACAATAAAAGGATTTTTCAAGCTTGTTAAGTCCAAAGGAATTCCTTGACGGATCAAGCTAAGCTATTGTTCACTTAATTGTCCGTAGGTGAAGGTCACATGCTTTCATAACACACTTGTAGTCTCTTCTTGTTGGTGTATGCAGAATGGGCTCATGCGTTTTTATTCTTAGGCCTGTTTCTATCAGCCATTTTGTTTGATCCAGGAGGCCGCCATACATGTCTTCACTTTTGTGGTTACAGACTATATAATCTAGGACAATGCAGCAATTTACACAATTGGATCCGGCCCCCAAAGGTTTTACAATGTTGAAAATAGCCCAAGACATACCAAAGGAAGGGGAAAGAGCTACAAGGTCCAATCATTGTGGCCAGGTGGTAGCAGGCACACACTTTATTGATTCCACAGAGATGAAGATTATTGTTGTTTTGATACAAACACCCTTCTGCTGTACTTGATCATTGTTGGATTAGAAAAAAATAGTTATCTCCACTTCCTTTCCCAATTAGTGACTGTCCATGAGGGTGCCCTAAATGAGCCTTTATTCTTCCTCCAGGTCCCTTTTGCCCATCCCTCTCTGTGAGCAGCCGACTCTGAGAAACAATCTGCCAACCACAATAGTTCAGCAGAAAAACACTCAGTGGAGAATTCAGAACCCCTGAACAGGTCTGTGGGGTCCCAATTGGGTGCGAGCAGGAGCCTTCATGTCCATCCTATCCGGCTCCAATGTCCCAGGCAGCCTGCTGCCACATTGTTCTATAGCTAGGTCCTAATGGGGTTCATTGACATGTTGTGTCAAGAATGGGGAGATCACTCCTTGGCATGGCCTTGTGGAGAAGGGGCAGAAACCTTCATGGCCATCCTAGACACAGCCTCTCTCGAGGATGCCAGGTGGCAGGATGTTTGTTATTTGATCTGAATTTTATGTTCTGCACAGGCACTCTGTTGGCATTTTGGTAAGGCAAAATATTTTCTTTACTTGCATAATAATTAATACATTGCACTTTTTGTCTGTAGAGCCTGTTGTTTGATGAAGCCTGGTGTGGTGTATTTTCACTTTGTATAGGTGGGAGATACATGAAGCACAGAGACTTGCCAACAGTCACTAATTATTTAGGTCTCTTGCTTGCTAGCTCCATCCTCACCCCACTGGAAAAGAGAGTTTCCCCTAAACCAAATAGTCACTATAATAATATGAAACTCACTGAGCAGTAGTGAAAGCAGTTAGACTGGAGAGCCTGAAATTCCAAAGTTGTTCCATAAGGAACCACCACGGACTATTCTCACTGACATTTTCAATTATCGTCCTGTCTCCTTGTCTGTCCTTGTTTTTACCATGTGTATTAAGCAGGAGAGGAATGTACAAACCAAATCTTGCTAAGTTTGAAAAGCAGAAAATATGGATACAAATTACTTTTGGGAATTATCATCATGTTTTAATCATTTCACTGTCTCAAAAATAATCCTGGATGGCAGTCTAGGAACCCATAATAGTCTTTAAAATTCATTTTTTAAAAAATGGAACGAATGCTCAAAATAAAAGAAAATAAGGAAGAATATTCACTTACACCAAGGCAGACCAATCTGTTCCTAGCACAGTACTGTAGTCCAGTGTCTCCCAGTAGCGTACTCTGGGTAGTCTACACTTACACTCATATTCAGGAGGAAAGGTTTAACCTCTGCATTTGCATTTGGCAGTGTTCTTTTAAGTGTTGGGGTGTTTTAAATGGTACAGATGGTTGGGGACATCAGAGGAGTTTTGTAATTCCCTACTATTCCCTACATTCAGGAGATTAGAACTCCACAGGGCAAATTCTTTGCTCTGACTGAGCTCTGCATGCAGAGGGACACAATGTGGGATGTGAATGATGGCTATAACCATATTTGTTCTCTCCTATTCTGGGCTCACCTGAAGGCCTGTCAGGCTCCTCATATAAGAGCAGTCCCATGGCTATTCTACTTTACAGTGGGCTGCCTGTAGCCCCAAGGGGCTTTTCAAACCGCTGAGAATAGCTCTCTAGCCATGACCCTTACATGCCTTTATTGCAGGGGCCTCTAATTCCCAGTGACCAGATTTACTGGGTTTGCAGCCCCTTTACTGCAGCAGAGCAGCAAAAGGAGCCATAACATAATGCAGGATTCAGCTCCCTCTGGCACCCACCGTCTTTACCAGAGAAACTGATTTTCTTTAAGAATGCTGATTCACCCAGCTGCTTTCTACAGCAGGAAACACCCCAGGCTTTTGAACCTGTGAGTGATTTAGTCTTCACATACAGTAGATGCTTGATTATACAGGACTGGGTTAACCAGGTTGTGGATTAACCAGGATGTCAAAAAAAATACACTAACTCTCAGGGCCAGCTCTGGCTTTGTTGCCACCCCAAGCATAAAAACAAACAAACCATCAAGGCGCGGAGCAGCCAGTGAACCAACACCCCCTCCTCCCAGTACAGGGTGGCTAGTGAACCGACCCCCCTCCCCCCATATTTCCTATGGATGGTGATTATCTAGGATTTTATTAACCAGGATTATTTTTTTCCCTAGCATCCCGGATAATTGAGAGTCTACTGTATCTTGAACTATCCCACATTTTTAGATTTGTCCCAGTTTGTTCCCCCTCCTTGCTTATACTGATCATGCCACTCAAGAATTCCAGTCTTTTCATTCTTCTTTTGCAAAATCAGCAGCAACTCAGGTTACTGGGTTTAGTATATTTAAACCAAACATACTCATATTGCTAATTTGTTCAGCCAGCCCTGTTTCTCGAGAACATCAGGGTTTTCTTTCCTATGTTTGCTCTGCAGCCCCTGTCACGCTGTCTGGAGTAGCTCACGGCCTTCTCAGGGCAGACTGTCAAAAATAGGGCAGATACCTTAAACTAGTGGTGTTTTCTATGATTAGATTTCACCAAGCCAGTAACAATGTGAACTCCTGGATCACTGTACCCATCTTACCATGGAATCACAGACAGTTCCTTTGGACTATCTAATCTATTTTACCACCCAGACAAACTGGACTTAATGATAAATGGTCACGTACCACCAAAAATAAAAATAAAAATAAAAAAAATTACACCATATTCACGTTGCTTCCCGTCCCACGAGACCAGTCACTTACCTCAGATCAATCAATACCCTAGATCTTACACCAACACTTGTAGCCAACTTGTAATAAATTATCTAAAGGTATATTAATTAGGAAAAAGGCATAAGAGTTATTTACAGGTTAAAGCAAGCAAACACGCACACAAATGAGTTACCATCCAAATCCTTAGAGCAGAGATCGGCAGTGTTGGCACGCGGGACTGCAGGGTAAGCACCCTTAGCTGGCCCCGATGCTTTATTTACCTAGTGTTTCGCCGACCGCGGCTCCCACTTGCCCCGGCTCGCCGTCCTGATCCAATGGTGGCTGCGGAAAGCGTCGCGGTGCTGGCCGCCGCTTCCCGCAGCCCCCATTGGACCGGGACGGCGAGCCAGGGCCAGTGGGAGCTGCGGTCAGCGAAACGGCAGGTAAATAAAGCAGTGGGGCCCGCCAAGGGTGCTTACCCTGCGGTCCCGTGTGCCAACGTTGCCGATCCCTGCCTTAGAATGACAGTGATCTGTCGATTCAAAGTATCTTTCAGGGCAGATCCAGGGGTAACCCCTGGGGATCTCTGCCTCCATTTAGAGTTTCTTGCTCTGTCAGAGCTCAAACAGTATAGGGAGATCAGTAATTTTCCTAAGACTGCTTTATTTCCTCCATTCAGCTTCCAAGTCCACAAGACGAGCTTCCTTGCATGTAGCATTTCCACAGTGAGATAGGGCCATTAACCAGTTTGTTGTATTGTGATGGTTATTTATGACCCCTCTGATTTTAACAGTCCATCTGGATCGAAGGAGGGGATGTTTTCCATGGTTGGGTTCACAAATACAAAGCAAACATTTTCAAAGTTATAAAACAAAACATACGTATTTTCTTATGGTGTGGAATACAGACATTACAAGTGAGATTACTGCAAGCAGAAACTTACAGGCATTTCATAGACTCTAAGCACTAAATACATTCTTATTCTATTCTGAACAAAGCTAACATACAGGTGGACTGATCTGGTCTCCAGCTCCGAGTTTGTTAGTTCTTAGCTAATGTCTGCAGCCTGGGCAAGAGCTGGCACCTGGTTTGCCAACATCCCAGCCCCAAACTCAGGTGAATTTCCACTTCTCCCTCACCAAGTATGTCTGTAATTGTTGGCCACATCGAGTGGGAGTTCTCCATTTTTAACTGCATGTCTTCAGGGTAAAGTGAGCTAGTAAAGGATATGTAGGGCTTTATCCTACAGTCTGCTGAACATATCCTGCAAGAGCATTCTCATCTCTCACCCACTTCTGTGGGCTTGGAGGGCACTCTGTAGGGTTGGGCCTATTGTTGGGACATAGTTAATTATAATTTCTTGCATTTGGGGATGGGAGTTATGCCACTAGCATTACAGTGAATGACCAGTGGCCTGAGAACTCAGTTGGGAGCCAAAAACTGGTGGGTATTTCTCTCTCTGTGGTCTTGGGCATGAAACTTAATCATTCTGCCTTAGTTTTCCCATATGTAAAACAGTGATGATAAAACTTCACAGAGGAGTTGCAAATAGAACTGAAGCGAAACCAGGAGGTTTAGATTTAGATCCAAAGCAAAACTTCCCCAGATTTCAAGAGGGGCTTGAATCCAATGCTCTGGTTTGACTCCAACTTATAGAAAATAGCCAGAATTACAGAGTTTGGGTCTCAATTTCCTTAAAGTCTGAGGGGGACTGAGTCCAGTGTTCTGGCTGGGACCCCATGCTAGTAGTGATGATTCACTGGTTTGTGTCTGTGAAGTTCTTCAGATGGAAAGTGATACACAAGGGTTAACTGTCATTACTGGGAATAAAAAAGAGACAGTCCTGTTCTATCTCACTATTAGAAGGGTGGGTAAATGTGATTAGTTAAGAAAGACCTTAGTGGCGATTTAAAGGGCCCAGAGATTTAAAGGCCCCACCTCTTCCGGTTGAGGACTCCGGAGTACCAGTAAGTCCTTTAAGTTATTTTCACCTCTGCATACAGACTGTATGCTGAACAAACACCAGTGAAAGTTCAGGGAGCGAGAGGTTAATATTTACCTGTGACGGCCTCTGTAACAAGATGCTGGAGGAGATTCCAAGTTGGTGTCTTCTGAATGCCAGTGTGGCACAACGGAGTAAAGTAATATGAGCGGTAGCTCACTGTCACGGGGAACTGGTCTCTCTGCATAGACTGAGTCCAGCTCCTCTGGACAAAGCAAATGGGCCCAGTTCAGTTAATTAAAGAGGGCTGGGCTATAGCTTGGCCTATAAAGGGCTGCTAGCAGGATAAGCCTTGGGGAAGGAAAGCCACAGTGGTGCAGTGTGAGCTCTTGTGGTGGTCCCTGGTGCAAGGGGCCGGAGTAGGATGACCAGACAGTAACTGTGAAAAATTGGGGGTGGGGACGTAATAGGAGCCTATATAAGACAAAGATCCAAAAATTGGGACTGCCCTTGTAAAATTGGGACATCTGGTCACCCTAGGCCAGAGGCTCAGGGAAGCAGCCCTGTGGCTGGTGCTCCAGGAAGGTAGCAGAGTTGGCTGAGGCTAGGAGGCTGCCAGGAGCTGGAATGCCAGAGATTCCCAGGAGGGGTCGGCCTGAAGCCTGAGACTTGAGGTGACAGTTTTCCATTTGTTTGTTAATCTCCATTATTAAAACAAATCTCCTTGACTGAGCCTGGGCATGGCAGCATGAGGAAGAGAAGCAATGCTGGTGGATCCTCACCTACCGATGGCTTGTTGCAACTATTGGCAAAAATGACTAACTGCAGGGAATAGCGAACGTGTTGATAGCCAGCTGTGAGATGTCACAAAAGGAAAAACAACTGGCCATGCAGTACTGGCTTATCGAATAGAACAACAGTTCTTATTTTTACTGGGACTATTAATTTCACGTTGCCCACCTATACCTTAATAGACAGGCGTATGCAGTGAGGCTGACAGGAGGTGTCTTTGTGTTTGTCGTAGAGGAGTGGTGCCAAAGGACATGCACAAAGGGACTACTGCAAGTGAGCATATAGGTAGGCTGAAGGTGTTCGAGGGATGAAGAGCAGTCAAAAAACTTGGGGAAAGTTTTCTGTTTTACAAGAATGTAAAGCTCTCTTGAGCATTCTAATTCACCTAAATAGTTCCATGTCTCCTATTATGTACTTCTCAGCCAGGAACAAAGCCCTCTCTCTTCCCCCTTGAGATGGCTAAAATACCCAACACAATAAAGGAGAATGATTCAGTGAGAAAACTGAAACCAGCTAGGAAATGAGTCAAAAGAGCTCTCAGTCTCAGTGGTAAAACTGAGAGTTGCAAAGTAGAGCATTGTTCAGAAGATCAAAGCTTTGAGACTATGGCTATAAAGGCAACACTATTCCCAGCATCCCACACCAGGTAAATACGTGCAAGAGACAAAATCAATTTATCTATCAGTCAGTGCAATGCAAACACACCTTGGAGGGAGAGCGGAGAATGGGGGAAAAGATATGCAGACTTGGCTGCTGGAGAGAGGAGTTAAGGCAGGTGTGTTGTGTGTAGTCTCCTGGGAAAGGAGATTGCTCTCTGATACCTGAGATAAATTTGTTAGTCTCTTAAGGTGCCACAAGTACTCCTGTCCTTTTTGCGGATATAGACTAACAAGGCTGCTACTCTGAAACCTGCTCTTTGACACTAATCTGTGTTTCCTGTTGGCTGCCAGAGTATGCATTTTGCCCCATGTTTGTTCTGCTGAAATCAGTCTTCCCTGATCTCTGCACCCCTTTAGTGAGGACATCTGGATTTATTTTTATTTTATTGTTTAGAACTGGCTGAAATTTTCCATATTTTGATTTTTTAACATGATTTTTTCATCAAAATGTTGATTTTTTTTCCCCCTCACACACAAAAACATCATAGATATATTGGCAATGACCCCTCTGCAGGGTTTCCAGTCAGCTAGAAAGATGATTGGATTGTTCTGATTCTGAAAATGTCAACAAAATTTTAAAAGTTTGAAAAAATGGTAAAAAGAAATATGATTTTTTTAACTACAATTTTCCCCAGTTTTTCCAAACATCTCTAGCTCTTTTAGAACAGTATTTAGTGACAGTCGCTTCTACTCTGGACAATACAGCTGACACCTCTTATGATGAATTCATATATTTTTTCAGTGATGTACCACCCACTGTTTTAACAAGGTGCTCCAACTAAAATTTCCCCAACAGCCTTTAATAAACCCCATTAACTAGGGATATCTGTGCTGCATAGAAGAACAGCAGTGAGCAAAGAATGTATTTATTTCTTTATTCTTTTAAACAAAGGAAATAAAAAAAGCTTTCTGACAATCATACCCAAGGAGGGAAATGACAGCACCAAAGCAAACGCAGTGATATTAAATGTTCATATATTGTTCTTGAAAACTATATTGAGTACATTGATAGTAGAACACACTGTCCAGCTTGTGTAATTTGAATGGAATTGGTGACCTCGTAGGGCCTGCCCTCTGGAAAATTACTGACATCCGTGAAAGACAGGAAATGTTATTAGCCTTAGCCCATTTTACAGATGAGGAAATGAAGTACAGAGAAATTAAGTGACCCCTCTAATGTCTGAAAGGAAACTTATGCAGAGTAGGAATTTAATCTCCTGAGTTCTGTGTATTAACCATAAAACCAGTCTTCCTCATACCTATCTTGTTGTAAACAGTATCCCTGAGGAAGAATCCTTGCTGATTACAACTGTATTCTTTTCTGGTGAGTCATTAACCAGCCTGCAGTTATCATGCAACATCATGACGGTTGTTTTGCAAATATCACATCATGATCTCATTGTCCTGCTGGATAAACTTTGAAAAGTAGCAAGCAACTCTTCAAGCAGCTCAGCTTTCAGGAAGCCAGAACAGGGCAAACTCTGTTGGTGCTTGCTGTGCTATTGAAACCAGGTGAAATGTGAATGAAAATCTGACCTTTACTTTAGAGTGACTTCAGCTTTATCATTGAACTGAAAAGTTGTCAATCTACCCTGCCCTGCTTAAAGAGCACTCTTTTTGCTCAGCTCTGATTCTATTTGCATAGCTGCTGGCTGCACCAAAAGCAGAATCTCTTCTCTAAACTATTTGCATCGGGTGACTAGTGCTCATAATCCCAGATTTAATGACAAATATTTTCTGCAAGCGGAATAAAAATGTCAATAGGAAGAGAAATGTGGTCTGATTAACAGTTAGACCTCTGACTCTGCCTCATTTTTGACTGATGTGGTGTTTTACAGGAATAATACAGCTGATACCTCTTTATGGATGGGTTCTGATGGAAATATAAATCAAGCAATTATTACAATTCTCTGAGGCTCTTAAAAATAAACTGTGCTGAGAGATAGACATATTTATTTTGGAATTGCTTTAAAAACAAGAAGTGTACATGACAGTACTGCTTTTTTCTGAAGGAAGGTCCAGATAAATAAGACTGACTTAACATCCAGAAAAAAATAGGGAAGCAAAGCAAACAAGTCTGTGTGCAGTGGGCAGTTCATGATTGCTGAGGCTGCAGTTTGGCTTGGGAGTTCTGGAGTCACCCATTTTCATGTGTTTTGTTAAAAATGAAACAAAACAAAAAAGTACTGTCTTTAACCTTTATAGTAGCACTGAGCGGTGTCCTTCCACGGCAAGGGGCCCTTTGGGCTACCCAAGCACTGCACAAACAGTCCTTCTCATGAATTGCTCACAATCTGACTTGATGTGTTTAAAGTTTTCTCCAGTGAGTGGGTGACTGCGATAGCAACACTGGTTCAGTGTTTACTGAGGACCTTGAGACCTTCCAGCTTGCAACCTGGGTGGCATGGAAGGGTCAGCAGGAACTCTCCGGATTAGTAGCACCTGTTGAGTGCTATGCAACAGTATTTGCAAACATTTCTTCTAAGCCTGAGCTGCAGTTTTGGATCCCTTGGCATTTGCATGAATGGATTTTCTGCTCACACAAATGTTTGAACAATGTCCAGTACGGCCAAGCCCCAGGATTCGAAAGTCATGAGTCAACCTCCCCCACAAAAAATAATTCTTCAGTGCTTTTTATTCACCTTCTGGATTTTAACCTGTAAGATTTTACATTTACAAGCTTTTCTCTGCAGCCAGGAAGGCTACAAACTTAATTCTTTTTTTTTTTTAATGGAAGCAGAAATTCTCACATCACGTGTCCCTAGGATGGGGCTTTAAGAAAAGCACCAAATATCATGATGCTCACAATGAAATCCTGAGAGCTGGCAATACTGAGTTTGTTCTTCAAACAATTGTGCATACTCATGTGCAAAGAAACAAAGCTATTTTGTGTGAAAGGGTTCACTATGTATGCTCACTATACATTGTTCTGTTTAAAAAGTTAGTCATTGAATTGGAGAGCAGAAGCAATGCCTTGACTTAAGGCACCACTCACATGCCACAGAAAATGAATACTGAATAAGCGTAGTTGTAGCCATGATGGTCCCAGGATATTTGAGAGACAGGTGAGGTAATACCTTTTAACTTCTGTTGGTCCAATAAAAGTACCTCACCCGCCTTGTCTCTCAGATATGAATAATACAAGTCTGTAGTTCATGAAGAACCTCTAGTCTGAGATTTGTTCCCCAAAACTATTCTCTGAATAATTCTACATAGGGAATAAGCCCATGTAAATCTAAGCCTCTTCGTGAATGATTCACAAGCAGAAAAAAAGCTTTAGAATATTTGTAACAAATGTTTACAACATCTGATTAATTAATCATTAATGAAGGAAGCATAGCCTAGTGGATAGGGCATTAGATTAGCACTTAGGAGTCCAGGATTCAGTACAGGAACTCCTCACTTAACGTTGTAGTTATGTTCCTGAAAAATGCGCCTTTGAGTGAAACAATGTTAAGTGAATCCAATTTCCCCATAAGAATTAATGTAAATGAGAGGATTAGGTTCCAGGGAATTATATATAACACACACACACACACACACACACACACACACACACAAACAGTATGAAGCTTAGGGTATGGTTACACTTACAAGATTATAGCGCTATAGGTTATAGCGGTCCCCTTATACAGTAATATGTATAGCGCTATTGTATGTCCACACTCAGATGCTCCTGCGGTATAGCATGGCCACATTTGGGGCACTTAATGCGGCATTAAGAGCAGCGCATTAGGGCAGGTATCCCAGCATTCAGCTGGGTGCAACGTGCTTTTTAAACGAGGGGGGTGAGGGGGGATGCGTTGTGTGTATGCGGAGGGAGAGAGACAGTGGTTTTTCCGTTTTTCTGAAAGCCTGTCAGTGAGCCTCCGTTCACAGAGGGCTTTGTTTTCACACAGGCTCCCTCCTTAAACATTTGCATTGCTTATCTGCCGAGTTAAGAAAGAAACTCTAAAGGGGTACTTCCGCATTCCTCCAGCCGAGTTCAAAACAAAGGGAAGAGACGTCAATTGCCTTAAATGGCTCTAGGCATCTCCAGAGATTACTTGTAGCGCAGTGGGTGTCCACATTCTTGCTGTAGCGCTACAGCAGCTGCGCTACAGCCCTTATTCCCCATGAGGAGGTGGATTTATAATAGCGCTATAACTCAGCAGTTATAGCGCTATTAGTGCCTTGCCAGTGTGGACGGGGAGTAGGTTATAGCGCTCGTGGGGGCTTTATAGCGCTATAAAGTGCCAGTGTAACCATGGCCTCTGTTGAGATGGTGGAGTCAGAGGGTGGGATATTTCCCAGGGAATGCCTTATTGCTAAATGATAAACAAGCAATTGGCTGAGCCCTCAAGGGTTAACTCTCACACTCTACAATGCAGCAGGAAAGGAGGAAGGGCAGACAGAGACACAGATTCACACCGTGTGTGTGTGAGAGAGAAATGCGTATTTTCCCTTTAAGTACACTGCCTTGTTAATTAGATCAGCAAACTGAGCCGCAGCTGCTGCCAGGGCAAGCTCCCTCCCCCTGCTCTACGGAAGATGGCGTAAGCAGAGTGCAGGAGCAGGGGGGAGGGGGACATGCTGAAATTAGCCCCCCCTCTTCCTCTTCTTTTCCCCCCTCCCCACAGCAAGCAGGAGTCTCAGGGAGCAACTTCAAGGCAGAGGGCAGGAGCAGCACATGGCAGTGGGGGGAGGGACATGTGAACTGCCGGCAATTGATAGCCTGCTGGGCAGCTTCTGCACAGGGAGCAGGGAGCTGATGGATGGAGCTGATAGGGGGGCTGCCGATCCACTCTGGTTCCAACCACCCACCAGCAAGCTGCAACGGGTTGCTCTTCCTGCAAGCAGTGGACAAAGCAGGTGGCTGCCAGATGACGTTAGAAGGGAGCATTGCACAACTTTAAATGAGCATGTTCCCTAATTGATCAGCAACGAAACAACGTTAACTGGGACGACTTTAAATGAGGAGTTTCTGTACCTGGCTTTGCCTTAAACTTCTTGTGTGACCTGGGCAAGTCTCAAAATCTACCTTGTACCTGGGTTTCCCTTCTTCACAGGGGATGCTGTGTAGCTAAAATCCATTCATGAGATGCTCAGATACTCTGGTGATGAGGACTATATTTGTATCTAGACAAACAGAATTGCGCAAGCTCAGTTGTCAAGATTAGTTTGTCGTGGGGGTTGGAGATAGTTTCATGGATTCTCTGCCTTCTGGAAAAAGTCATGGAGATTATATAACTCGTTTGAGGCTTCTGCATAGTGCTTCTCCTAAAATCTTTGCAGAAGCTGAGTCAGGAAAGTAGCTCTGAGGAACTGGTAGCAGTATCTTTCTCGCCTTCTTCCACTATTGCTGCTATGGGGCTGAGCTGGCCCTGGGATAGGAATTTAAATAGCTTTCAGGTATTATTAAAATATTTTAAATACTTTGCTGAAAAATACAGGATCTTTTGATTAAGCAATGTAACTTGTGACTTCTTGCATGTTTATACTTTAAATTGTGACTTTTTCCCCTTTCTCTCTTTTATGACCAGATCATGATAATTTGCTTAATTTGTGACTGCTCTTCGGCCTTGTCTACACTACTGGCTGGATTGACACGCAGTGATCAATCTATTGGGGATCGATTTATTGTGTCTTGTCAGGATGCGATAAATCAACCCCCAGAGGCACTCCCGTCGACTCCGGAACTCCAGCTGGCCAAAAGGCACAAGGCAAAGTTGACAGGAGAGCCCGCTGCCACCGTGATAGCAGGTAAGTTGACCTAAGATACGCTGACTTCAGCTACAGTATTCATGTCGCTGAAGTTGCGTATTTTAGGTCGCCCCTCCCCGCTAGTGTAGACCAGGCCTTGGTAATAGCAAACCCCAGTTAATACTTACTAACTACTGTAACTAGTCTTGCAACCAACAGTGGAGATGTCTGGTAAACAGAGTAGGCATGGAGTCCATGTCTTTAGTTGTTGAAATGCACTGCTCTGCATCTGTTTCCTGGCAGTTGTCCCAGTTAAGTGGGTATGTTGATCTGGGTGCAGATGAAGTGGATTCTAGCATTCTGAGGTTTCAGATACGGTGGAAATGGGAAGGAACACTGTGTTAGCAAAAATTAGAGTCATAGCGAGAGTCAGTTAATCTGGGTTCTGTTCCTTGATTTGCCACAGGCTTTCTGGGTGACCTTAATTCAGCTGCATCGTGCATATGCCTTATGACGTAGTCTCTAATTACGTGATCACAAACTATTTATTCCACAGGACACATGCCTCATTCAGTGCACAGAATGGACAGAGCTCACTTAATGAGCAGTTATGCCTTTTTTTATCCTCATTGTTCAATGAGTGGCTACAAGCCCTATTTATTGGACACTATTCAATTGCTGCTGTGAAGACAGAATTATTAACTTTCTGTGGTGCTCATCACTATAGTATCTGAGTGCTTCACAAACAGTAATGAATTTAGCTTCACAACACTCCAATCAAGTGTGATCTCCTCTTGAGCTCCTTTTTTAACATGGTCGAAACAGCGTACTTCCCCCATCCTTGGTCTCAGAAACGGCTGACCTATTTTGGCTGAAATTTTTTAAAAAAATCAGCCTGAGACAGACTCGTGGAAAACTTCCACTCAAATGGCTTCAGTTTGGAAGTTAAAAGCAATGAACACCAAGGTTGTATAATGGGAAGTGTCTTCCAATTTTAAACACAGGCAGTACTAGCAGCCCTGGCTATAATTTGTTTTCTGGCTGAGTACACACATCATCCTCTGGCGATCTAGCAGGACCTATCCTACCCCTCAAACAGGTCAGAAAAGGGCTTGTGGTTGGAAGTTCTTCAGTTCTGGAGTTCTGAGGGTGACTGGCCTTTCACACACATTCTCTCTCTGTGAAAATACTTCCCCATCACATTTGATTGTGAAAGGATAAGAATTCCAAAGTCCACAGGTTAATTTTAGCTCCTAGTGTGCCCAGAGACATAGGACAGCCCTGTTGCCACGCCTAGCAAAAGACACAGGACTAACTGGACATGGGGAGGCTACCTCCTCAGCTCTCCTTCCACATCACAACTGAGGCACATTGGCAGCATTTACCTGCCTCAGCTGTGGTTGCACAGAGGCCTGCGGTTGCCAGTGCTCTCAGTCTGGCCCCAGTCAGCAGCGCATCCGGTCGCTTTAAAATGTGGGGAGAGCATCAAAACAGTTTTGAGCGTCCACACGAGACAAGGAAGTTCAGGGCATGATTACTGGTCACAATGGTCTGCACAGAAAAAAGGCTTGGGGGAAAGAAGTGGTTCTGGCTCCTTGCTGACTCTGTGATGTGGGGGGAGAGGGAGAATGCTGAACGATTCTGCTCAGCCCCGGCAGTCTTTTTCACCCAGATTAAATAGAAATTTTGACACAGTCCAGTGAAATGTTCTGTAGTCTCATTGGGCAAATGCATTGGACAGAGGCACTGACTCAGGGATCACTAGGCATCACAGGCTGTTACGGCTGTTTCATGTGTTGTCTATTGGATTTCTAATGCTGCTGCACTCCAGCACCATTCCTCCTCTTAGACGGCCTGTTGTGGCAGGATTTCACAGAGAGGAGTTCTTCTCTTCTGCTGGGCATACTTGCCTCATGGTTTTTAAATGTTTGTTTCTAAACAAACCTGAAAACTAAGGGGGAAAGTGCAGCGCTCCTTGTTCCTGGGTTCTTATACTAAGGCTATGTCAACACTGCTCACCCTTCAACGGCACAGCTCTGCTGCTAGAGCCGTGCTGCTGTAAGATATGCAGTGTAGCTGCTCTTTGTCAGCAGGAGAGAGCTCTCCGGCCTATAAAACAAAACCACCTCCAATGAGTGGCAGTAGCTTTGTCGGTGGGAGAGCATCTCCTGCTAGCATAGTGCTGTCCATACCAGTGCTTTTTCTCAGTAAAATTTTTGTCAGTTGTGGGTGTGGTTTTTTCACACCCCTGACTGACAAAAGTTTTACCAACCAAAGTGCAGTGTAGACATAGCCTATAGTTATGACTCCCAGAGAATTGCAGCCATCCTCCCTTTTCTGGGGAGATGCCTTGAAATTCTTCTTTTGTGCTGTAATGTAGGGTCAAATGGAAAGGCTGAGAACTATGGTCCTAATCAGATGCTGGTGGTTACAAGCTAATAGCTGGAGCTATAGCACTGCAAACTGTCAGTGGTCACCATTACACCAGTGAGGTGTTCAAAGGAGTGCTAGGGTAACTTCCTTGCCATGGGTTGAATTCAGAACCTCTCTGGCTGCTGCTAAATACTCCCTGTCACAACTGATTCCCGGGAACTATTAAACATGCTTCCAAATAGGGATGTAAAAGGATTAACTGTTAAGCTTAACTGTTAATCAGAGCAGCCCCAGCCCCAGCCATACTGGCCCCAACCACACTGGCGGATTGGCCCCAGTCCCAGCAGCGCCAGCCAGTAGGATTGGCCTCAGACACTAAATCAGTTAACTGTTTAAATGACATATTTTTAATCGTTTAAACAGTTAAGTTTTTAAGCGGTATTTACATCCCTACTTCCAAAAGGCACATTGCTCGCTGTCAGCACGTACGATTGCACCAAATAGCGGACATTTAACAGAAGAAAGAAATCCCAGGGTAGGCTATACCGGGCCTCGCTCTCCAAAGTCCCTAGCTCAGCGTTTCTTAAACTGCGTGGCCTGACTCAAAAAGGCATTGTAGCCTATTGTATGGGGATCGTGGTATTGCCACACTACATCGGCACTGCCTTCAGAGCTGGGAACCCAGCCAGCTGCTGCTGCTCTCTGGCTGCCCAGCTCTGAAGGCAGTACCGCCGCAGGCAGCAGTACAGAAATAAGGGGGGCAAGGTATGGGAAGGAGGTCATCAGTGCCTGAAATATTTTCAAAGGGGGTCCCAATAAAAAAGGGTTTGGGAACCTCTGTCCTAGCCCTTCTACCTTCATTTCAAGATTATACATGCTGAACGCCTGGAACCTTTCAATATTCTCAGTATGGGCCCGATCCAAGCCCACTGAAGCCAATAGAAGGTCTCTCATTGAGTTCAGAGGGCTTTGGATCAGGCCCTCTATTCTTCCAGAGCAAAGTGTGAATACTTCCAGCAAAATACAGCGTATGAAAATACTTGATAAGTGCTGCTGCCTCCTTTCTTGCTTAGAAAGTAGGAATAAATGTGTATACATAGGGAAACAAATGAAAAAATCCCCTAGTTGCTGCCCTCTTCTCTGGATGAATTCATTGTGTATACACGGTTTGTCACATGGGTATAGGGCAAAATGTTTGCAGGATCCCCTTGTTTAAAATCATGGCAGAATTTTGCTCTGATGTATTGTGCTTGCCGTGTGAAGAGAGGTTGAATGGGTTTGCTCTCCAGAATGGAGTGATTTCTATTTTCCTGTGAAATTAATATTTGCTACTTATTCCCATGCTGTTCAGAGACTAGCCCTTTTGCAGAGATACGGCTTGCCTTCCTAGCTGTACAGTACTGACCGGAGAACATTGCTCCTCTTCAAAATATTTGCATTTGATGAATGGTGATTTCTTTCCCTCCCGGGTTGGGGTAAAGCAACTGGAAAATCATCTACAGAAATGGCTATGGTAGGTTTTCAAACGCAGAACATAGGAAGTCTAATGACAGTCCCTTGAGAACAGAAAAATGTGTGTAACATACTGCACCTTTATGGGTTAATCCAGACAACATGCAGTTTGTCTCGCTTGAGCTGGAAATGGCAGGATCCCAATGGGATTTACGGCTCCTCCTTAATGAGAACTCATTATAGTGGCAGCCGCCAGTACTGCTGAAATTCAGACTCTGTCAAGGTTTCTGCAGTGGAGTAGCGCGCTTGTTTCAGGCACTGGTGATGATGTAGCCATGACGCTCCAGCCATCTCTGATATTTGGCCAAGCTGCTCACAGTCAGGTTGGAAGGGGTGGGCTTGTAATTTTTTATTTTTTCAGTCAGCTGAAAATAAATTTTGGAGGGATTTTTGTATTAAATGCCAGAGTTGAAAAATAAAATGAATTGAATTTAACTGGCTTATACTGCTTATTTGCTCTTCTGTTGCCATGGAATTCCACTGAGAGCCTGGAACTAGACAATCAGGAGTTAGGGAGGGGGGATATTTTGGAGGGGGAATTAATTATATGGCATACATTTTCCAAAAGAATGTCTGTTGTATATCTCGCAGGGTCTGAAACAATCAACTTAAAAATCCCTCCTGATATATGCTGAGGTGCTAACTACCCCACCTCCCGCCATTTCCCATCAATCTCCTGTCTGAGTGCTGTGGATAGGCTGTGTGGTGAGCTATGCATTGCTGAACGCATCCACTTCTTACCAGAACGGTAACATTGGAGAAATCCCACAGGAAAGCAATTAGCATTGAAGCGTCATGCATTCAAAACCAATGCTGCCAAAAATACCCTCTAAGAAGCTGGATGATGTTAACCAAGAACATTACAAAAAAATGTACCCGTTGGGTGACACTAACCCTAAAGTAGTGACCCACACGAATGCTCCAATTAAACCCAGAATCAAAGGGCAAATCCATGCCCCTGTTCCACAGCCACAGGGATCCCCGTGTCAGGGGAACCAGTGTGGTTGTACTGCACAAGTGGGAGAGGTATGATCAGGTTGGACTTAGGGGAGCTGTACAAGCAGTGCACACCCTTTAGATGCCCATGGCCTGAAAATCATTTTGTCCTGTCCACACAAGCAGAGACAGGGCAGTTGTGGGATTGAGAGAGGTCAGTAGGAAGAAGATCCTTTGGTTCCACAGAGAGCTACTTGAGCCTTGACCCTGAAGTACCCATCTGGCATAGGCACCGACTCTGTAGGTACTCTGGAGCTGGAGCACCCATGGGGAAAACATGGCAGGTCCCCCATCATCTCCCCTCCTTCCCCTGCAGATCAGCATGTCCCTCTCCCTCCCTAAGCCTCTCGCCCGCCATGATCAGCTGTTTCATGGCATGCAGGAGGCTTTGGGAGGGAAGGGGAGGAGCGAGGGTGCAGCAAGCTAGAGGGAGGAGGTGGCAAGAGGCAGGGTGGTGTAGGGTGGGAATAGGCGAGATAGGCCCTTGAAAGAGGAGGTGGAGCGGGGGGACAGGACCTGGGGCAGAGCCAGGCAGAAGTAAAGCCTGAATCTGGATTTGGCTTTAAGGGAACAGGCTACATGGACAGCCTGGTGCAGGTGTTCTGCATGAGGTGAATCTACGCCTCGTGAGTACAGAAAGACACAGAAGGGGAAATGGATTCAGGAAGATATTGAGAGACTATGGAGGTAAAATGTTGTGACCTGGTACTCGCAGAACCAAGCAAGACTGAAGCACTATGGGACCATGCCTAGGGCCCTAGATCCTGAGGTTAAGTGATTACATCAGAATTGCAGCTTACTTTCTTTTTAATGAAATATTCTAGCCCAGATGGTTCTGAAGAAAAGCTTTAAAACATGAACTGAGTACGACTGATGCAGTGAAACCTACCTGAGTCTGCTGGTGGCCTGAAACAATAGATCAGAGACAGGGACCTGCCCCATACATTAGAATGAGGTGGTAAGGTCAAGACCGATTGCTGTGGAGGGGACCTCTCCAACATCACCCCAGCAGTGAACTCTGTGTGGATGGGAAAGAAGAGTGCCATGGGCCCAGCACACCCACCCAATCAGATACACCCAGCTTCTGGGCTAAGCCTTGAGGTCTCCTTGCTACCATCCTGCCTGTTCAGGATGGGAGATGCTGGCTGCCACCCCTGCTGCTCCCAAGTGAAGGGAGGACGCTGCTGTGGCTCCTGGAGTTGCCTACCACCACTGGGTGGGGATGAGACTGCATCATGAGAGACGGAGCACAACTGCGGTGCATCGGCCAAGGGAAGGGCAGGCAGTTTTGTGGTGTGTCTAGGGACTCAAATTGTCATCATCTAAGCGAGTACCCAGGGTCTTGAGGAAGTGGGCTGCACCAAGCAGAAACCATGTTGGATCCCAGCTCTTCTTGTCTGTGTCACCTTCCAGAAAACCCCAAGTGCCTTACCTGTTCGTGGGTAGGAAAGCAGATGCTCCTTCGCTCTGCCAGCCAAGCCCAGATGACTCTTCTGCCCTCCTGAATTCCAGTGATGTTTTGTCAGTAAATCTTCCGCTAGAGTTTCCCACAGAAGAGCTGAGGAAGAACAGAGTTTTTCTGAATGTACTTTGGATGTAAAAGCTTGCTGGATCCAGAAGACATTTTACAGCACAAAAATAAAGCTCAGTTGGTGACAGCTGAGTACCTACCTTCATGGCTCTAGGTTTCCATGCTTGCCTAAAAGTCAGAAGATTTGACTTCATAAACTGTGTACCCACCGCCTGGAGATAAAAAAGGCTGTGCTGGTCTGATAAGGCAGATGTACACATCAGCCTAGGCCACTGGAGGGGAGAAAAATTGAGTCAGAATGAAAAAGAAAAGATGAAAAAGGAGAGTGAAAGAATGATTTGGGGTGGGGGGACGTCACCACATCTCATGCAGGGTGTTAGGCCTGTGGAGTCTGTTTTGGAATGATTAATATAATGAACCAGGGGCTCACAAAAAGGCTGCTAATGTTCACGGATCAGAAGTAGAACGACGGGGGAGCTGCAGCTGTTTCAGTGGCTGTCTGAACAGCAGGCTCTTGTTGAATGAGCCCCATGATTATTTATCTCCATCATGGTTCTTTATTTCCAGGTACTTGTTGTTTTTCCTACATTTTGACCCTCTGTCTTTAAGCATAGAAATATCTGATGATGGATTTTGTATTTGTTTTGAGTAGCCTCCTTTCCCTTCCGCTTCTACATTACAATGTAGCCCAAATCCCCGCAATATGCAACTGCAGGGGGCTGCCAAAATTTTAATAAGTTTCCCCCCTACAGACGCATAAATACAAGGTCCCAGCATATGCTGCAGAGAGAAGGGCCGGGGGGACTATTTATTTTCCCCATTTATACAGAAATGCTTTTCCATACTGATAATCAAGGAGAGAGGCAAACATATTAAACGGTGTCCTTTGGACAATATACTGAATATATAGATAGCACTGCACAGTATTCAACTTGTGTAATTTGAAATATGTGTGTAAGTGAAGGCCTTAGAGGGCTGCTGAGTTTAGCCTTCTTTGGTAGGGCTGGTTTGTTTGGTTTTTAATATCTTGTGTTTAGGCCAATCTGGTCTATTTCCAGGGGCAAAACGTTTGTTCTTCCTACTCACTTTTGGGAGGCAATAAGGTCTGTAAGAATGTGCAAGGGTGGGGAGTGAGACAGGCCTGAGTTCTAGTCTTGGCTGTGCCAATGACTCGTTATGTGATTCCACGCAAATTGCAGTTTCTCTAGATATGAGATCGAGATAGTAGGACTTATCTCACAGGGCTGTTGCATTGATTAGTTAGTTAGGCCAGCAAGCTTACAGCAGCACAGCTGTACTGATGTAGCTGCACTGCTGTAAGATTGCTTGTGTAACTGCTCTCTGCTGGTGGGAGGGAGTTTTTCTCTCGACAGTGCCGTGCACATTAGCACTTATGTCGGCAAAACTTACGTCGCTCAGGTTTGTGAAAAAACACCCTCCTGACTGACATAAGTTTTGCTGACGTAAGTGGTAGTGTAGACATGGCCTTAGTTAATCCATTCACAATGCTTCAAACATGGAAAGTGCTGTATAAATTCTAGGTAGTATTTTTTTCTCATGAGTCTCATATGCCCGGTCTAGTCGCAGAATTTTGACAAGGGACTCCTGATCACACCCCCACTCGAGAGCCGCTTCAGACATCGCTGTTTTGAAATCAGCACAGCTTGTTCAAGAGGCGCAAGAATGTTACGCATGGGAATTAATCAGCTCAGACTGAAATACAGTGAAAGGGCCTGATCCTGAGCTGGTATAAACTGCCATAGTTCCATTGATTTCAGTTTTGCAAAGCTTATTTATGCCAGATAAGGATCTGGCTCAAAATGTCCATGTTTGTTAATATTTTAATAGGACACTTTTTACTTAGCTTTAACTTGCTTTAGCTGTTTCTTTGTTGTTTAAATAATGACACCCTGAGAAGCCTAAAGATAAGTGCTAAATATTATTACTATTTTATTTATTATTGTTTTATGTTGGAGATTTTAGTTGCACGCAATTGCATACATTCATATTCATTATAATTGACCAAATTACTTGCCAATAGCCTTTTTGAACATTCAGCCTTCAAAACCCAGAAGGCATTTTTTGGCTAGATTGTAACTATTTTAAACATTATAAATATTTTGTATCAGAACAGCTGACAGAGTCTCTGCTCTGGATGATCAAAAGGGGGTTTTAAGCACTTACATGGAAGTGTTTTATTTTCTAAAAGAAACCACCTTCTTTGAGCATTCAAATCAGTGCAGCTTCTTTGCTCTCTACAGTTCTGGTGAGACAGCACCAAATTTTGATTTTCCTTGCTACTGTGCTGAAAGGGTGCTTGTGCTTACAAGACTTGTGTGCAGTGATGGATAAAAAAACATCTGCCAACAGTGACTTCCAAGACATGGTATATTTACAAACCTTGTTAGTTGCCATGAATGTGTCATGCCTGGTTGAGGCCCTTATGGACAAAGTAGGACTGTAGGAAGGGTATTCTCCTTTCCTTTCCTCTAAGAAGAAAAGGCCTCATTTTTAAAAGGTAGCACATACATGTGAGAATCCCAAGGGGTAGGAAAGAGCATCCGGTAATTCACCAAAAGGTCAGTCTGAAAAGTGATAATCATGGCCAGGACACTTTAAAGTCCTTCCCTGTAGTCCAGCAACAGGCTAGAAATTGACAGAAACATCAGTTTTGCTCTTTGATGTTATACAGTGTCTTTTCCTACTTATAATGGGTAATGCTGGGGGAGTGTTGTTATGTAATTCCTGCGCTACTCCAGTGCATCATTAATTCATCACCATATACTTGCAGAAAATAATTATTTCTTTTTCCAGAAGACAGTACAATGAACAAAACCTTGATTGTTAGATAGAGCCCGATTATTACAGTGCGCTGTCACTTGAAAAGGATCTGAGGGGTGATTCTGTGGCATTCTAATCACAAGGTGTCTGCTAATGACATGAAAAAGTTGCATGGCAGCTTGCAAAAGTGCTTTTATTACTTCTGAAAAGGTGGGTTATTCTTAAATGCCTTTCTTTTAGATTAAATGCAATATTTATACAGGGATCATATTTCTGTCATGGTGTTTGGAACAATTTTCTTAAACTTTTTGGACTAACAAAATCAGCTAATAATACTTCAAAATTTCCAGCCAGATTTATAGTCTGTGTTTTACATTATGGTCCAACCCTGTTCTTCCATTGTTACTCAGTCCTGAGGACATCACAGAGAAGTACGTAAGCCTCAGCATCTCTTCATGTGGTAGTTATTTTGGAATGAGTCTGTAGATTATCATTAAAAGTCCATGTAGGCAGTAGCTAAACCTTACATAATACCTCTTGCTCAATCTAAGTTGAACACTGGCTGTAAACATGATAAATATGCATATGTGAGTAGTCAGAGAGCTTGAATACCAGTGCCTATTTCTGTAACAAGGACTTCTACTAATCCTAATTCAATTACTTCAGTGACTGACTGAAGAACTAGATGTACTCACAACAAACTGATTATATAAAAGAAATCCCCTATAAGGATTTGCTCAAGTTTGAGCCAGAGATATTACAGACGAGCCTTTTGAAGTGTAGGCAGAGGTGCTAGAACTAGCGGTGCTGGGGGTACTGCTGCATCCCCTGGTTTGAAGTGATTTCCACTGTATACGGGATTTACAGTTTGGTTAAATGACTCTCAGCACCCCCACTATAAAAACTGTCCCAGCACCCTTGAGTGTAGATTCTCTAAAGAATATTATAAATACCGTATATACTCGTTTATAAGCCAAATACTTTTGGTAAAAAGATGCAGCATCGAAGAGCGGGGGTTGGTTTATAAACAGGTCTTCACTAAAATCTGATGATTTTAAACTCTATGGAATTATTGAATTGAATTGAATTGAATATCTAATACATCGTCATTTTGTTTATCTAGAGTGCCCGCAGGCATGGAGCCCCTCAGCTCCCTGTGGCTGCGGCCCGCTGTTCCCAGCCAATGGGAGCTATGGGATGTGGCGCCACTTCCCGCAGCTCCCTTTGGCTGGGAACGACAAACCGCAGCCACTGAGAGCTGAGCGGTGTTGTGCCTGCAGACGCTCCAAGTAAACAAAATGTCCTGACCCACCAGCGGCTTACCCTGACGGGCCGGGAGCCAAAGTTTGCCAACCCTGGAAATATAGGGTCGGCTTATGAAAGGGTCATGCAGATTTTGCTATTTTTACCTATCCATACTGGGGGGTCAGCTTATAAACAAATGGGCTAATGAACGCGTATATACGGTACTCTGTGTTTGTTTGTTGAGCTACATCGAAAACCAGGCCATGTCCACTGGTTGTTTATGGCATATTTGTTTGTTTCTTTAACATCTTTTCCATAAACAGTGCCATCCCCTATTAAGAAAACATACACTGTTGCTCTTTTATGTGATGTACACAGTATATGCTAGACACAACACTAGTGTACTGCTAATAGAGTAGTGTGGAATTTTCTGTATTTTTTTAAGGGTTCCTTAAAAAATTCTTCTCCCACAGTGAACTTGTAGTGTAGATTGCTCAAGCCATCACCTAGTGGCCCCAGGTCTCCTGGAGGAGCACTTTAGTGATAATTGGCAAATATTCTTTTCCTTGAATCATGGATCTGATACCTGCCGGCTCTCTTGACAGGTAAGTTTCTCTTGTTTGGCACCCCTAGTGAATGCCCAGCGATGCAGCTGAACCACTTTACTGTTTATGGCATTTCTTTGGCACCTCTACACATGATATGTAACTTCTGGGCCCATTTCCGTTGCCACCAAATTTGGCCCTTGCTTGCTTTAGTTTCTCATCTTATGCTTGAATGCTTGGGTTTGTCAACACTCCCATTTGCCAGGTGGGGAGCATGATGCCAGACTCTGCTGTGTCATCATGCTAGCTCCAGGCTTGACAGATTATGGCACTGTACAACACGTGCAATATGCCAAACAGACTCCTATGCTCTTCGCATTCTAAAAGTGTACTATATAATAGGTCCCATATAGTACAGCCCCGGCTTCCCCCCGCCCCAAAGTAAACCCAGAATGGTGGGACTGTACTACAGGCCTCTTCGCATGAGGCACCAAGAAAACTCAACTTCTGTTGGCTCCCAGGGAGCTCTGAGTACCCCACACTGCTGGGCCTTATAGCCGAAATGCTTCACCCAATAAGTTGTTGTTTTAGAGTGTTAGTGAAGTAAGGAACGGAAGGGGCTTAGCATACATTCAAGTACAAACTGTTGCTGGTATATGGAATGACCAACATGAAGGCATGGAGCTTAGAATGGGCAAAGGAGACAAGAGTGTGGTCCAATCGTTACCATCAGCAGGTGAAAGGCAGAGACATAAGTAGGGCTAGAGTTATGGAATGGAACCTTGGCCTTTAGTGCAGTTAAAGAATGGAAGCCAATATACTGACTGAAATAATGGAGAACCACTTGCAAGCTGTATAAACCATCCTGTAATGTGGCTGATGCAATCATGCAGCACTCTTTGATAGACACATTTAGGAAGCATTAAATATATGTAAACAAGCTGTCTCAGCGCTAAAATTTTGTTACAAACTAATTAAATTCTGTCATCAACTTTAACTGGCAGCCGTGGCTCACAGCCCTTCCATTCCTATTGTTTCATGAGGATAAAAACATGCCTCATACTATTTCCTTCTGAAGATTGATGGAAATCTCTTCCTTATTCCTCTCACCCTCTAATGAGGCCGAAAGACACCTTCAATAGCCTAGATATCAGGGAGGCCAGTCACATTTACATTCATCGATCTTGACAGTTTTGGATTTGCTTAAAGTTTGTTCATTTGCTATGCGGGCCAAAGAGCAAGTGGGAGGCCCATAAAAACGTTTACTGTAAATGGATCAGAACGTGTATCAGTATCCAAGGTTGGTGTTACTCCTTAGGGCTCAGGGAGCACTCCACTCCTCCTGGGGAGCCACAGGTAATATTTCCTTAGCAAGCTGTTGTTTGGTCTTCTGTGCATACCTACTCTTACTAGGGTGGGGTAGAGCAAATGTCTGTAGAGCAAATGTCTGTACCTGTGCTGACGCAGCCTTCATCTGAGTCATTCTGTCATCTGTGAATGTACTCCTACTCAGAGTTACTGCTTTGACCCATCAGATTATAGACTAATCTTGTCCACTTGGTTTTCCTTACCTTTATTTCTGTAACAGACAACATCAGTCTACAACATCTCTACTTTTTGGTGTGATCTGTGTTTAATGTCATTTGTATAACTTTTATTTTGAGTCACTGTTCTTTCACGGAAATGTCGCTTTCAACTCAACACTTGTTGATGTGTAGTGGAGCATTCGCTGTCTAGATGATGGCTTTTCCTTGCCAGTCATTCTCAATTTTCTACATATCATGGCCACCATCTTGGCTGACACTATGGGGACTGAACCAAAGATCTCCAGAGTGAAAAGCACAAGTTGCTGCAGCGTGAACTAAAGCTCCAGCTGTCTAGCTGGGTTTAGTAACAACTCCTATCCTCTGGAGATCAGACTGGTAACACACTTGCCACTGGGCTACCCAATGATAACTAGTCATGTAATGGGATTGTACCAAAAGAAGCTCATCACCAGCAGTGCAGAAACAAAATGCAGCATCTAAAGCAAATATTCCTGACGAATGCAATAGGCCAAGGTATCATTTACACCAGTGTAAATCTAGGGTGACTGTTGACTGAAGTTAGTATAAATGAGATTGGAATTTGTGCCGCTGCTCTTCAGAGCATCTGCCGCATCCAAATAAACACTGAGTTTGAAATCTAGACCGGGCCAGTGTTAGACCATAAGAGAGTGTTTCCCTCCTGAGTAATAAGTGTATGAATTAAAAAACAAACCTCACAGGAGCATGTCCGGGTGATTAGGAGGCATTGAATGCTCGCCTCGAGCAGGTCCTGCCTTTGACATATTATTTACTGTACATCAGGAAAATAAAATCATGTGCAGTTTTTAAAGCTCCCATTTGCTCCAGCAGAGATGAGAAGGCACCAGCTCATTATCAATCGAATGACTGTGGCTCCCTGGATAGCCCTTAACTGGCTCCATTCCCCATTGCAGACTGCTCAGACCCAGCCACTTGTCAGCCATTGTGGGAGTGTACCTCCGTTGATGGCCTGTGCTTCCACAGCCATTATATTCCCTTTCTGCTGGAGATTTGCTTATGCAGGGCTCAGATGCAATGAAATTAAATGTCCCTGCATCGATGAGTGACTGGACTGTTGTTGTTTTTGTGGAATAAACGTGTGTGGGAGTAGTGTGCATTAAACATGGATGAGAGGGTTACTTTCTCCGGGGAGGATGCTGGCCAATAATTCCAAAGAATTCCACTCCCCTTCCCCCTTTGCCTTCTCTGCAAAAACAAAAGCCGGGGGGGAAAAATAAAAACACAGGGGTGCTTAAATTCCCAGCTAACTGTCGTGCTCACTGTGCTGATTCAGACACTGAGTTTCCTCATGCAGCGGGAAGCAGCATGAAGCCAGGTTGAGGAGCCACGCTTTTAATCTTCCTTTCTTCTGCTTCCAGTGCCTGCTGTGCTGGGAGCAGAAAAAACTGCAATAGAAAATGCTAATCAGCCTAGCGGCACTGAGCTCCAGTCTGCTCTCAGTCCTTCCCCTTCCCTCCTCCTCCTGCTCCTCCTCCCTGCCCTGCACAGCTTTCCCTTTGCCTGCCTCCTAATGTGCTCTCATACACAGAGCTATGCAAAGCCAGCCTTTCTGCAGGCTGTGATGGCAGTATGTGTCCCTGGCTCTGTGTGTGCAACTCTATGCACCCACGTGAGCTTCTTTAGCTGCTCTGGAGCTTTATGTACTCTCTAATTCCCACTGGCGTTACTACCAGTCCTGCTAAACCGGTGATAGCACCAGTAGGAGCCCTAGGGTAATGAAGAGCACGTTTAATTAATATTGTGGTAAAAACACAAGAAGCCAGCATAACTTGTCTACACACCCAGCTCCACTGGACCAAGAACTGCACTGGTGGCAGTATTTTGTAAAATGCCATATTGTCAACATGGAGTAACACTTTCAAAAGCACCCACATGAACTAGGAGCCTAAGTGTCACTGAAAGTCAAGAGGAGTTTGGCTCCAAAATGCCTAAGATGCTTTTGAAAAATGGGGCTTGGGCTCCTCAGTCACTTAGGTGCTTTTGAAAAATCCCCCACAGCCTACGTTGGTGCATATGTCTGGCTGTGAGATGGCCGCCATCTCAGCAGACACCAGGAATTGAATGGGGGACCTCCATAGCTGAAAGCTCAGCTTGAGCTAAAGAGGCAGCTTTGCAACTGGGCCTGTGACAGTCACATCCTGTGTAGATCAGGCACAGAAGAGGAAGGACATGGAACACACAGCTACCCCTCAGTTAAATGTGCCTATGTGAATAGACTTTCAGCCTCTGGGAAGCCAGCCAACATAAAGCAGTGGCAGCCCGGAATGTCTCCTTTCAACCAGTGTGTGAATGGAAGAGGGTTGTCCCGGTGGCCAGCTATCAAAAGGAAATAAATGGTGGGTGGGAGGAGGAGAAGTCTATCACTTTGTTTCTGCAAAGTAAACATGTTGGGCCAGATTCTCAGCAGGTATAAATGGTTATTGGGCAGCCAAAGACAATGTAGCCCTGGCTTTCCATTATGTGTGGCCCACTCCTTTTCCTTCCCCCAACAGCCCATACCATTTTGAGTGATCTTGGGCACGCCTTAGTTTTTGTGACTGAACTGAACACCTGAAGAACTTTTGGGTGTTTTATTGGTTCTGCTAATGCCACAGCACTAAGCTGGGCTACCTATAACAGATCTGAAAAATGTAATTATATTTATAGGTGGGATGAGTTGCATCACAGAGACCCCTTTAAGATGGTCACCTGACAAGCTGAAGTTACCTCTGAACCAGTTTTTCCTGCCAGCTTGGGACTCCAGAACCCTGCCTTGTTGAGACAGATGCGTAGCCTGCTGCAAACAGAGACCCAGGTCTGGGCCATGCCCCAAAAGCTGCAGACTTTAACCAAAAACTGCACAACAAGTTTCCTGTCTCCAGCTCCCAGTAGAAACTAAACCCCAAATAAATCCATTTTACTCTGTATAAAGATTATACAGGGTAAACTCATAAATTGTCCACCCGCTATAACACACAGAGAGATATGCACAGCTATTTGCTCCCCCAAGTATTAATCATTTACTCTGGGTTAATTAATAAACAAAAGTGATTTTATTAAGTATGAAAATTAGGATTTAAGTGATTTCAAGTCATAACAGACAGAACAAAGTAAGTTAGCAAGCAAAATAAAGCAAAACCACACAAGTCTAAGCCTAATAAGAAACTGTTTACATGTAAAATCCCACCCTCAGAGATGTTCCAATAAGCTCCTTTCACAGACTAGACTCCTTCCTAGTCTGGGCCCAATCCTTTGCCCTGGTACAGTCCTTGTTAGCTTCACCAGGCATCTTAGGTGGAAAGCAGGAGTATTCTTATGACTGGGACCCCTTTGTCCTGCTCCTCCCCTTTTTATAGTTTTTGCACAAGGCGGGAATCCTTTGTCTCTCTGGGTCCCCCACCCCTCCTCCTAAATGGAAAAGCATCAGGTTTAAGATAGATTCCAGTACCATGTGACATGGTCACATGTCACTGTAAGTCCTCATTCTTCATTACCCACTTCAGGTACAGAAAGGCTTTCAGGTAAATCAACTCATTCACAACCAATTTTCCTAGTCAATGGGAGCCATCAAGATTCAAAGCCACCGTTAATGGCCCACACTTTGCAAATTACAGTAGGACCTCAGAGTTATACTTCATATTCCTAGTTTCAGATACAAGAATGGTATAGTCATACAAATAGGATGAACACACTCAGTAGATTATAAGCTTTGTAATGATACTCTGAATAAAGCATATTCCCGTTATTTTATATTCACATTCATAAGCATAGTTCCATAAAACATTATGGAGTGCAATGTCACACTAGGCACTTACAGTGTTTTCTAAACTCAGGTCTATTTGATTTGGCTATGTCTGTCTGCTCTACAGAGCTGTGACAGAGACTCAGACTAGAGCTTCCAAAATGAGCACAGTCCATGTTTGAGATGGATAAGCAAGGTGAGAGGGAATAACAAAGACAATATAGTCACGGTATCCCTGGGTGGAGCAGAAAAGACTGTTGCCATCCCAGGAACCCCCATGCCCTGAATAGGACCTGGCAAGGAGATCATTTCCTATTAGAGTAGGCAAGGCCATTAGACATGATAAAAAAGGATCAGTTAGCTATCAAATTCAATTTCTTTATGGCATAACTCTGATCTTACTCTGGTATTATGCTAGTGAAATGCCACTGACTTCATTGTTGTTACTCCCGCTTTACACCGGTGCAAGGAAGATCGATCAGCACAAAGCGCCATTTGATGTAGGCCCTGCAAATAGGTCATAAGTGGTTTATAGGTCTTGTGCTGGCTCTCAGCGCAGGGCTGAATTTCACTCTTAGTGTTTTCACTCTGTATCTGTTGAGCCTTTCTTAGAGCTCTGAGAATTGTATATTAGCATTATAAATGGCATTATACTAGTTGGTGAGAAACGAATCAGGTCAAATATGTCCCTTCTGTATTCCTGGCTCTTTGATACGACAAGTGGCTACATCCGAGTTGCTTTCCGCTGTTGTTTTCCTTCCTCCCAAAGCTAGACAGAGTTTCTCTCCCTCCTATTGTAGTGAGAACAGTCTCTCAGGTGGCTACTGCCGGCAACTCTGTCTGCACAGGGATTGTTCTTGCACACTTCCCCAGAAATGCATCCATTCTGGCCATCCATCATCACCACAGGCAATCTAATTACAGCCCTGTCTGAAAAGGAGAGGCTCATTTATAATAAAGACTGCATTATGGAAGTGTAATACCTTGAACTACATTTTACTTTTTTTTTTAAAAAAAGGAAATTAATTAATTGTGTAAGCAGTGTCAGGAATGAGATATATTCTGACATCTGATGGTGAATTATGGGAATTGCAGTGAGTTATGGAAAATAACTTTGGGGCTGATCAATTTGCATAGACACACCCACTGCGCCTAGCCTGAGCTCACAGCGGCCCACATGGCCACTTCGGCTGATGTGGGGGCTCCAGTTTCTATGTTATTGGGGCAGGAATGATAAAGTGATGTTACACTGATTATGTGAATGAAGGACTATGGACACGTACTTGGCCCTTGTTATGATGGAGGGACTCACCATCACCTAGGTAGCACTCACTGGGCAAGGGCCATGCGTTTCAGAACACTCTGAGATTGAGAGAGGTAGTAGAAGTACCTATATCTTTTGGGGAGGGGTTTGTCTGAGGGCCCCACTGGCCTATTGCACCCTGCTTCTCTCTGTTGTGAAATGTCAGAATTGAATTTTGCTTCTATTAAGAGCCTGGTTTCAGACTGCTGAGCTAAAATTGTTTTGGGCTTGCTGGGGCACCTGCAGTAAAGATCCCCTACTGTATGCTGAAATCACTTAAGAGCTGAAGAAATCACTGAGCACTGTCTTAAGTTGGGGGGCCTGAAAATAGTGCAGAGTGGCTGGTGCAGCAGAGCAGTCTGTGTGTTGGCTAGCAGGATGGCTAGTGGAGTTGGTGGTGCTGCGGAGTGGCTGGTGCGGCAGAGCTGTCTGTGTGTCGACTAGCGGAGCCGCTGGTGCTGCGGGCAGAGTGAGCGGCGCGGCGGAGCTGTCTGTGTGTCGACTAGCGGAGGCGTTGGTGCTGCAGGCAGAGTGACCGGCGCGGCAGAGCTGTCTGTGTGTCGGCTAGCAGGACGGCTAGCGGAGCCATTTGTGTTGCTGGCAGAGTGACTGGCGCTGCAGAGCAGTTCGAGTATCGGCTAGCAGAGCAGCTAGCGGATCAACGGGCAGAGCGGTTCGTGGGACAGCCAGCGGAGCGGAGCAGAGCCGATTGCGGTGAGGGCTGCAGTGGAACCTCATGGAGAGGCGGCGCAGTCGGCCTCGGACCACGTAAGGTGCCCCTGGCCCTATCCTCCATTTCCACCCAGGCTGGGAGGTAAGACTCTGCAGATTAACTCTTGAACTCTGCACTGACCAGGAACAGAGACTCTTGGGCTGTTGGACTTTTGGGACTATTGGGTGATTTTTGGATTGCTGGGCTCCAGAGACTTTTGGGCTGTGGGACATTTTGGGGACTTTGGGTGATTTTTGGGTTACTGGACTCACAAACCTAAAGGAGGGGACACAGCCCAATTGGCTGGGGTGGCGGTTTGCTCAGGGGTTGGTTTATGACCCTAGTTGTGGTGTTTGTCCCAATTTGATGATGTCATTTATCTCATGTTAATAAAAATTTCTGATACACCAATCTGTGCTTGTGAGAGGGGAAGTATTGCCTCTTTGAGGCGCTCGGGGGGTGGTGTTAGGATTTTTCCCAGGTCACTGGGTGGGGGCTCGAGCCAGTTTTTGCCTTGTGTTGTTCAGAGGGGACCCCTATGTACTGAACCCGGCCCTTGCTGCTATTAACCCGGCCTGGCAGAAGGGTTACAATTGTCTTGTGCACAGAAAAAACTCCTGAGGTTGCCACGGCTGCACCTTGCGGTCCATCCCCTCCCCCAAGAGTGCCTGCTGTGCGACAGTGAAAAGCTTAAATGATTACACCGTGGAAACAGTCTCAAAGGCTGTTGTTTGTTTTCAACAACAGAGGAATATCTCAGAATGCTGCCTGCCCCTCTGCCCTGTGGGACTGTTCCTAATTGCGTACAGCATGCTGTAAAAAGGCGTTCAAAATGCACCGGATGGCAAGCAGAATTAAACATGAGGAAAAGAACACGTGTACATCACACCTCCAGCTATAAGGGAGCCAACCTATTGTAAGAATGCACCTTTCTGACAACACAAAAGTTTATACTGGAATAATAGGACAAATCTCTTACGAACATAAGAATAGCCATACTGGGTCAGAGCAAAGGTCCATCTAGCCCAGTATCCTGTCTACCGACAGTGGCCAATGCCAGGAGCCTCAGAGCAAAAGAACAGAGCAGGCAATCATCAAGTAATCCATCCCCTGTTGCCCATTACCAGTTTCTGGCAAACAGATGCTAGAGGCACCATCTCTGCCCATCCTGGCTAACAGATCTAGTTCTTTTTTGAATCCTGTTATAGTCTTGGCCTTCACAACATCCTCTGGCAAGGAGTTCCACAGGTTGACTCATTGGCATATACCCAACAAAATGACAAGGGACTGGGGCCAGATCCTCAGCTGATGGAAAGCGACAAAGCTCCACTGAAATCAGCTGATTTTCACCAGCTGAAAAATTGGCCCATTGTATGACTCTTCCACTGTTCCTCATGCTGATGCCCGCTGCCTTGAGCGAGCAGGCCTGTTAGTGGGGCTGCTCGGATATGAATAAGAGTTGTCCAACTGGAGCTGTTATCGCTATTCAAAATGGGTCAACACTAGAACCATTTTTCCAAATTGAATCAACAGCTGCAGAGAGGTGGTCTTAACATGTGGCTCTGTTGATGTGTTCAGGAGAGTCATTTATCTCCCTTTTGTCAGCCTCTTTAGTGCAGGGAGGTCAGGCAATGGAAAGGGACTAACGCCCCAGTCTTCTAAAGAGGCCTGCATGGGTGGACCTTTGCACCCACAGAGAGTTCAGCTGAAGTGCAGATGGATCCTTTTATAGGACTGGGACCTAAATTTGGATGTGACAAAAATGGGAGTAATAAACAACTGAAAGACTGGGAATGGAAGAGTAGAAGGACTGTAGTGATAAGATCACACGCCAGCTAATGCATGTATGTCTGAATACCACTATTTTTATTAATGGCACTTACTGCATATGACTTTTATTACAGGCTCTCGAATGTAACTTTGCAATGTTCCCCATGGCATTTTGCATGCTTTTACGCACATTTTTGCAACTGGTGCTGGGTTTTGTGAATGGTCCTATATGTATTCTTGCAGTGTTGATGCTGGTTTACTGTGTAGCTCTTGTATGAATTTTGCAGTGTTAATACTGAGTTTTGCATGTTTGTTTCTATGTGTTTTGATTTCCTTGGTAGTCTTTAAGGCAGGGCAAGATTCATTTAAAAGGGAAAAGGAAATTATTATTTCAATAAGAGAGCCCCACGTTAGCAGGAGAAATTGGAAAATGTAACTTTGGAAAATGTAAATCACTCCAATTTGGGAACAGATCCTTTGCTGGTGTAAATTCATGCATGGAGCTGATTTATACCAGCTCTGGCCCCATATTCCCGTTGGCCACAACTGCAAAACTGACATTAGAATAACTCCTGATTTTGTGTTTTGCAAAAGTAAAAGCTGATAGTGAGGTTTTGCAAATTCAGATGCCCTTTTGATTTATAATTCACAACCCTGTAGTTCAGGTTATATCAGTTCTTTAAAGGATACACCCTTTTGGCTTCATTCTGATCTTCCGTATTCCGGAGTGAATCTAGAGTAACTCCAATTAAATCAATATAGTTGGACCAGTATAAAAACGGTCTAAGCAAGTGGACAATTAGGGCTTGTGTGCATAGCGAGTCAGTGCACAGCAAGCCAGAGTGTGAATCTACAGTGCACTAGTGTGCTGCAAACCTTGTGGGGCCTACTACTGCGCGCTAAAAGTGCTATAGTGTGCTGGGACTTACTTCCGTTTCAAACAACAGTAGATCAAAACACCCAGTTAGCATGCAGCAAACTAGCATGCCATAGAGTCACACCATAGCTTGCTGTGTACTACAACCCCTCAGGTCATTTGTTTCTTATGATAAGAAAATTATCTTTGACAGACCTTGGCTCCCCCTGCTTCTTTTCCTGAAATTAAATCTTAACCTGAGAATGTTGGCAGTTTGTATTTGATTGATTTGGTATTTCTGAGTGAAAACATGCAAACATATAAAAATAACTGTTTTCATACGTTTTGTTCATGCTCGTGTAATAAAAAATGGAATCATTTAAAACAATGAAACGTTGCTGTAACGCGTAATACAGCCCACAGCTGTTTGCCATGCAAAATGAATGAGCAAAAAGAAAGGTGCCATGCAAAAAATGTACAAACACGAGCTGACATTTATATACATCAGATGGCTCCAAAAAGTGCTTCTGACCCTGATTTTGCAAAGTAGACTGATCATATTCTGCACTAGTTTACTCCCTGTGTGTAATTTTGTGGGATGTACATTAGGGTCGAAGTTGGCACTGTGTATGTGTGCGTGCATGTGTAGAACATATCCAGCTGACTTTGTCAACTTAGATTTAAGGTTATGCAAATACATTTCCTACGAACAAAATCATGGCACATCAGGGAAACTTCCAGTTAAAGCAACACTGACATTCAGGCTTTTCTTGGTTCACAAGCCTTCTCAGCCTAGCAGGTCCCCTCATCTTGTCACACACCAATCAACCCAAGAATCAGCCTGCACGTGGGGACTGCCAGTGTTGCCAGCCCTTGCGATTTCATCACAAGACTCATGGTACTGGTTATGTTGTGAACGGACTCAGTAGCGACTCCAAAGGAAGAGTGTCCCCTCCTAATTACCACATCACTTCCCTGAGAGACTGCCCATTCATTTATTAACCTCGCCTACATAAGGTCTGAAAGATCACAGGAGAAGCCTGAGATGCCAAGAAGGATCATGGACATCAATGGAGTTGCACCTAGATCTACATTTGGCTCAAAATGTCTTGCTACCACTTTCAGTGTCCAATGACAACTGATCTCCCTTCGTCTGTGGCCTTTTTCATTGTTGTTGTGGATTTGTATAACCAAGCAGTGGAAATATTGTCTGTGTAATTCTGACAGTCATTCAATTCAGGAAAAATCAGAGAAGACCATTTAAAGGACAGATTTTAAAAATGCAAACAAACAGGTTATTTAGGTTCTAGGAAGTCAACTGGAAAGCCAGTGCTTCATCAAAGAGACCTAACAAGGAAACGGGAATAAAAAGATAACTGATCATTGAGTTTCAGATGCCAAAGCTGAATCCTTGGACCAGAAAATATGAGCTCTGTCATAATCTGTAGACAGACTGATGACTATGAGATCCATCAGTTTTTGCTCAGAAGTGAAGCAGTAGAGCAGGAAATATCTGATTATTGAATAAAGCTTGTACTTGAAGAGAAAGCATGATTGAAATTCCAGGAAAAAGTAGTAAAGACCATAAAGAAACTGGTGCAGAATTGGAGAATGGAGATTTGTATCTTTCAGGTTTGCTGTGGGAAGGGTCTTACCTAGACGGACAAATTCAGTTTGCCGTTATGTTCTTGCAACTCCCTGTCAAGACAACATGGGTCAGATGTAGGGTGAGCAGATAGCAATCGGGTCAAAACGGGACAGGAAAAGCGGGGCAGTAGGCGCCTGCATAAGAAAAAGTCCCAAAAAACAGGACTGTCCCTTTAAAACTGGGACGTCTGGTCACCGTACACAGGGTGTGCGTGTGTAGGTGTGTGTGTGTATGTGTGCGTGTGTGAGACATCTGGTCACCAAAGACAGGGTGTGTGTGTGTAGGTGCGTGTGTGTGTGTTACTTTGAAACTATATAATCTGAATTATTTTTCAGGCTGATTTGAATTATTTTAAGTTACTTTCCTTAGTAGTCCTTTCATTCCAGTCCCCAATATGGGTGAGGAGGCTTGACAATCCTACTATGCAACAGGCCACAGTGGTACTGTGCAGACTCAGCTGTCTGACACAGAAGGACCCATTCCAGCCTGTTCCAAATGCTAGTATAAAAAAAAACAACCTCTAATCATTTTCAGCAATGGTTCCATTTCCTAACGTACACCAACCTCTTCCATCAAGTTTAAATTCGGTGGCCAGCTCGTCTTTCTTTTGTAAAGCACCTATGCACATTTTAGGTACTGTTTAAAATGATTAGTAATAATAACACCAATGAAAGGAGTCTAAAAGAGATCAGGAATTGACCACTTTTAGGAGATCAGTTATGAATAATGTTAGGCTCCAGCTTCTACTGCACCATATCCTTGGGCTTCGAGCTAAAATCAGAGAAAGAACAAAAGAAATGCCAGCAATTAAGGTATTTCTTACAAATGACTTTTGGCCTCTGCTCCCTGTGTCCAAGCCAACCCAGCAAAGAAATGGAGTGGGATTTACTGCAGATGTAAATCTGAAAAGCACAGATGAGCAGCAGATTTCTCAGCTACCAGAATGCCCCTCAAGTTTGCTTCTCCTCCCATTCCCCACCCCAACCACCCTTTTCATGGGGCTGCTGCATCGCTGGAAGAGAATCAAAATATTCGTTCAGAGCAGCAAAAGTCAGTTAAAAAAAATTCCCCAGCGAGCGTCACACTGTTGTTAATCAGATTGAGAGCTGATTAGCAAAATAAAAAAACCTGAGATAAATGCTTTGCATAATTTGAATGGGGTGTGTGTGTGTGTGTCCTATAGGCTCTTTCATCAGCCTGGTGAATTTAATCCATCACTTGCAAGAGAAGCACTTTTACATTCCCATTATTGATGCAGGTCGGCAGTTGTCTTGCACAGGACTGACAGGATGGAGCGGGGGTGGGGAGCGATAGGAAGAATCCTGCTGCAAGAGCTTAGCATTCGGAGCAAGACTTGGAGGCAGACTTGTTGAAACCCAGGGCACTGTATTTTGCCTCACTGCCTGACTTGGACATTGCAATAGCATTACATTTTTACAGCAGAAGAGAGCCGGGGACTGTGGTACCTCAGAGCCTGGGAATGGCTCACTGTTAGACGTGTCAGATTTTTGGATAGCCAGAGCTATTAAAAAATAAATGGAGCCCACCCAATATCATCTGCTCCATTCACTGAATCTAAAAGACAAAACTGTGACGTTTCTGAAGGGCGAACAGGCTGCCAGCTCCTCCGGTGTGTGAATCATAGTCGATGGAGTCACAGTGATTTACACCTGGCTCCTTCTCACTTGGAGGAAATCCCTGCTGCTCACAGATCTCCCACATGTAGCTATGCACTGCCTAAGGCCACCTCTGCCTTCGTTCACTCATGCTGTGTCATCCTGAGTTTGATGTACTAAGACCAGACAGGGGAACGATCAGCCAAAGAAGTGGAGCACCAACCCTTTGGTGTCTCTCTCCAGGTAATAGGGGCTGTTCTTTTCTTTCTTCACTTCACCCCTCCTGCACTGTCCTCCCACTGCCTCCTCCTCTCCTCACTGTATCCAGCGTGAATGGTTTCTTGGGAGCATGAAGTCCACGTCGGCTGCTCCATTCAAATTCAGCCTCATTTTGTTGGTGCCACTGCCAGACAGAGAAATGGCCACCGCCTCGCTCTGGCTGGCTCCAAATTAATTGGTTGCACTCCCAACAAATGCAGAAGGCCAGATTCAGCCTTTGTGTCAGTGGGTACTTCTCCATTGACTTCAGTAGAGTTGGATACAGCTTGAGGGTTGAATTTTGCCCATATCTTCGATCCTTTATTTTCTTCAGGAAGGGGAGGGCCTTTGAAACTCCAATAATGTCCTTACGCGTAGGTCTGGAGAACAGAATGTTCAGTTTGGCTGTAGGTCTGGGAGGGGAGAAAAACACTCAGTCCAAGGAGCAAGAGATTGGAAACCATAGTAATATGAGAAGAAGCTTGATCTAGATCTAGTAGTTAAAGCAGGGGAGGTCTTATTGCTGTGTATGGCTCTGCCACTGACTCTGCCATTGATCTTAGGTGAGTCATTTAACTTCCATTTTGCCTCTACTTTCTTATTGGTAAAATGGGGTTGATAATATGCACAAAGCTGGATTAAAGAATTTTGGGGCCCTGTTCACTGTGCCAATTGGGAGCCCTCCACCATCCATGGCCCTGGGGGCTGGGAGGGCAGGTCTCCAGAGTCCCCAGAGTGAGAGGCTGTTAGAGAGTGAGCTTGCCTGCAGCAGCTTCTGTCTCACAAGGCTGGCCCGGCTTCCTACTTAAGCCTGTTGGCTCCTGTCACGTCATGTAGGTGACGTGTGTGTGTGTGTGTTTCCCACAGTGGTTAGGGCCCCCCCTGAGATCAGGGTCCTATTCAACTGCACTGAGTGCACATTGGTTACTCTTGGCCTGAATTTGCACCTGTCCCACAAGGGTGTTGTGAGGCCTTATTAATTAATGTCTGTAAAATATCTGGAGATCACTGCAAACTCTGGTGTAATTTCTGCCTTTTCAGCACATGCCAGGCTGGAGGAGCATGAGTTCATGGGCCCCGCAAGAACTTGGACAAGAGCGAAGGTCCAGGAACAGCCCCTCCTCTGCACTGACTGGGAGTTCCCACAGCTGGACTGATGCCACAAATGCAGTGAAGCACAGGAAGTTCCTTCAAAAATTGCTAGCCCACTGCCTGTCCCTTCCCTCAGCTCTCATGGTGATCCCCGGACCAGTACATCTACCCAGAAGAGCAGCAGAGAGTGGTGACTTCTTTCCAAGGCCTCTGCCAAACAGAGAGCCACCAATAAATGTAGGACAGGGACAGTGAGAGGCAGAGAGACACAAGGGTAAGGAAGAAAGAGGGAGCATATTTTGGGTGGCTGAGGGAAAGGGGAGTACTTCAAAGCTGTCTGTGCGTGTTGATGAACTTACTTTGATTGGCGTTTGAGGTTCCGGTCAAACGTTGTCACACCCTGAACCTGAAGGATGATGATGTTACATAGAGGAGATAAAAATTTTTATGCCCAATGCAAAGTAACGTCTTGATAGAAAAGATAAAAGTAAAATATTAGGTGCACTAAATTTTGCTGAAGGACCGGGTCCTCAACTGGTGTAAGTCATCATTCACACTGTAAATCATAACGGTCCCTTCTGATTTTAATATTTATTAAAATTGGCCTAACTGCATTGAGTTCAGGGGGGCTGCTGCAATTTATGCCAGCTGGGGATTTGGCCTAAGGTAGACACATTCGGTTACACACAAATTAGAATTCTCTCTGGCACAGCAACTCAGGATCCAGAGGGGCTCGGCTGGCTGAAATGTTCTGAGCCTGCGCTGGGTTCTTCTAATTCTCATGAAGCCCAGATAATAACAGGGCCTTTTGTTTTAGCTGTTCTCTTAGTTTTCGTCAGATGTTACACCTCTGCATTTGCTTTGCTTCCATGCTGTGTTTATAGCACCACTACTGCAGGACATGTTGCCACATGGCATGAAACTGGGGGAGTGGCTGTGCTTTAGCCAAGAAAAGCCTTTGGTGGGCTTGGATAAGCTAACTTATCCTGTCAGATGTGGTTTAAAAAATACTGTTGGAAAATGCCTTTGTGCACCTTGCGTTTTTGTGTGCAGCCCGCTCTGAGGCTGTTAAAGTCTGGATCCTAGGAACGGCAAGAAGGCACAGCAAGCGTGGAATCAGCCGATTAACAGAAACGGAGTCTTACTGCGTGAGATGAAGGGAGCTCTCTTTCTGGCTGGGGTGCTAGTGGCCACTGCTGAGAAATTAGAAGCAGGGTGAACAAATCAGTTTCATAGCATAGGAAGAAGTTGGAAGAGGTATCCCAGAACAAGGACTTTTGTAGCCCATAAGGAGATTCAAAGTTGCTCAGGTTTCTTTTCAGGGAGAACAGCAAATCACCATAAAGTCTCCAGAATTTGTTTCAAAGTCATTGGACTCGCACAGCTTTTACTGAGGCCTTTGCTGATAAGCAGAAGCTGTGGTAAGGCTACACTGACACTTGTTTTCTAGTGTCCTGTTTTCTGGTGCTTGCAGCTTTCTGAAAAATTATTATGCTTTCGTGCTTGGCCTCAGCTCAGAAGTAAAATGTGATTTTTGAGCAAAATTCATTCATCATATATTTTTAAGTTGCAGCATGGGAGAGGGGGAAAAACATTTTCTGCTGTACAATGGTCTTTAGATTCTCATGCAAGCAATTCAAAATTGTCTGAACTTTTCAAGTCAGGAATTACCAGTGGTCTTGTTCGCACCAAGTACCATAATAAACAAACAAACAAACAAACAAACAAATAATAGAAAAGTTAGAAGTCACTGAACAATTGATTTTTGCACAAGCTCAGTACAAAATTTCCACTAAATTTAGAGTTAGGATGGGATAACTCACAATAAATAAATATATATATGAGACTATGAAATAACATACATATATAGGAACAAATTCTGTTCTTGATTAAAACAACTAACTCCACATTGAAAAGTGGAGAAGTTAAGGTTATTGTCCACATGCTTTTTCAACTTCAAAATTTCAAGAAACACAAAATTTGGAGGATTTAGGAGGGTTGTTTTTTGAGGGGTTCTTTGGCGGGGGAGGGATTGTTTTGTTTGCTTGCACATCAAGTAGGAAAATTCACTTCCAACATCAAATTTTGTGTCCTGAGATATTTTTGTGGATGTGCCTTGGCAAGGGCCTTTAGCAATTTCGACTTGTGAGTATGGGAGCGCCTACACTGCAGCCAGGAGTGTGATTTGCAGCTTGTGCAGACGTACCAGTGCTAGCTGTACTCTAACCAGCTTGCTAAGAATGGAAGTGAGGATGTGGCCTTCAGCACTAGCTGCACAAGCGAGTACGTACCCAGCGGGATATGTACAGCCTGTGCTAAACCCCACACCACTGCATCCTCTCCTCGATTTTTAGCAAGCTAGCCTGGGTATATCTACACAAGCTGCCATTCCCATCTCCCAGCTCTAACAGATGTGCCTCTAAAAAAGCAAAGTGCTCAACGCAAAACTATGCAGCTTCCCTCCCCTATGCGCTGCTCCTCTGAGTAGAGCAGTAAAAAAACGTACTGCCTAGAGCAGGCCCCTGAGCAGCTCTCTCCTGTGCCACCTCGGGGACCCTGTGCTGGTCTGCACCACTCCTCTCTCCCCACGTAACAAGGGACAGATTTTTGCCCCCAGGTTTCATATACAAATAAGCCTGTTTGTGTGCCTTGCACAGGATCATCTTGAGAGGAAAGCCAGTCCATTTAGTTTTAGAATGAGCTGTCTTGCACTGAGTGCCTCTTTTGCTGCAGCCACCCAGGCTGGCTACATGTCAAGTTTCTGTGAGCTAGGAGTGGTTCCCAGAAGTCTTCATCCCACTCACTTCCGACCTGTGCTGGCTTGCTGCTGCAGGAGCAAAGCTCCAGTTGCGGTTCACAAGCCTTTTACGGGAAGCACTTCAGCAGTGGCTGTTTACTGTGGGGTGGCCCATGTCTCACTGGGTCCTCCTCCTTTGATGCCGTCCATACTAAAGCTGGTTGAAAAAGCTCCAGTAGAATCGTTTTCCATCGGAAAATGCTGATCAAAACATTCAGCAGGAACATGGCCATTGCATCTGTGAGCAGGGGAACTTTCCTGGCTTATACGCTACTCTGGTGAAGTGGGCTAGCAAAAGGATCTGAGTCCTCACTCCCACTTCCTTTACCCAAAGGCCTCCCTGCCTTCAAGGACTCCCCTTCCTCTCTCCTTTATGGCAGAGTCCTCGTAACCCCAACAAGCCTGGGCCCAGGATTCCTTGGGGGCTCAACCCCCAGCCTTGTCATGGTCACTTAGGGCAGGGGCTAGGATGTCTCCACTTCGGGGTGCTCTCTCTGCATTTGATGCTTCCCTGACCCATTGATCATTACACACAGTTCAATGCAAATACAATGTATTAAACAGCAATCCATTTAAAAAATAAGGAAAAAATGGGAAAGGCTAAAAGAAAAACACATCACCGCGCTCTGTGGCACAGGGACACCTCAACCAGCCGTCTCTGGTATGTAAGGACAGTTCAGTCTGTTCCTCACACATCCTAGGTCTCCTGCCCAGGCCCTGGCTGTGCTGCAGGGATGCCGTGGGACAGATGCTTGCTCTGGTGGTGGCCAAATACGCTCAGGCTCTAGGTGGCAGGACCCTTCTTCCCAGTGTCAGCTCCCCTCCACCTCCATCAGTTACGATCTCCCTCCAAGTCTGGCCTGCAGGCCTCTTGGCTGGGGGCATCTCCCTGCCCTGGGCTTGCTGCCTAGGGTCCCTCCTCGCTCTCCCCAGCTGCTCACTGCACCTGGCTCCAGACTGCTCCAGCCTCAGCCCCAGCTCCACTCTGCCTCAGCACGGTTGCTGCTGCTCTGCCTCCAGCTCGCTGGGCTGCTGCCCTGGCCCCTCTGGCTCCGGCTGCTGCAGCTCTGCTCCCAGCACAGATCTGCTCTCTGGGCTGCTTCTCTGGCTCTCTCTGGCTGGTGTGGCCCTGCTCCCCAGCTCAGCCCAGGCTCCTACTCTCTCCTTAGCTCAGCCCCACTGAACCACTCAGTTTCAGGCAATTCCACCTCAATCCCACTCCCACCCCCCCGACTCCTTCATTAGCCTGCCTGCCCTGTCAATCAGGCTGACCTGAAGCATTGGCCTCTCCCCATTGTTCCTGGGGACTGTCAGTCTCAGGGTCCTGATTTCCCATCGACCCTTCCCCTTCCTCTTGGTAGTGGGAGCTAGCAACCAAAACACCCTCACTGAGTGTTAGTAAGGGGATAACAGTCCCCTTACACGTCAACCCTTTTGACAGAAACCAGGCAGGCAGGCTTTGCAGCTGGTTTGCCAGCTGACTGGATCCCCAACTCCCCAGCTGCTCACTGGGTGGATGGTCTGGCTGCCTGACTGCTTATCTCCCCAGGCACAGCACGCCAGCTCCCCCGCTGCCTGGCTGGTGCGCAGGCTGATCATCTCCCCAGCTGCCTGGCTGGCAGATGCCAAGACAGGAAATCGTGGAATGTTGATGTCTCGTTCTGCATTGGAACAAAATGAAGCGTCGTGAGCCCGAAACGTCCCATGAAATGAAAATTCTCTGTTCTGCCCAGTTCTGTTCAATACTTTGGCTCCTACAGGGACAGATATGGACCTGGGTTTCAGGCTCAGATCTACTCTTTTATGAATTCCTTACTCAGCCTTCCAAAATTCCACATTCTGCTTGTAACATTGTCATAAAGAGCCTGATCCTGCAAGATGCCCTAACTCAGAAAACCTTGTAAGCGCTTACTGTCTATTGCTAACTAGGACTGGATCACTGAATCTCGTTCTGAGAGCATCCACCTACGTGCTGAGTGTCTCCTGTAGGGCATCCTCAGTGCCTAGTCCTTGTACTCCCGCATGTGTTATCTCTTGTTTTATACTTCGATTATAAACTCTCTGGGGCAGGGACTGTCTTTTTGTTTTGTTTGTACAGCGCCTAGGAGGTTTCATTCCCTGACTGGGACTCCTAGATGCTACAGTAACACAAATAATAATAATATTGACTTCAATTAGGGTACCCAACTCTATCCAGTCAGTGCACCGCATCTCACCGGATCAGGCCCATTGTGAAAGTAGGGAGGTGCTATTCAATATCTTTACAGACTCTGGAGTAGAACAGGAAGCTAATGTGAATTTGTTTTGTCCTTGTGACATTTTACTTCTCCTTGCAATAAGCTACTTCTGCTTTTACCAAGTTGACCCTAGTGAAACCTCCCTCCTGCAAACTTCAGTGTCTTCTGTTTCAGTCAGAGAGCTGTGCAGTAAAGGGTGTGGCTTTGCTATTATCCCGTAGGTAGGGCACATATTCAGAGGTTAGTGTTTAAACATGGATGTCTGAACAGAGCTTCCCAACCCCACATTAGGATATTCAGATCAGCACTAAGGCACCTGGGTCAGGTATTTTATGTGCCTCAGTGCTGATTGGAACATCCAGATGTAAGGTTTGGTTTCCTCTTTAGACACAACTTTTAAAAGTTGGGTCCTGTGGCTCCAAACTTTTCCCTCCGGAAGATGAGTGAGTATGGGGATTTGTAAGCCAGTGGGCAGATTCACCAGCGGGGGCAGTCCAAATAAAGCCCAAAGGCTCATGTTCACACACTCAAAGGTCCTCTCCCAACTACCGTAGAGAGACCCACACTAGCTTTGCTTCCCCGACCCTGGTTTTCTCCTTTCCGCTGCCCCTGTCTATGAGGCAGGAATCCTTATATCTGGCTTCTCTTGGGTCACATGTTTGCTCCTAGTCAGGTACAGCTCCCTGCGAGTACAGCTCCCTGTTTTAAGGAACCCAAGGTCCATAACAGGTGTCTGTGCCCCAAGATCCTGTGCTTGCTGACAGGATTCAAACTGCAGTGTTCAGGGGCCTTGTAATAGAACCTTTTGACACTAGATCATGGTTCAAATCCAGCCTTGGCAAGTCATGACCAAATCTATTACCCACTGCCCCCAGTTGTGTGGCCTATATTACAAGGAGAAAATAAAATGTTGGCAAAATCTGTGCAATGTTTTCAGTGGAGTAGGGTTAGTTTTATTTCCTAGTCTGTTTGGTATTTCACAGAAGCATAGGGAGTTTTTAAAAAAAGACATTTCCTTTGTGAGACCTTAGTACATCACACAGCAGATGAATTTTTTGTGTCTGCAGCAGAGAGAGAAGTGGAATGAAACCTGGACTTCCTACTGCCCCAGCTGAGCTTCTGAGACATAAAGAATGAAAGATTCTAGTGCCGTGAAGGTGTCCCCTAGTCGTCCCCTAGGCAGAGGAAGTGTCCAGCTGCTGGTGTTGTGAGCTCCAGTCTAGCAATGACCAGTTCACACAGTGGCTTCCAAGTCTGCAGCTGCATGAGGTCCCCCAGGACATGGACCTCCAAAACACCACAGAGCAGTTGCAATACTAGTATGATGTTTCCTGCTCATGCTCCAGTTCTTCAGGGTGTGAGGTATCAGCAGCTTCATGCTCACAGAAGGATCCTTGGTGAAATCACCTTGAGCCATCTCCTGGAGGTACAAGATATCTCCCCCTTTATTGCATCCCTGCTTGGGACAACTTCCAAGTTCATCGCTCCTCCTCTAGACCAAGAAACCTCCATCCAGTCTTCCCTTAACTCCTTCCACACACATCCCTATTCCCTCCAATGGGATTGCGCCCTCCCCTCATGACAATCATTCGTGCACACAATGAGTGGGAGGTGATGGGGAGAAGGCCATGCACTGAACCTGGGACGTCTTAGCTCTATTAAGTGGCCTTCCAGAGAGCCCCATGTGTGCTTGTGCCAGCCCTGTCTGTTGTTTGCAGCTGCAGGACCTGCCCCATGACCACTGCAACACATGCTAACTCCTGAAGGCACACTGCGCCCTGGCCTGTGATGGGCAGGGATGTAGGTACATCACAGGGCTCCTGGACAGTTGCAGACTCTAAGTTTTTTTCAGAGCTTTTCCTCAGTCTTGTAACTCTTTTTTTTAACTATCAGTTTTGAAGTGCCGCCCACTGACGGGAGAGATGTCACTATGTGCCGCTCCATGCAGGATGGAGAGCGGTCCTACTGCTGTCCCCCACCACCTTGCACAGAGGTAACGATTCCACTGCTTGGCGAGAAACACAGCAGCATCCACTCCAGGCTGTCTCTGAGGGTGTCCCCCGTGCCACAAAGTTAATCCCTGGAGAAGGAAGAGCCACAGTGTTTTAAACCCAGAGGTATGAGGCAGGGAAGATCTTCATCCTCTCTTTGGACCATACATCTGGCCCTTGTCTCCCTCCTCAGTGTTTAGGAGTGCCTGTCTCCCCCCCCCCCCCCAGAGACATCACCGCTCTCTCAGCTTAAATCTGCCCCTGGACACTGGTTTATAAAACATGCTACATTTTCAGTGCCCTGTAACTCCTCTCCCCTGCTCTGCATTGTGCTGAGGTCATGGCACAAACCATTTCTTCCGGTGTGGGCATTATGTTTCTTGGTTTTATGGTTAATGTTGAATCTGTAAACTGGATTCCTTGCAGTCTCCTCTCCTTCTGCAATAACTTAGAACATTAGGTTTACATTCCTCTGCCCAATAAGTGCAGAACTGATTACCATGCAAAACCTTGAGAAAGCAGAGCAGGATGGGATCCTTCAAGCAGAGAAGTGTGTTATAATATGAAGCTATTATTACACAATCTGGGTTTTAATTAACTATTTTCCTGGTTTGCTTACTACTTGCTGACTTAGCACCTATTTTGTTTTTAGAGGAATATGAAAAGAGCAATTATCGGGGGGGGGGTGTTTGTGATAAGAGCAGATATTATTTATCACGATAAATTTAGCATGTTATAAAAGCATAAGTATTATCTTCTTTATTGATTACAGGCTAAAGCTTCCTAGCAGTGCTGAAAAAAAGTTGAGTCTATATTCCAGATAAATGCTGAGTTAAAACTTTTGCTCACATTCAGAATGTTGGACAAATCAGAAATGGCTACAATGGAATACAACAGTGTGGCCAGTTGTGATTGTTAACCACTATACATGAAATATGCCCCACTGTGTAGTACAAAACCTTTCAGGTTTTCATCTTTCCCCTTGATAGTGTGTGAATTGTGTTAGTTACATAGGATAAATACATATTGCAAATCCACATATACAGAAACTCCAGACAGTGGGTCATATCCTCAACTGGTATAAATTGGCATAGTTCCATTGACTTCAGTGGAACTACTTCTACGCATAGAAATCATTTTGCCTATTCCTGCTATCTCCTAGCTCTCAATCAAAGTTGTCATTCTTTTGACGTGAAAAAACAAAACAAAAAAACAATCCCCATGATTCTGGCACAAAAGCCTCCACAGGTACAAATTTTCATGATTAAGAAAGACTAGAATCACTAAGCCTGATTCTCCACTGCCCTGCTCGTTTTACACTCATTTATGCCTTTTCCTCATTGGGTGTAAGACACTATCTGGTCAAAATGGTTGCAATTAAAACTCACATGGTATAGGTGTGACTGACGGCAAGCTGGTAAAGAATCAGATTCAGCGCCTAGGAAAGTTACCAAAAGCCACATGGATGTTAAATTTAATTTTAACTTTGATTGTTACAGTTCCCGGGGAAAATACAAATTCTGCTGTCAATTATGCTAATATAAATTTGGAAGAAGGGCCAAATTCTGATCTCACTTACACCAGTGTAAACGGAGATCAGCTGAAATTAATTGTTACTTTGGATTTAAACTACTGAAATTCATTGCAGAATGTGGCCATTCTATCTTTTACATCAGATGTACAGAAGCACCTGCAAATATAAATGTGATTCCTGCTTTAACATATCTCTTATTGTGCTGTTTATTGCTGCACACTTATCATGCAGTACATTGCTGATGACTAGACCTTGGACTGGCTTGCTACATGGGAGGGCTGCATTTTCTTTGGAGCCTGGTCGTACGAAGTGAACCTAGGGAATGAATGCACATTGCATGTGCAGGGACCGCTGAGTCAGCCTTGAGAATTACAAGAAGATGCAAAAAATATAATTGCTCCAGTGGTACCTTAGGCAAAGGTGTGGTACAGCTAACAAGTACCCTATGTTTATATAGAAAACAAGACTTCAGCCTCAGCCATGTTGGAAAAGAGACTTTATATGTTCTATAATCTTTTGCTGCACTTTCCCTGCTGTGGGACACTCCCTAAATTTCTCCTGGGAATACTGTGGGCTGGTGGGATGATGCACCTTCTCATCAATTTATCTTCAGCTTGGGCGCCAAAACCCAATGCTGATGACCAAGCCCAGTGCAGCAAGAATTAGATTACAGATTGATGGGACTGAAGAAGGAACAAAAGAGGTGTTCAGCTGCCTTTGCACCCACTGCCATGCTTGGCTGCTGCCCCTTCCTCCCCCTGCTTGGTTCAGTCAGAGGAGAGGATCAAGTATCTAGTTCTGTAGCAGGGCGGGCTCCATTCCTGCCTCTTTGAACCACAGACTCCATTGGCTGTGTGTATCCACTGGGCCATTTATTTGAGTTCCCACCACCAACACCCCCACAGGCCCATGCAACTGTACCATTTACACCTCTATGAGATTGGGCTCAGGTACCCTCCCCCAGCACGTCCTTCCTGTTCCTCTTTATCAGTAGGACCCTACCAAATTCACGGCCCATTTTGGTCAATTTCACGGTCATAGGATTTTAAAATTTGTAAATTCCATTATTTCAGCTATTTAGATCTGAAATTTCACTGTGTTGTCACTGTAGGGTCCTGACCCAAAAAGGAGTTGTGTGGGGAGGTCACAAGGTTATTGCAGGTGGGGTTGTGGTGCTGCTATCTTTACTTCTGTGCTGCTGCTGGCGGTGCTGCCTTCAGAGCTGGGCACCTGGCCAACAGCCACCGCTCTCTGGCCACCCAGATCTGAAGACAGCGCAAAAGAAAAAGTGGCAATACTGAGACCACCCCTACAATAACCTTGTGACCCCCCACCCCCATGACCACCTTTTGGGTTGAGCCCCCCAGTTTGAGGAATGCTGGTGACATCTGCATAGTATAGTGTAAAAGTACACAAAAGACCAGATTTCACAGGGGAAACCAGATTGCACAGTCTGTGACACATTTTTCATGGCCATGAATTTGGTAGGGCCCTACTTATCAGACTTAAACTGATAGGCTGACTGACTCATGAGGTCACTTAGCTCACCAGACTGGTTAGCTAATTGACTTTCATTACTCCAGTCAGTTTTCTGTGGGAACAGGGGGAGGGAACTCATAGGTCAGAGTGATCACAGTGCAAGCTAATCTTTTAACGCCCTACACAGTGGGCCCCTGCCCCATGAGCCTCCACTGCATACCCTGCAGCTGGTTCGCCTCTGGACCGTGCCTAAGGAACAGCTGTACATGCTTGTGCTCCACACATTCCACTTCCTCACCCTCATGTCCGGCCCTGACACAAAGTGGTGGGACCTCCTACCACCTGCAGAGGGTGAGGAGCTCCAGTGGGCCAGTCCACAATGGTTCCACGGCCCACTGAGGATATCAACTGGTGGCTCCTTCCTGGAGCCCTGAGCACAGCTGTGTACTTGGCACGGTTCACCCTCCTTCCCACACCTGCCCCTTCTGAAACATCAGGGAGACGCTGGTACATATCTATCGTAAGTGCACCAGGTTGCAGCCCCTTTTCTGGCTCCTTCAGAACCTTCTTCTTATGTGCTGGATGTATTTTCCTCTGCACCGACTGATTTTTGCACCTCTCATCCATGGCTCCATGAAGTCGCAAGATCTCATCAACCTCTTCCTGGTGCTGGCCCAGGTGGCTATCTATAAAACCAGGTGGAGGATGCTGGATGGGGAGGTTCTCTGTGACTGTGGGACCTATTTCCACTCCTCCCTTAGTTCATGTATTTGGGCAGAATTCCTCTGGGCCACATCCACTGGCTCCCTAGACACCTTTGAGGAGCAGTGGGCGCTGTCTGGGGTTCTCTGCTTGGTGTCCCCTTCTGGCTTCCTGTTTTCCCTCTGGCTTCCTGTTTTCCCTTCCCTGTGACCCTCACACCCAATCCTGTTTTATCATTTGTTATCTCCTGACTTTATTTGAATCATGAGTTGAGTGGCTCTTCCCCTTAGACTGGAAGAGGGGCCCTTAGATAGGCAGGCTTGAGTCTACCCACCCCCTCTGGGATTTCAGTAGGTGTTAATTCCCTATACTATGTCATTCTAAAGCTGGAGAAAAGCTGATTGGGAATGGAGGTAGTAAGATTTACCTGAAATCCACATGGAAACACATTCCTGTTCTCTACTGCAGAGAGACTGCAAGGCAAAGTGTGATGATGTGTGTGCCTAGCACTGTGGACAAAACACTGCAGTCCCCATTCCCTTATGACGGATGTGCTCACCCAGAATGAATACTATTCAGGTGCTTAAACCTGGCAGTGGATTGCCATTTGCATAGCAATAGGTTCTGCTGTCTGTGCCAGGTGAGCAAACAGCAGTGATAACACAAGTATTTGTTTGTATTAGGCTGTGTTCCTGCATGGCTTGGGCACATTTTTGTAGCAGCTGTGCTCAAACATTGCCCATCACTTTTGGAATGTATAAGGGACAACTTCATGTTTCAGAAGGTGGAGGATGTGACTAGGGAGACAGGCATTCTAGACTTGATTCTAACGGAGGAATTGGTTGTGAATCTGAAGGTTGGAGGCAATTTGAGTGAAAGTGACCATGAAATGATAGATTCCCTGATTCTAAGGAAAGGAAGGTGTGAGAGCAGCAGAATAAGGACAAAAGACTTCCAAAAAGCAGACTGACAAATTCAGAGAACTGGTAGGTAGGGTCCCATGAGAAGAACGTCTAAGGGAAAAAGGAATTCAAGAGAGCTAGCAGTTTCTCAAAGAGATAAAATTAGAGTCTCAACAGAGAACTCTCCCTATGGGGAAAAAAAAACTGAAAAGACTAGTAAGAGGCCAATATGGCTACATGAGGAGCTCTTTAGTAACCTGAAAATCAAAAAGGGATCCTTCAAAAAGTTGAAATGTGGCCAAATTGCTAAAGATGAGTTAAAAAGAACAGCATGAGCATGTAGGAACAAAAATCAAACAACTAAGGCACAAAATGAGTTACATCTAGCAAGGATTATTAAAGTCAATAAGAAGAGGTTACATAAACACACTAAGAGGAAGATGAAGGAAAGTGTAGGTCCACTACTTAACGGAAATACTGCTAATCACAGGTAAGATCAAGAAGGCTGAAGTGTTCAATGCCTATTTTGCCTCTGTCTTCACTAAAAAGGCTCATCACTTAACGCAATTAACTACATAACACAATTATGGAATTACTTGTGTTACTTACCACAATTAATATTAACAACAAGGGGAAAGGAACACACGCCAAAACAGGGAAAGAACCATTTAAGTAATATTTAGATAGGTTAAATGTATTTGGGTTGGCAGGGCCTGATGAAATCCATTCTGGGGTACCTTAAGGAATTAGCTGAAGCAATCTCAGAACCGTTAGCAATGATTGTTGAGAACTCATGCAGGATGGGTGAGGTCCCAGAGGACCAGAGAAGGGCAAATATAGTACCTGTCTTTGAAACCGATAACAAAAAGAGAACCTGGGGAATTATAGACTGTCAGCCTAAATTCAGTACCCAGATTTGCCAAGAACAAATCATGCCAAACAACCTGATTTCCTCCTTAATAGGATAACTGGTTTAGTGGGTGGGCAAAAGCTGATATATCTTGATTTTAGGAAGGCTTTTGACACTGTCCCACATGGCATTCTCATAGACAAACTAGGGAAATGTAGTCTAAATGAAATTACTATAAGGTGGGTTGAAAGACTGCACTCAAGAAGTAGTTATCAATGGTTCACTGTGAAAACAGAAGGATGTACCAAGTGGGGTCCTTCAGGGGTCTGGCCTGGGTTCAGTACTATTGAATGCTTTCACTAATGACTTGGATCATGGAGTTGAGAGATTGCTTATAAAGTTTGCAGATTTCACCACGCTGAGAAGGGTTGTTTGGAGGACAGGATTAGAATGCAAAATAATCTTGACAAATTGGAGAATTTGCCTGAAATCAAGAAGATGAAATCCAATAAATACCAGTGCAAAGTTCTACACGTAGGAAGGACAAACCAGACGCATAAGAACAAAATGTGAAACCGACCAGGATAGGCAATAAAGCTGCTGAAAAGGAAGAGGGGATTATAGTGGATCACAAACTGAGTATGACTCAGCAGTGTGATACAGTTGTGAAAAAGGCTAATATAATTCTTGGGTGTATTAATAGGATCATCTTGGCACTGGTGAGGCCTCAACAGGAGTACTGTGTCCAGTTCTGGGTTCCACACTTTAAGAAATATGTGGATCAATTGGAGCAAGTCCAAAGTAGAGCAACGGAGATGATAAAAGTTTTAGAAAACCTTCCTCTGAAGAAAGGTAAAAAAACCTGGGCACGATTAGTATTGAAAAAAAGAAGATCAAGGGAGGACCTGATAACAAACATCAAATACATTAAGGGCTGTTATAAAGAGGACCATGATCAGTTGTTCTCCATGTCCATTTAAGGACAAGACATAATTGGTTTAATCTGCAGCAAGGGAGATTTAGGTTAGATATCAGGAAAAAGCTTTCTAACTTTGTGGATACGTAAGCACTGGAGTAGGCTTCCAAGGTAGGTTGTGGAATCCCCGTCACTGGAGGTTTTTGAGAAAAGGTTGGACAGACACCTGCCAGAGATGATCTAGATCAAAGATGGGCAACTTTAGGGTAGCAGATCGTCACAAAATCCACTAAAACCCTTTGGTGGGTCAAACATTTCTTTGGAGGCTACATCCCCATCCTTGGGGCAACAAGCAATCAAATCAGGTAGCAGCAATCCCTGATCAGGCTTTGCTTCCACTACTGGAACCATAGTGCTCTCAGCAGCGGCAGCATGCCTTCTATGGCCAGCAGCAGGTCACAAGCACCACATGGAGGATGCAGGAGCAACAGGGTGAGAACCGGAAAGGGGTGTGTGTGTGGGGGGGGAATCTCCGTTCTCTTATAGAACATGGAGTAATGGTGTGGTGAGTCAAATTACATGATCAGGGCGGCCAGATGTGGCCCACGGGCCATCAGTTGCCCATCCCCATATTAGGTGTGCTTGATCCTGCCTGGGACCTCTCAAGCAGTCTTGCAGCCTGACAACTCTATAATTCTATGATTATATAATGTACTAGTGCAGAAATCTGATGCAGATTTGTAATCCACATGTATGAGGTTACACTTGTGTGCTATAGTTCAGATCACGTTGGATAAAGTTGTAACATCTCTCTCTCTCTGTCAATGCACCTCTTGTTTCTAGAATTTCAGTCCATTTTCCTTCACATTTTTTTTCTTCCTTTAAGGCTCAGCACTGTGAGGTACTGAGCCTTCTCAGATCCTCTGACTTCAATATGTTTAGTATAGAGCAGGATCTTGCACTATTGTTTTGCTGTTGACACCAATGGGCGAAGAATCAAGCCCAAAGAGTTTCATGTGCTCCTCCGAGCCTGGATCCCCATAGCATTTATTGATCAGTTTTCCATTTTTGCCTCTAATTTTTTCACTAAGTATTTCTGTAGCCCTCATATAAACAGTATCTGGGCATTTCTCATTCTTTACTGTCTTTATCCTCACACCACTCTGTAAGGCAGGGCCATGCTTTTATCCCCATTTTACAGATATAGGGAAGTGAGGCACAGAGAGACTAAGTGACCAGCCCAGTGTCACCCAGGAAATGTGGAGCAGAGCAAGTCTCAGACTAGTGCCCTAACACTAGACTTCCTCCCTCCCCTTAATTTAGATTTACATTTAGAAAAAAATAATCAGCTTGTAGATCCAAAACTGTTTTACTGTGACCGGAATCTCAGCTGATGCAAATCACAGCCATGCCATTAATTTAACTGGTACTACCCTTTATACTAGCTGAGTCTCTGGCCCCACCATTTTTAAATTAAAACAATAATCAAAAGCAGTGTGAGAAAATAAATGTTCTCTGTTTAAATAGGATACATGCTGTTGGCAGAAGTGTTAAGCTTATGTTATTTATTTGTTAATTGCTTAGCGCGGCCAAAGTGCTCAGTGCTGTACAACAAAAATAAAATCAGTCCCTGCCCAGAGGAATTCACAGACATATTAGAAGACTGGCTCCGATGGGAAATGCAGGGCTGAGCCAGACTTAGTGTTTATTAGTTTCACTTACAATGGAGGATGAGATAGAGTAGGTGAGTAGGTTGATAATGAAATATCCCCTTTCCTCTTCACGCATGAAAAAAATTCCATCAGATCAGGCTCTGAAGATTTGATTGAAGCGGTAGGAGAAGAACCATGAGGACGGAGTTTCAGAAGCTAATGGATGACAAGATATCCAAGAGATAATCTCTCCACAGGAGGACGTTACCAAGAAAATCCCCATTTGAATCAAAATATTATTTGCCATCCAAAATAGCCCCATTTGACTCAGGACTACTATTAAGAAGACCAGTTGCCCAAACCACTTTATTCCAAAAATGCACTAAGTAAAACCTTGTCTAATGTAATCAACCTGCTGCAAAATGGTCACAGAGTAACTAAACTACATTTCCCAAAAGGCTACAGGACACAGGCCCAGGGTCAAAGTTCATACTGCCCTCCCAGGTATTTGATGCCCCAGCTTGCTGCAATATCTCCATGATAAAGAGCTGAAGGCTGCAAGGAGGATAGCCAGGGTAAGAAGCAACTTCCCTTTTCATTGCAGGCATGACTGCAGAAGCATGCATAAACAAGGTATCTGGAATAGTACATAATAATACACATATGCATGAAATCTCTCTGAGTTACATGATATAACTGTACTTTTATAATTAGCTGTATTGTTATTTCTGGGGAAGAGTAAATTATCTAACTTAATCTCCTAAAATTCAAGTTCCTCTTAAAGGGTACCGGTCCTTAGAGTGATGGGTAGAATTTCGCAAGGTTGTGTACTCATACTTGTTCACAGTGCAGTAATGGAGTGGGGGGCGGACAGATGCCATTACTGGTAAGGGAGACGTGACAGGACAAGTTTGAGCACCACTGTCCCAGGGCCAAACTCTGCCCTCAGTTACAGATACTGAGCTCCTAGGAGTTGCTCACATGTCCATGTCCCAGAGAAGAATTTAGTCCTTGTATTTTAATATAGGTCATGTTTGTAAGCAGGCTCTGTGCAAAATAACCCATCAAGCTTCCCTCATATAATTGTGACTATTCCCACTCTGTGTTCTCGTGATGACTCTGGCTGCTGCCCATCTGTGTGTGAACATATTGCTGTGAGGTTTTACAGATTTAGGTGACTTTCCCCCCCCAGCCTCTCAAACACTCTGAGACCAAGGAGGAGCAGGAGATGAAGATGTAGCACAGCTAAAGTAGGGAGTGTTTGATAAAAGGGGCCCCCTGCAATAAATTCCTCATTCTTCCTGGCCTTGCTAAACTTCCTTATCTTGTGTAAATATTGTTTGCCTTGTTCCCCCTCCTGTTTATTCTCTGTTTGATTGAGTAAGCAGTCTGTGCAAGGTCAGCCTGAAATGATACAGGAGACAACGCATACCTGGTGTCTTTCCTTTGTCTGTCTTAAACCTATAAATACTGATGTGTTGGTCTAATAAAGCTGCCACAGCCTCCAAAGCTACTAGCCTGAGGGGGGTGTGTGCCCTTTGATCAAAGCTACTGTTTCTTACATGGCCTCTGGCAGTTTCGAGCTATAGCCCAGCTCCGCACTACCTGGGTGTTGGGACGGTGAGTAGGACAAGCTGATTTTTACCTAACAGGAGCCATAAAGAGAGCAGTTAGGAATGAGTCACTGCTGTGATCTACTGACACTGAAGTCTGATCGGATAGTGGATGGCACTCTGGCTGACAACCAGGAGGAAATCATGTCTGCTGTTAAGCTTAATGAATTATCAATAATCCCTATGTTACCGTGGGTTGCATAGGCCTAAATCTGCCAATGCTTGTATGGCTCTGGCATCCCAACTAAGAATTACAGCCCTTTGGCTACATCATAGCTGTGCGTAAGAGGACCATTGTTTTACTAGCTGGCAATGAGATTTTGGTCATGCGAGAGGCACACGCCCAAGCATGTGCTTATTTATTAGAATTATACCATGGTTGGGCCCTAGTAGATTGTGAAGGAGCCACTGGTGTCTTTGGCTGAGTGTGATCATGGTGAGGGACTTGATTCTGCCAAGGTCATAGGCTTAATGGGAGCACCTGCAGTAGTTTTAAATCTAGCTTTTGTTCTTCGGCAGTCTGATGCATCCTGAAATTAATGTTGTGTGATCTAAATAGTCCACTAATCCACAGTCCCCTGACAGTCTCTTTGGTGCTTCTAAAAGGGCAAGAGTTTCTGGTTTCTACTTCCCTACCCCAGAAACCTCTCTTCATAGCTATCAACCTTCCAGTGGAGAAGGGACTAAAAATGATTTTCAGTCTAAAGTCCTTGCTGCTCCAGACTGGGGCTGGGCCTAGGTTAGTGTCATGCAGCAGTAAGTATTCCACATCTATCCCCCCAATTTCCCTTTCTTCTGCACTTTCAGGCCCTACTGTCTATATGTGATGCAGTAGCACAGTATCATAGATCTGCTGTCATTGGATGATTAAGGATGAACTGAGTTTCAAAATAAAACCAAAAATAAATGAGGCCTGCTACCATCTACATTAATAGTATTCTGAATACTATGTGTATTGTGTCCTGAATGTTTTCCCCTTCCCTTCTGCAAACTTTTGCTTGTGGGTTTTTTTTTTCTTTAAGTAGAACAGCTAATAGGGAGAGTGGTGTTTGTTCTTTGCTGCATGGTTACAGAAAAGGTGCCAGACCCTTGCAATAAGTTATTTCTCCAAGATATTAAATATTCAGACAACTGCCTGTCATGGACTCTCCCTTCACAGATGGAAGCGGCAAAGCAGAAGATCTGTGGAGTCTGAATCTCATGCCACACGAAAGGAGCACTTTCATGTTGCAGGAAACCGCTGCTCAGGGTCTGAAATTAATTCCTTTGGATCAGGGAGAATCAATTTTGGTCAAATTGCTTTCAGTCAAATGACTAAGGGTTTTGTAAAAAAAAAATCTCATTTGCAGTCTTTAGGAGAGATGTTGATCTGGATAAGCTGCCCTGAGCTTCCCCTCCTTCCCTTGCCACTTATGGCTTGAGAAAGCTCTTCAGAAAATATCACATGCAGCGTATTATAATGTTATCATGTGCTTGTGTATCTCATTCACAGATCTAACCAATTTGATTGTAAATTGTCCATAAATCTCCAACTAAATATAATCTGGGCTTCCTTTTATTTTATGGTTTTCTTCCTCTGTTCCTGTTCACACAGTCAAAACCATATTTTCCTTTCTAAATCATGGATTTTCATCATGGTAAGGGTTATATATTGGATGTGAGGTGGGCAAAACTACTATGTATTTTCTCTTATGAAACAGGGGGAGTCTTGCTTATTTGTTTTTGTTTTGCCCTTACAAATCCCAAATCTGTGCTGGTTCCAATCTGCATCCCTTTTTCGGAATCCCCAAAATCTGATGGGGGGAGAGTCGGGAGGTTAGAAAAAATGTTTCCATTTTGGACTATTGTGTTCTGGATAAACAATTATTTGATTTCCCTTAGATTGTGGTGAATGTTGTTTGCTCTTTGTGTGCAGGTGTTCTATTAGATCCAGAGGAATTCACTTTGGATAATGGGGAGGGGAATATGTGAGAGCTCAGTTGATTATTCAGTAATTCCCCAGAAAAAATTCTGAAGCGTATTCAGGTGATAAACACCATCTGTGTAGGGGAGAAAAATCTGTGGCTGTTCTTGGTTAATATGTCTTGTGTGGTATACATGTGCATGTGTAATTTGCACCTCCTTCTTCCAGGCAGTGGGACTCTGCTCCATAGTCTGAATTAAACTCTTTGTGTCCAAAATCAAGAGATTTTTATGAATTTACAGATGGCTGAAGTGTCCAATGCTTTATTTTGAGATCTTTCCGTGGGTCAGCAAAGAATGGCTGTTTGCTAGCTCTGCCTAACTGCTGTTCTTTCTGCTTGTGAACTGCCTTTTTTTTTTTTTTTTTTTTTTTGAGTAAAATAAAAGTTTCACTTTAAAACTTTCCGCACCATGTGTTGCTTTGGCTCATTGTAAGGATTTGCATGATTCTGTAAGTAGTTTTACACATCGACACTGATTTCACAATTGATAAGGTTCTTTTTCAGGACATCTTTATATTGCCTCCTCTGTCTGCCTCTTGACTTTTCCCCAATATACATTTTCTTTAATAACTTGGTGTCTTCCAGACAGGACATGTCTAGTCCTGCAAGCTGTATTTAATACGCATTGCTTCAGTGCTAGTTGTGCAATCTTTTTGCCAAGCATAATTATTTCAGATTTCATCTGATATGCATAACGAACTGAAGGTGCTATGAATGAAATTTTCCAGTGTCTTGATGTGCCAGTGTCAACTTCTGTGTATCACTGCCAGATAGTAAGGTAGAAATTTGGACCCCGGTTCTTCATTGTCTTGTGCCTTGTATAGTAATTTACACCTGTGCAGAGATGGTGTCTAAAATGAATGTCCTGGACTATCAGTGGCATTTGCCCAGCTGCAAATGACTATAGAAGAAACAAATCCATGGAGAATCAGGTCCTTGATCTTTTGTATGATATAATATGAATTCCAGTTGCAATCAACTTTTTTTTTTCTCTCATGATTTTGAAGTGCCTACATAACCCACAAATTGTGGAAACCAGCAGAGCTACGACAAAGTTGCCTTGTGTAAAATAATTTATGCCATGCTTTCCCGAATCTATCCTCATCAGAGTCTCTAATAGTCTCTTTTAGGCCAAATCATTGGGCCATTACTCCATCCTCATTCTCCTTGACCTCTCTGCTGATTTTAATAGTCAGTCATATGCTCCTTGAAATTGTATCCTCCCTCACCATCCATAATCTTGACTTTTCCTGGCTCTCTCCTTTCTTCTCTGATAATGCCTTTCATAGGCCTTCATGCTCTCCTCTCTCTCACTCTCGGTAGAGATTCCACAGGGGACTGCTTTGTCCCCCTTCCTCTTCTCCCTCTCTACACATTCTTGTTCTTTTCCTCCCTCAAACCTCCCTTCAAGAGCTATTTTTCTAATGACTCCCACAAGAATCCAGATGACCAATGGTAAGTTGGCTGTGCAGCATTTGGGGAGAGCTGATTTTATCAATATGATTTAAGAGCACACCCATGCATGCAGAAACAACCTGTACCCGCTGATGGTGTGGGCGGGGGGAGAGTGGAGGGAGAATGCAGAGTGAGGGCAGTTGGCTTCAGAAGTGTTACTGTGCATGCTCAGTCTGTGTGAGCATGCTCTGTACAAGCCAAGCAGCAAATTGGGGGTGGGTGGGAACAACACACATAATCCTGCATGTCTTCCCATGTGTCACCTCTTCAGGCAATACTGTAATACAAAAAATACTTCACGAAAGCATTATGCTCAATGTGTGTATATAGGTGTATAATACATGTGTAACTTCAGATGTAAGAGACTGCAACCTCTTCCTTTTCCTCTCTGTTGGTTTTAGATGTGAATGTTGTGGGGTGTGAAATAATGAGCTTCACTGTAATTAGATGTATTTTTGCTCTTTTAAAAATGTAGTGCATGTAACAATAAGAAACTAGTAGTAGCATTGCCACCACACCTCAGCTTTGGTTTGCACGTGTAGTTCTAGGCCTGTGCCTGAGATTGCCAGTCATAACAGATTGTACCGTGGTTCTGGGACGTAGATAAATGTCAGCTGGGGACTAGGTCAAATGCAACAAACTCGCAATTAAAACGGTTTAATGTAAGTAAAGAGCACTGGCACAGCATCATGGGTGAGTGCTGTTGGAAAGTGCAGCCGGCAGGCATTTTCAGTGCACAAGAAGGGGGGAGGTACAGGGATAGGCCACAGATCAGGCTGGCGGGGGGTTACTGAAGGATGCACTCTGTACATATATGAAGAGATCAGAGTGTGTGCGCTGTGGGGGGAAGGAGGGGATCTTCAGACACATTCTATGCATGTGCAAAATATTACTAAATATTGGGGAAACTGTCAGCTGCAGAGCTCCCTGTGATTACTGAGGTAAGTGGAACCCCTTGCTGCCTGCCTCGGCGTATCTCCAACAATGGTCACTAACAAACTAGGCTTGTGGAAGCCTAGAACTGGGATTCTACTTGGAAGTAGGTTCAAAAGAAAATGGTTGGTGCTGGGAGCTCATTAGTGACACCTGGGAGCAGTCCCCCAGCAAGAAGCCTTAGACTCTCTACAACCCTAGCTGTGAGAATGGGTGTTCTACCAGCATGCTGCCTCTAGACTCGCCGTAGGGGTCCAGCCCTGGTATCAGCTTCTAGTCTGCAGGTGTATTGTAAATCTGAAGCTCCACCTGTTGTAGGAGCAGCAGTGATCTGTATCCTGTGTATACCTGTATGCTCAAAAGTCTGTTACAGCCCCCCCCCCTTGTTTCCTCTCCCTGTTTGAATACCCGTGAAGTGACTTTCCCCCACCCCTCCCTCCTGGAGTGCTTGGGAGATGAATGGGCTGTTTAAACAGCTAGAAGACAGAAGAGCTCCAATGGTAGACAAGGTGTCTGGGACACTTAATTGGGCAGCAATCACACACCCAAAGCATGGACACTGCATGGACTCTGCCTGAGATGGGGTGTGACCAACCAGATGCAGCCAAGTCATCTCTAGTCGCAGGCCAGGAGCTGGTCCTTAAAAGGGGAAGGTGCCATCTGCTCTCTCTCTCTCAAGCTTGTACCTCCCAAGAAGGCCCTTCGCCCAGACCAGCTGAGTTGCATTCCATCTGTCTTGGGAAGATTTACCCTCATCACACCATCCATTGCTGCGCTGTTGGACACTTACCCTGAAAGATCCTAACACCTCCAGTGCTGTGCCTGTCCTGGGAGCGTGTGTGCGCGAGTGGGAGTGTGACCTGCCTCTCCCACCCCCCGTTCTTTGAAACTTAGATATCAATGTAATAAATGTGCTGCTTTCTGCCAAACTCTGGTGGGTCATTAATCCTCCCTAAGCTTAGTAGCTGGCCCAAATTTTGGGTAATACCACCCACACAGTTAGTACCTGAAAGAAAGAAGGAGAGACAAGGTGGGTGGGGTAATATCTTTTACTGGACCAACTTCTGTTGGTGAGAGAGAGATGAGACGCTTTTGAACTGACACAGAGCTCTTCCTCAGGTCAAGAAGGAGGCTTCATTCCAGCCTCATTCTGGCCACAGGCAGGGAGGAGTCCACTGGAGGCCCAGCACTAGGACCCTCACAAAATGTTCAAGCCAGTGCTAACTGTCTCTGGGCAGAAGACTGTTCAGCCTGATGATAATACTTGACATTTATAAAGGGCTTTGCAAAGGTAAATAGGCATCATTATCCCTATTTTGTGGAGCAGGAAAACAGAAACTGGGCAACGTGACTCGCTTGCAGACACAAGGAATAGAGGCAGAGCTAGGAAATGTAGCTCTGGGCTGCTTTCTCTAGCTGGTGTGTCCCTGGGGCATTCTGACACAGATAGAGAGCTGTGTGTGTGTGTGGTCGGGGGGCAAGGAAATGGGGAGCAAGTCGGAGGGAAACTAGTGGTGACAGTAGGCAGGTAACTTTGGGGTTGTGAAAGGAGCCCAGAAGAACTAGAGGAAAAAGATCAACACTGATTGTGCAGCCCCACTCCCTCATGCATTGTATCAAAAGGCAGATGCTGGCTTTGCAAGTGGCCTAAAAACCTTGCACAACAGCCTTAAAAATCCTGATTGCACGACTGTAACCAGGTCACTTCCTCCAGCTGTAACTGTAGTGCAGATGGATACTTGCACTCAGCGTGGTGGTCAGAGCTAGCTATGTCTTGGAGTTTAGCCTCGATTGTTTACACAGCACTCTGACATTCACTTCCAAATGTGTTTGTGTGGGTTTGTCTGCAGCTGCTTTGGTGAAGAGAGAGCTCCTCAGATGAAGCAAAGTTATCTAAATACTAATAAAAGCTAGTGGTGGATAGAGAGACTAGAAATGGGAAAAGCCCACAATCCAGGTAATTAAGCTGTAAGGCCCTCTGGGGAAGGGCTGTCATCAAGTCATCTGATGTGTGATGAAGACCAAAGCAGAGCCAGATGCTTTGTCTCTCATTCCCCTCCTCCACTCCCTAGGATGTTCTTATTCTCATAGAAAGTCTGTATATGGAAGGTGGGGCGGGGGGGGAAGGATGATGAAAATAAAATCCTAAAGGATAAATCTTGTAATGCAGAGCACTGAACAGCTGGTAGTTTAAGGCACTGAACAGCAGTTTAGTGATTAACTTACCTCTTTAAAATGCTGAACGATGCAATACAATAAAATATGACTTGTATGGTATATGGTCTCTTTCACACCTCCTGCCACACAGTGCTCTCTAGGGTTAAAAAAGGCGACAGAGTTAAATAATAAGTAATAGCAGAAGGAGTGAGGAATTGAGAGTTGGGCATGGGACCAAAATATCAGCTGCTTAGGAGCTCTCTGGCAATCCATTTAATTTTATTGAAAAGGAAATAGCCTTCGTATATTCCCTGATTTGTACGTATTGATGTCTTTTGCCTTGGGTGCCCTTTCCCTCTCCTTCCATCCCACACGAGCATCTGTCTTCGGCTGCTGTCGGGGACACTCCCTGGTGACATCAATGTGCTGCTGATACTGCTACAAGCTATCTTACCCTGGATGGCTGCCAGTTCCCTCTGTCTCTTCCTCTCTCTCTCTCGTGATTATATGTTGCCTCATGTGCATGGTTGGCCTGGTACCATCACCAAAGGGTATGCTGCTGACCCATGTCCTATTGCCTGATACAGCAAAGTCCAGCAACCTACTGTATTTGCATTGGTGATCTATGACTATTCTGGAGATGCTGAGAAATGGAGCTCAGGCCTGCTTCATGTAAAACTCTCACTGGCGTCTTCAGAAAAGCATGTGTGGTGAGGGCAAGGAAGAGATGAGGAGAGAAGGATAATCATATTGGTTAGGGGAGGAATTGCTGTAGTGTCAGGCATATGTGGTCAGATTCATCCCTGGTGTAACACCTTTTAAGTCAATGACATTATATCAGGGTTTAATCTGACCTAGGAAAACGGGGAGCCATGTAGCTGTTCCCATTTTAGTTGCCAAATTCATGACAAAGCAACTGTTTGGAGAGCACATTTTGGGGATGTTCTGACTGTTTTTTGAAACCTTCAAATCTGTGGCATTGAAATTTCCTGAATTCTGTCTCTGCCAGCTTGCTTTTCAGGAGGTAATGCTAACGGCGTGACTACAGTGGCACTTTATACTGCAATGAAGCCTCCAAGAGTGCTCTACCTTACTCCCCGCCATGCTGGCAAGGCACGTAGAGCGCTCTGACTCCCTGGCTGGAGCACTCCTGGTACTCCACCTCCCCGAGAGGATTAACAGCTGTTGGGTATTGGGTGAGACATTTCAGCATCAATGTGGAAGAGGAGTTACATTACTGCGCTCTGACTGACCTCCGGAAATGCCCCATAATCCCCTTCAGCAAAGTGGCCTCTCTTCCCTTTGTGGTGAAATCGCTGCAGGAAGGTGGAAATGCCTTTTCAGAGCTCCGTTTCAGACTGCTTATCTGCAGTGGGGCAAAGCAAACATTTACTGAGTGAGTGATAGGCAGGGGGACAGAGGGGACTGAACTTACAAGATAGAGCATGCTGACACAGTCAGCACTCCAAAAACCCACTCTCTCTCCCCCCATATACACACAACACACTCCATTCCAACCCCCTCATTTGAAAAGCACGTTGCAGCCACTTGAACACTGGGATAACTTCCCATAATGCACTGCTCCCGATGGCGCTGCAAATGTGGCCACACCAATGCGCTTGAAGCTGTCAGTGTGGACAGGCTGGAGCACTTTCCCTAGCGTGCTCTCTGAAGGCTGGTTTAACCCAAAGCGCTCTACAGCTGCAGTTAGCAAACAGATTCTAAAGTGACTCTTACTCCATTTAGCATTTCAGAATTGCAGATGCTTGTTTCAAGGGCTGCTTCTTTCTTCACACAATGACATTGTTCATTTTTCCCAAGTCCTTTGACTTTGGAATTCTCTCTTGCAGACAGTAAAATGTGGCAATTATCTGAGGGAGGGAGGCAGAAATGCCATTTTTAGGCCTTGTCTACACTACAAAACAGTGAATGTGTACACACTGCAATGTGACTTTTGGCAGCAAAAATGCCCTATTTGGACAACAAAATAAAACCACTCCGAAGAGAGGAGAGAGAGAAGGCTTTTAGTTCAGAAATTTTGTTGACAAAGTGCCAGTGTTGATACCACACTTGATTTTATTAACTGGCTTCCAGGAGGTGTCTCTCAATGCCCACCCTGACCGCTCTGGTCAGCAGTTTGAACTCCACTGCCCTGCAGCCGGGTAAACAACCATCCACCCTTCCCTCTAGGAAGCTCCAGGAATTCACATTCCCTGTTGGCTCGGCATGGAGAGGTCTCATTGCATCTTCCCAGGTGACCATGGCGGCGTAGCACAGCAAATGCTCTCCTGCTTGGACCAGTACAGAGCTGCGGGATTTGCTCAGTATATGGGGAGAGGAGGCTGTGCAGTCCCAGCTGCGACTGAGCTGTAGGAATTTTGATACCTACAAGCAAATTTCTCAAGGCTTGTGCAAAACGTGTTATGATCAGGACACGCTACAGTGCAGAGCAAAAATAAAGGAGCTGAGTCAGGCTGAATACCATAAGGGGAGGGAGGCAAATCATTGCTCTGATGACCTAAGACTTGCTGGTTCTATAAGGAGCCGGACTCTAGGTGGTGATCGCACCAAGAGCCCCGTGGATACTTTGATGGGCATGGAGGCAGTGAAAAGAGGACCTAACCCGGAGGACGAAGTGATTGATGAAGAGAGAGAGTTAGACGACAATGTGGAGCTCCCAACGGGGTCACCCAGTGGGACAGGCAGCCAGGAATTGTGCTCCTCTCTGGAGGTGTTTAGCTAGTCTCAGCAGTTGCTCTCCAGTGAGAAAGAAGCAAGAGAGGAGATGTCTGGTAAGTGACTGATTTGTGTAGTGCAGAGGTGGGTTCAAGATATAGAAATGTGGATGGCTATCTGTTTCTGTGGGCTGCACATTTCCCTGTGCAGCTTATCGGTACAGCAGAACAGGGTGTTGATGCATGCTGAGATGCCACAAGAATCCTCCAGAGAGATCTCCAGGACATCTCCAGGCAATGCATCATGGGACATTGATGGGTCCCAAGATGTGTCATGATCTGCTCCACCTTCCCACAAGACCTAGCGACAGAAGGTGTTGAGAAGGACTGTGGGATAGGTAACAACAATGCATTGCTCACACTGTTGATGATAGTGCTCCAACTTGGACACACTCTGCCGACAGAGGGAGCGAGTGTGAACATGCAATACTGATTTTTATTATAGTGCTTTTTGAGTGTTGACATAACTTTTGTTGACAAATCTTTATAGTGTAGACAAGGCCCTAAAGTAATGCAAGAAAATCCTGACATTTCTTAGAGGAAGGAAAATGTCCTGATAAACAAAGTGCTCTAAACACCCATTGAGTTGTATGGTGTTCACAGCATTAAAAAGTGTAAATCTCGAGTCCCATTGATTTTAGTGGAGTTACTCAGTTCCCTTACTGTAAAATGGATATTTACACCCTCATGAGATCAGAATCTGGCCTTGAGACTTACTTAATAAAATCTTTTTGCAAATAACATCACAATATGGAATTTTCCTGAACTCTGTGTTCAGCCTAAAAATCTTGGCCAGTCTCACCCTGTCCAGAGCAAAGTATCTGATACTACAGCTAGGCATTTGAAAAGGCACCTTGTGCTTTTCAGAACCGATTGGTTGCGGGGGAAAATGCAGCCACCAATCTTTAATATGGATTTAATTCTGACTACATGGTAATGCAGTGAAATTACGTTAGGTAATTTAAGGAGACTGGCAACCCCTTCAAGCATGATAAACCTTTGATTGCTTCCCCCAAAGCTCTAATGAATCTGCGTAGACTGAGTGTAACGGAGAATTGTTATATTTGGAATGGTTCTCTGAGCTTAGGTGCACAGTTTGCCATCGTGACCAGGTGTTAGCTGGGAAATGACATGGTTGAATCTCAGTCTGATGAAGCAACTGCTGTTTCGCCATCTAGATAGAGAAAAGACAGTGGGTGGAATGAGAGGGGAAGGCGGAGGAAAAGATCACAAAAGATTAAAGGCTGCAATTTCTTTCAGATTCTTTTACCCTTATAAAAAACACCCTAGTGTATTCAACAGTAATAATCCAAATCATGTGGGCTATTACATTACAGTCAGCTGTATTGTTCTGGACCACTACTCTCAGCATACCACAGTATTTGTACAAGGACAAACAGATTAGATGTATTCATGTTTTGTTTTTCAGTTACAGACACTGTTTCATAAGCCCTATTAACTGAGAGACCCTCAAGCAGAAAAATTCAGATCCAGATCTTGAAAATCCCCGAAGTCCAGGAGCATTTGGCTATTCTCTTTAGCTGTTAACAGAAAAGGAAAGCATTTCACCTCCTCAGGAAGACTACTGAATCCTGAAAAGTTACATGAATCCTTTATCGCGTGCATATGTGTGGCAGATTGAGAGGTTGCCGCAAAGGTGGGGCCTTTTAATGACTGGGGTTGGCACAAAACAGTGCTTATCTCTTTAAGAAATGGAAATGAGGTCTAATTAGCATATACTGGTAGCAATTAGCATATAAGTCCCATTCTGGGACTTGGAGGAAGGGAAGGGACCAAGCAGCAATTTAACAGGATTTTGTTAGACAAAATTAGCTACCATAGAACAGTCATAAAAATATCTAAATTATTAGTAGCTCTCTTAGCGTTAATACTACATAAACACAATAAAATCTAGCTGCTCTGTACCATGCTCACTCACCAGTAAAACAAGCCATGGGACAAATGTAATCTATCTGATATTATTGTTATGCTACAGAAAGCAAAATTTGGCAGGTTTTATGTAAATATTAATTGGAAAGGTTTAACATTCTTAAACTGACTTCGGAGAATGATTTTTGCTAAGGGTAGATGAGTTACCAAAATGGACCACATTTGAGTAAAAACAGCCATGCTTTCATTTGTAAAAAATGTCATTTATGTGGGTGTTTCTTGAACTGTACACTCTTTATTAATTCAGAATGAAATAGAAAAACCTAGACTTCAATATTGCCAGCCCCAAACATTCAAAATCAACGAATTCCAGGCCCCTCAATGGCTTAAAAAAAAAAAGCGCTTTTTTTTTTTTGTTTGTTTGAGGGATTTTTTGCCTTCTGGTTTTTGAGCCTTTAGAGGTCACATTTGCAAGCTTTTTTTCACAACCATGAGGGCTAGAAACTTACTTAATAATATCATTTTTCTTTTCTTTTTTTATGTGATAAAATTAATTCCAAGAGCTAGGGCTTTAAGAAAAACACCAAATATCACTAGATTTACAATAAAAGCATAAGTGTTGGCAAAACTGAAACTACCAATTCTTAAAGTGTAGCTTTGAATTTTTTGCACACTTCTAATGTGTATCTCAAAAAACCTTGGCTCTACTACTGTTCCTTCTCAAAAATATATTCCCGCCAAATGTGGTTATGTGGAATCAACTTAATACTTCTGCTGAGCATGTAGGGGGCCCAGCTCTCCCCTCTGCTTCTATATGGAGCCCGATCAGGCAGGTTTGGGGTCGAGTGGTGTGGAAGTGGGATTGTAAGGCTGTGTACTGTTTCTTTAAATCAGTAGCAGGAAATCTGGCAGGATGGACCAGGGGTAGTTTGTAGCAGAAAGTCTGCAACGAATGATTAGTGAATCCCAGAAAAAGAGAGATGAGAGCGAGAAGATCGAGGTATGATACTGTTTTCCTTATTCTAATAAAGTATCTTGTTATGTGTTGGAAGAAAGAAACTGTTTCCGTGATTCTTTGTGATTGCCACATTCCATTCGCCTGATCCTGCAGACACCCCACCCCTCCACAGGTAACCTAGTAGGAGATCACACACTTTATTGTTCCTGTGTAGGCTGAGCGCAATGCAAACAACCAGTGTCCTTGTATCCCTCCATTCTCCCCATAATCTCCCTGTGCTACCCTTTCATCTCACTCTATTTCACTGACTCCCTGCAACTTTCCCAATCTCCCTTTTGCCAGGGATTCTGTGTGACCCCCATAGTCCCTTCTTCCATACCACTGCCTCTGTGTGCACTCTCGTCTTCTTCCCTGCATGCCAGAGGCTGTGTTCTTTCCATTTGCCCATCCTCCCATACCAGTGTCCCCCCACTTTTCCTCCCACACTAGCAGCTCTGTGTGCCCCACTATTTCCCCTCTGCATTCCAATATTTGTGTGCCCCCACTTCCACAATACTAAGTTCCCCCAATCCTCTCCCACACACGCTAAAGGTTCTATGTACCTCACCATTTCTCCTCCTCCTTTCTTCCAGGACCGCCATTTTCACTCCTGTGGCTGGGGCTCTGTGTGAGCTCCACTCCCTTCTTTTCCTCCCGCAGCCTCCACTCCCTCCATGTCCAGGGCTCTCAATCTCCCTCCTTGCCAGGGGTTCTGAGTGCCTCATTCCCTCTCCTTCATTTCCCCCATACCAGGGGCTCCCATTTTACCCAAGGCAGGGACTCTGTGCGTGCCCATTTTTCCCCTTCCCCCATTTCCCCCTCCTCCCACATCAGGGTCCCCAGTTGCCGCGCACACATATTCTGTGTTCTCTGCATTCCTCCACCCATAGCAGGTTCCCCCATTCTACTCCCATGCCCAGCAAAATCCCATTCCATTTCTCCCCTTCTCCTTCCCCCACCATTCTTCTTCGTTCTTCCTGGGTGATAAGTCATTCAGGATGCCAATGTGTTAAACCTTGCTGTTCATCCTCCCTGTAGTGAGTTATGGGTATTGGCATGCTGGCAGGTGTTAACGGTGTCCTCAATCAGTTGTTTGGTCAATAGACAATTGCACAGATGCTTGTGACTGTGTTAAAGAGCTGGTGGGGGAGCATCTGTTCCCCATTCTCTTCCTTTTCAATTTCCAATTTTCCCACAAATGAATAGAGTTCTGGCCATTCATGCCTAGAATGTTCCCTGAAATTTTGGAATTGATTAGCTGTGACGTTCAAAAATTGTGTTACAGACAGGCACACAGAAGAATTTCATGGTGGAACTTGCGCTGAACTCAGGGGGTTGACTGTGGGGTTGGGCAATGGCTAATGTCCCTGGCTGCTGCCCCCCTCATTCCTAGGTGAAATAAGCAGGGTAGGGCAACTGTGAAATGATCAGTACCATCCTATGCTGGTGGTGCCTCTGGATGGTGACACTTGGTCTGAGGGTGGGTTTGAGGCAGGTGTGCCTGAAGCTTCCCAGAAGTGGGGGAGGGCACCAGTGCCCAAATTGTGGCCCTGTCCTCACTCCCCCCTTCTCCTGAGGCCCCAGCCTTGCGCTGCCTCTTCTCCCTGAGGCCTCACCCCCTTTTGCTCCTCTCCGTCGCTCACCCTTAAGGCAGGTAAAAAGTGGGAGGCCTAAATGGTGTGTTTATTATATTACATACTGAGGTACCTTTAAACAAGTGAAGAGCCGTGTTTCCAGGTGATGGAATAATTGTGGGTATTGACTTCACACTAGCAAAAAAGGTTAAAAAAAAAATATTAAAAACTCATTTAAAGTTGCTGGTGTAGACTGTCCAGCCCTCCCATTTTGGAGTAGGATTTGGAGCAACTTCTATATTTCATCCATTTGATATGTTTAGGGCATGGTGAGTCTCTCTGAGATGTTGACTGTGCTGCCTGATGAGGAGCCCAATTTACATATTCTCAATTTAATCTAAAGTAGGTGCTAATTGATTACTGCTGAATGTCAGCACGCTCTGATTATCTGTTCAAGATGCTCTGGAAAAAAAACCCTGAGCTGCATGTGAGAAAGGGATTTTGCATTCTGCATGCTGAGAACAGAATATTTACCCTCCCCCACCCCAAATATTATATAAATGGTTTAATTAGCTAGGCCTGAGGTTCTTGGGTGAGTGCTGCTTCCTTGTGTCCTTCCAAGGCAACTGAGACTGGCTAGGTTGTCAGTGATCAGTCCCACGTGTCCATGGCCTTTCTCAGTTTAGAGACCACAGGACAAATTCTTCTGTGATGTAACTGATGTGGTGTTACATCAGGGATGCCTCTCACATTCCCTTTCATACGTTGACCCTGAGGATTTCGGCAGCAGTCCCTATGTTGACTTTCAAGGCTTGGTGCAGGGCCAGAGAAGGAGGATAGTGTTGTGTTCAAGACAGTAGCCTGGGACTCGGGAGTTCTGGGTTTAATTCCCTACAGATTTGGGAGGCTGTGTGGTCTAGTGAAGGTAGCACTAGAGTGAGAGTAGGGTAGGGTGATCAGATGTCCCGATTTTATAGGGACAGTCCTGATTTATGGGTCTCTTTCTTAAATAGGTTCCTATTACCTCCCACCCTCTGTCTCGATTTTTCACACTTGCTGTCTAGTTACCCTAGAGTAGGGATAGTAGGGTTTCAGTCCTAGCTTTGCCACTGACCAGCTGTGTAACCATGGGCAAGTCATTTCATCTCTCTGTTTCCCTTCCCAACCTTTGTCTCTCTTCTAGTTCAATTATAACTCTTTGGTGCAGGGACTGTTTCTTACAATATGTTTGCGCAGTATTTCTCGCAATGTGGCCTTGATTTCAGCTGGCACTATACTGGGGCTTGTGTAATATGAATAAGCAAACCTTTTTATTCAGGTCATAACAAGTTTGACCATTTCTGGGACCCTCACTCCCCATCCCAGGCATCGTACAGATGTTTTGAACTATTTTCTTTTGCTTGGGTTTTCTTTATTAGCTTTTTTCTCTGGGCACTGAGCCCAGCTTTAATTCGTGTACAATGGTTACAGCATGCCAGTTACTGTACCTAGCTGAGCACTCCAGAAATTATTTAAATAAGTATTTAAGCCCTACGAATAAATCACCACCACCATTACCAAAAATAAACAAAGCTAAGCCAGATATAGCAGGGAAGTGCGCTCTCATTATTCTTTCTTGTGGCTGGCTACTGTTAAGCACAACATTTCTGCTTCTTTGGGTCATGGTAGGATTAATCAGCCACACTATGGTAAGGCCATTTTTTCCCCTGGGTCTCGCTTCGCATGCAGAGCTATTTCCCTGTGGAAGCAGATTTCGATTGAAGTCCCATCATGCAAAAGGCTTTTTGTAATGTTTGCTCTCCCAGTGTGGTTTGCACCAACATCCTGCCCTCCAGCGTTTCCAATTTAGCACTCACTGCATGCTTTGTACAGATTTCGGAGGCTGAGGGGCGGGGTAGGGGAGAGAGAGTGGAACGGATGTGGCAAGCCTACCTCAGCTAGTGCTGTGCAGAAACAGTTGATTTTTCTTTTGGGCATTTAACATATGTAGATCCCCACTAAACTTTCCAGCTCCTGTTATATGTCTCTGATACATAGAAAGCATTTGGTGGTTGGGTTCAGGAACTAGACACTGTAGGGTGGAAATTATTAAAGAGATCCATCTTATGACAAAATGCCAGCTTCCAAGAAATCCCCTGACCTGCTTACTTAATGCTCCAGTAAAGGAGCTACATTTTAAACAGGATGTCAATTTAATTTCTTTTTTATTGTTAGCAGCTACACTTTGCCTTATTCATTATTGGAAATATGTGACCCCCTCCTCCTGTGAAATTGTGGCCTAGTACAATATGGAGTATTCTTGTAAAGGAAAAGCTTTCACACAGGTACACGCACAAAAGAAGCACCAAAAACAGGACAGATATTTAGAAATTTAGTCATCCTTTGCGGCATACTCAAAGGAGGAAGCTCCCCAGCCAGTATCTTTAGCCAGGTTCTTTGGATATTAACCTGATCCTGAAAAAGGAATGTACCAAGTACGGTTACCATTTTATTGTAACTTTGTCTTAATCAAAAGTTTTTCAAAACGAAAGAAAAAAAAGAAAATTTCGTTTTGGCTAGGGCTGTTGCTTTTAAGATCTGAACATTGCATAGTCCCACAGAGAGTCTGCGGAGAAAGCTGTTGTGTTGTACCGGAACGGAGACAGCCGTATTGCCTCTAAAATTCTTCTGTCAAGGGAGCTTCTATAACTGAATGAAAACTTTAAGAAAATTACTAATAATCAGAGCCACATTGTGGCTGGCCTTGTGTGGTTATGCAGTAGGTAGAGGAGGGGCAGAGAGGCTGCAAAGAATAGCCATCTCCCCACTCGTGTCCCTGCTCCAGGGGCAGACACCTTCCCTGTTCTTGGGCTCAGAGAGCATGATGATTATTCTAGGTTAAGTCCAACCGTGGCCGCCCCAAATGAGGCAAGGAGAAGGGAGTAGTGGTGAGACCATGTGTACACCGCCCTGTCCATACTGGCTAGCAGAGTGGCTTCTTCCAGTGAAGGAGCACCCTGTAAAACAGGGGAGCAGCAACGATGCCAGTAAGTTTTTGTGCTTGTTTTGGGAGAGATGCCACAGAGAGCAGCTGCTGGGATGGCAGATCTCCACATGCCGCCTCCCCCACCCCCATGTGTTTAATAACCTGCTTAGCAGTGCAATAGAATAGCATACACATCATGAGAGTTTAAGAGATGATGTTTTAATCCCCTTTCTGAGTCTTTTTTACCTTTAGGGGGAAGCTGCCACCTCCCATCCCACCTGTGCATGATCATCTCATGGTCAGAATTCAACCTACCCTGCTCATTACTTAGAGAGGACTCCACCCACCCTCTGCTTCCCCTTCAGGTGAGGAGAGGTGCCATCCTTTCCTTCTCTAGCTAGATAGGATAAGCAGCCGCCTCGTTCACATTCTGCCTCTATGATCCCCCATCTCCTTTCCATTTCTTGGCCTCTGCTACTTTCATTTACCCCCCTCCCCACCCCTCACCCCATTTCTTTCTCTTTCTCCTCACAGTCTCCAGCCCCAGCACATCCTTCCTCTCTGCCACACTACAGTCCCTGCACCATCCTTCAGTCTGCCTCCTGCCACCACCCCAGTGCCTCGTAGTTTCTCATCCTGTTTTGTAATGCCTCATTCCTAGCATCCCCATGTCTTACACTCCTTCCTATGAGTAAGAGGCCACCATTTCCCCTGACAGCAGCCTGGCTTCAGCTTCTCTTGAAGCTATGAGAGATGGTGGCCATCAGCCTGAGGGCAGCCTTCCTGTGGCTTCAGCCCCATTTATGATAAAGAGAGATGGTGGCCATTTTGTGATAAGGGCAAAACTTCATGACTATCACAATCATTAGCATGAAATGTTTTGCTTCTGTAGTTTTTCTGAATATTTGATTCCTTCTGCCTTTGCAATGTGGATTTCTGCTAATGGAAATTAGTTGCCTTGCACAGGTAGTTAACCAATTACAGAATCATAAAGTTGTAGAAATGTAGGGCTGGGAGGGACCTAAAGGGGTTTTCAAGTCCAGCCCCTTGCGTTGAAGCAGGAGCAAGTAATCCTAGACCATCCCTGACATGTAATTGTCCAACCTGTTTTTTAAAACTTCCAGTGGTGGGATTCCACAACCTCCCTTGGAAGCCTATTGCAGAGCTTCACTACCCTTACAGCTGCATAGATTTTCCTAATTCCCAGTTTACATCTCCTTTGCTGCAGACTGAGCCCCTTATTTCTTCATTGGCCTTCAATGGACATAGAGAACAATTGATCATAGTCCTCTTTATAACAACCCTTAGCATATTTGAAGATTACCAGATTCCTCCCCCCCAATCTTCTTTTCTCAAGACTCGACATGCCCAGATTTTTTATCCTTTCCTTAGAGATTAAGTTTTCCAAATCTTTTTATTTTTGTTGCTCTTCTCTAGGCTCTCCAATTTCTCGACATCTTTCCTAGAGTGTGGCACCCAGAACTCCAGCTGAAGTCTCACCAGTTCTGGAGAGAGGGGCACAACTATTTCTTGTGCCTGACATACGATGCTCCTGTTTATACACCCCAGAATAATAGTAGTCTTTTTCGCAACTGCATTCAAGAGAGAAGCTGAGCCTGTGAGCTGGGGAAAAGGTGAAGGAAGGAGTCAAAGAAATAATATGAATCCGTAGGGACTTAAAGATATTTCATGAGCATCGATTTCACACGCCTATTGTCTGAATGAAATTAGTGTGTGTGGGACTCCCCTCCTCAACTACTCCAAGCAAGAAGTGTTGTAGCAAATCAGGAAATGGCATAACTGAAGCAGCCCGATCACTTGAATGGTTAAAAACTAGACTGGGCGAGGCCCTTGAACATACACACAGTAAAATTGTGCTTCCATCGCTCACACAAGTAACCACACTGAAGACAGTGGGGCTACTTGTGTGTGTAAAGCAAGTAAGATTTGACCCACAAGAGAGAACAATCCAGCATCGACTAGATCATGTGTCTTTTCTGTCTCAGACTTCATCGACAGGACACTGTACAAGGCAGATTGCTAGAAAATTATTGAAAAAATAAAGAGAAATGGAAGTATTTAAAAAATGTAAAGCCATGATTGTGTTTGTCACAGAAAGTTTATTTTCTCTTTTTAGGAATAAAACAAAATGCCCAGCCGATCAGAGCTTTGTGATTCAGGGGAAGAAACTGCATGGCTCACAATTTGCTGCAGCTGGTTGGAAAGGCACCGTTTCCGTACCCATACACACCCCACCTCCCCTACACCTCTATTTAAAAGTTGACAATTAGCTTTTAGTGCACATACATGAAGGGAGATACATGCTCTGGCCTCTGTGTGAGAGCAATAATTCTCTTAAATTGATGTGTCAGCAAACTAAAACTCAATATTTTTTCACCCAGTATATTTTACAGTCAGAGGACCTTCACTAATCAGAATAAAGCAATTTGGCTCCCTGTCATTGCTCACGGGAAACATATGAGCTGGTTGGCATGTATGGCCTCCTAGATTTATCAGTGTCTCCCATCTAGTGCACAGGGGTTCAGGGCTGCAGCTCTGAGAGGAGTGAATTTTTATGAACACTTTGTTCTGAGAATCCCCATAGCTAGATTTATTCCTTATTTTCAGAAACATTTTATTTATTGTCCATAGTCCATACCCTCTTTAGGTCCAATGGAAGTCATATTTTACATGTTTGATTTGTATTATTATGTCTTTATTGCTTCATGTTTTTAAAAAGTCTGGCAGATGCCACCATTCCCAAAGCTGTCCGTCCATTGTGTGTGTTTTTCCAAAGATGCCAGACATCTGTGATGGGGATACTTGTAACTTCCCTCTCAAACAGGCAAGCCTTCTAAATACATCTTTAATCAATATCTTGGACATTGTAAATGGCTTCAGTACTGTTCATTAGCTACATCACCTCTGAAGAAGTTTTTAGTCCCCCCTCTTGCTGCACCACTGCAGTCTATATGAGTGCTATGCCAAGGTAGATAGGACAGCTACATAATTACATTTCTCCTTGTTTGACTGCACAGTACTGTGCCCCGTCTTTCAGTGACTGTTCTACATCCCCTACCCTGATAACCCAAGGTGGCAATTCTACATGTAATCTCTTGCTGTGCTTTCATTCTCCCCCTTTGCCATAATGTGCCTTCATGTTATAACATTGTTTTGGGACACAAGCAAATATCTAGCCATAAAGAAAGAGACCTGCTGGACCAGTTAAAGACCCCAGGCTGAGACCTCATGGCTTAGAGTACATGGGCCCTGAAAGACAGATGATGCCCAGGTTTGCACTCTGAAGGGAATCAAAGAGAGCGTTTACTCATGGATGAGCTCTGGAAGTTTAGTGTCGTCTGAAAACATTCTGCGGGTGCAGTCCATGCCATCTTCTAGATTATTAAGATTTTGAACAAAACCGGTCCCAGGATCGACCCTTGGGGTACTCTGCTTGATACCAGCTGTCAACTAGACATAGAGCCATTGATCGCTACCAGTTGAGCCCAATGATCTAGCCAGCTTTCTATCTAACTTATACTCCATTCACCAAGCCCATACTTCCTTAACTTGCTGGCAGGGAGACTGTATCAAAAGCTTTGCTAAAGTCAAGGAATAACATGTCCACTGCTTTCCTGTCATCCACAGAGCAAGTTATCTCATCATAGAAGGCAATTAGGTTAGTCAGGCATGACTTGCCCTTGGTGAATCCATGCTGACTGTTCCTGATTACTTGCCTCTCCTTGAAGTGCTTCAAAATTGATTCCTTGAGGACCTGCTCTATGATTTTTCCAGGGACTGAGGTGAGGCTGACTTGCCTGTAGTTCCTTGGATCCTCCTTCTTCCCTTTTTTAAAGATGGGCACTACATTAGCCTTTTTCCAGTCATCTGGGACCTCCCCTGATTGCCATGAGTTTTCAAAGATAATGGCTAAAGGTTCTGCAATCACATCCGCCAACTCCTTTAGCACCCTCGGATGCAAGGCGTATGGCCCTATGGACTTGTATTCATCCAGCTTTTCTAAATAGTCCTGAACCACTTCTTTCTCCACAGAGGGCTGGTCACCTCCTCCCCATGCTGTGCTGCCCAGTGCAGTAGTCTGGGAGCTGACCTCGTTTGTGAAGACAGAGGCCAAAAAAGCATTGAGTACATCAGCCTTTTCCACATCCTCTGTCACGAGGTTGCGTCCCCCATTCAGTAAGGGGCCCACAGTTTCCCTGACCACCTTCTTGTTGTTTAACATACCTGTAGAAACCCTTCTTGTTACTCTTAACATCCCTTGCTAGCTGCAACTCCGGGTGTGATTTGGCCTTTCTGATTTGACTCCTGGATGCCTTAGCAATATTTTTATATTCCTCCTTAGTCATTTGTCCAAGGTTCCACTTCTTATAAGTTTAAGATCAGCAAGGATTTCACTGTTAAACCAATCTTGTCACCTGCCATATGTACTATTCTTTCTACACATCAGGATGGTTGGTTCCTGCAACCTCAATAAGGATTCTTTTAAATACAGCCAGCTCTCCTGGACTTCTTTCCCTCTCATGTTATTCTCCCAGAGGATCCTGCCTATCAATTCCCTGAGGCAGTCAAAGTCTGCTTTTCTGAAGTCCAGGGTCTTGACAGTCCCAAGGTATAATTGAAAAAGAATATGTCCCAGTCTCCTGTAAACCCAATAATCCTTTTAACCACTCAGTCTAATGTGCTGGGTTTTTTTTACCATCTTTTCCTTTGTTCATTTCCAGGAAGGTGTTTCTCACAATTGTAGCCCAAATAATACTTATAAATAAGAAAATAGGATTTAATGCAGGAGCACAAGAGGGAAAAACTACTTTTAAAAAGTGAAAGTACTGGCCAGGCTACAACTTTTAAAAGCATTTCCTTGGTACTTGATCCACATTTTTAGTATGTTCTAATAAAATAGCTAGATGGGCACGTCAACAGGGTCTCAGTTGAGCTGTTTCAGTAAAAAGAGAAAGTTCAAAGAGCTTGGCCAAGGAAGCAGTTTGGATATTTATGGTGTGGGGGCATCAGGTATCCATCTCCACCTCTAAGTGAAAGGTCCATATTGTTCAGCCTTCAGTCTTGTGCCTCTATAACATATTCAATGGGGGAGCATGTTAAGAACCCAGGAGACTCCTGTGTCAAGCAGCAACACAACACAGCACAGACAATACTGTCAGTGCTAGTTGGCAATCAGATGAATGAGTGCTTGAACTTTGCAATTCTGCCAGTCCAACAGGGGACTATGGCCCCATCACATGAATTCCACTGAATTCACACTGAGCTCCTGTTTAAAAAAAAAACAACAAAAAACACTTCCTGTCTGCAGATCAAGTGCTCCAAGAATGTTAACAACACTAGTGACATAAAGAAGATTTGTTTTCATACCTGACGTCCTTCCCCACACATTATCTCCCATATTTTGCCACTTGGAGATTGTTCTTTGTTTTTGTGTGTTTGTTTTGGAAGTTGTTAGTTGTAATACTAAACAGCTTTCAAATGGCTTTCAACTCCAAAATATGAAAGGCTGCAAATAAGTGTATAGAGCAGGATCCTTCTCGTCCTTTGAAAAACCTGAATCAACAGGCTTCCCCTAATTACCCTCTTCAGGCTGTTTCCCAAACAAAATTCCTATGATCCTACTAATGGAACTTCCTGCAGTTTGCAGTGCACACATCTCAGTCTGCAAAGATGTAGGGACATGTGAGCGATCATGAAATTGTATGTAAGTCCCACAACAATTTGGCAACAAATTTTACTCTCGCTGAAGGGTTTTGTGAAAGAGAGTCTTCTGAATTTTCCAATCTGAATATCATTCTTGTATGTGCCAAATGTACAACTCTATGCATGAGTCTGCCCTTAAATGAGGCGGCCTCAGCCATGTGCATAATTTCATAGCATAGTGTAAGTGCTGTTCTTATAAAATATGTAGTTGTTGTCTAGTAACGCTCCCTAATAATAATAGCACTCTGCATCTTCAAAGTGCTGCAGTTAATTAATTAGTTAAATAATTTTTCACATGAACTATGAGAAGTAGGTATTGTAGTTAAATGTTATAAAACCCATTTTATAATGGTGGGGAGAAACTGATGCTGTGGTAGAAAGTTTAAGTGACTTGCCTAAGGCCAGGGAAGTAAGTCTGTGGCAGAACCACTACTAGAATTTGGGAATTCCTGGATCTAGTGCTACTCTCTGTCATACTGCTTCTTGGAAACTGTTTGGATCTTTACCTGCATAATCTGTTGGCGTCTCTTTTTCTGTTTTTCTCTTATTTCAGTGTTTTCACATTCATAGATTAAAAGGCCAGCATGGACCGCTATGATCATCTAGTCTAACCTCCTGTGTAACACATGCCATAAGGCTTCCCTGATGTTACCTCTTTCTGGAATGGCAACTTTCTATGATGGCCAAACCTGGTTGTCAAAAATTATAATAATTTACTATAGCTTATATTTTGATAGCACTTTTCATCCTGAAGGATTCCAAAGCACTGAAAGCTATACCTACACTAAAATGTCCCGCCATTGTTATCACTGGTATAGCTCTCCTGTGGTAGGAAGAGTAGGAATATTTGTGGTTGGGGTTTTAACCACCACGTCATCTAGCTCTGCTCTGCAGTAACTTTGTCTTTGCTGGCACTTCCACGATTGCTACCATCGATGCAGCTGCACAGGTGATAGGAAATGCGGAAGACTTTCTGGGAAAAAGTTCTAGTGCTGACACAGCACTTCCTGCTAAATACACAGGTCACACTTGCCCTCTGAAATTCAACCACTTCTATAGCGAAACATGGCTTACCAATGCATGGTGAAACTGAACAGAATCTTAGAGGGAGAATGGGGTGTGGGGGATATTTCTTTAATACAGAGAAAGTTGATTACCGTTAAGTTGGCATTTAGCCATGCTATCACAGCTAACATGCTGATACATACATAAAGTGAAACAGGATATACTATGACCATAGGGGGTCAGGGCATTGACTTTGTTTAGTCTGGAAATCTTATTTTCTGTGTCCCTAGCACCATGCTGGAACATCAGTTCAGTAACAGCTCAGAGAAAATAGTTCTGTTTACTGCAGAATAATAAATATCGTTTCCTTCAGCTTTGGATTTTCCAAGGAGGTCTCCCATCCATCTGCTGTCCAGTCTGACACTGCTCAGTTTGGAATCACAGCCCCAGGTGATGATTATATGTCGGAATGCGACTTAAATACAGACGAGGGCTCCAGCCATTTCAGATCTTTGCTTCATTTATTTAGGACCTTTTAATTCTTTGCCACATTTAGCTGAGCAAAGGGTAAGAATGGAAGCACTTTGAATAAGTCCCAGGGGTTTCAAAGTAGAAAGAAGCGTATATCAGAGAGAGAGCAAGAGAGCAGCGTTCTGGTTTGTCAGTATGTGAGACCTCAAGCTGAGTGACTGGGAGTTGACATTCCTTCTATCTATTTATAAAAGATGTAACTGTAGAAATTAGCCTTAGAAGCTATAGACCCATTACTATTATTTTTATCGTCCTTCTAAGACATACCCTGAGGCATTCCTGGAGATTGAATCCCATTGTACTTTGCAATAAGCCCATAATTGATTATGCCATGGAGCTTTAATATGGATTGGAGAAATTGAATCCAGAGTAAATACATTCAAAATTTTGCTAGCAGGCCGAATTTAAAACTGGTTTTCTGAACCTACCAGGATTATTCCTCCTCAGCTAATGATTTAATTTGAGCTAGCCATCCTGAGAGGTGCAATATGTGAGGTAAGTCTAGCTCCCTGGGCTTCTTTAAAGAAGTTTATCCTGTATTCTGCACCTGTAAGTTTGTGAAAATAAAATTAAACTAAAAAATTATACAGTATGGACCAATGAATAATCCTGATGCTTGCTCAGGTCCTGGCAGGTGCTTGCCAGTGTAATGCTGCAGTCACCTGTCACTAATACTGTCAGCTGTGAGTTCGCTGATTCACTTCATTTCTGATAAATGAGCAAATTATAGCAGATTTCTGCAAATGTCAGGAGACAGAACTGGAGGGTTAGACTTTGCCTTTGTTGATCTCAGCTTGAAAAGAGCTGTCAAAGCTTGAGGTGGCCAGACTATCTTCCATAAATGGGTGTTTCAATGCACTTATTGAGAGAATTCCAGCAGCGTGTTCATCTTGTCCATTAACGGTCCTTTACCTCTGTGACAGGTTTGGTCACAGAGATCCCTTAGAGGCTTTCACCTGATGTGCAGAAATTACCTCTGAGCCTATTTTCCGTGCCGGTTTGGCACTTCCCGGACCCTGCCTTGTTGAGCCAGACATGCCAGCCTGCTGCAACACAGACCCAGGTTCTGGTCCATGTCCCCAAAGATGCAGACTTAACTGAAAACAGCTCAGCAGGTTACTTGCCTCCAGCACCAGATACCCAGTTCCCAATGGGATCCAAACCCCAAATAAATTCATTTTATAAAGCTTATACATGGTAAACTCATAAATTATTTGCCCTGTATATCATGATAGAGAGAGATGCACAGCTGTTTGCTCTGCCAGGTATTAATCACTTACTCTGGGTTTATTAATAAACAAAAGTGATTTTATTAATTATAAAAAATAGGATTTAAGTGGTTTCAGGTAATAACAGACAGAACACAATAAGTCACAAAGTAAAATAAAACAAAACATGCAAGACTAAGCATAATACTTTAAGAAACTGATTACAGGTAATATCTCACCCTCGGGGATATTCCAATAAGCTCCTTTCACAGGCTAGACTCTTTCCTAGTCTGGGCCCAATCTTTTCCCCAGTACAGTCCTTGTTAGTTCCAGCAGACATCTCAGGTGGAAAGCAGGGGTTTTCTCATGACTGGCTGCCCCCTTTGTCCTGCTCCATCCCCTTTTATAGCTATGGCACAAGGCGGGAATCTTTTGTCTCTCTGGGTCTCCACCCCTCCTTCTAAATGGAAAAGTACCAGATTTAAGATGGATTTCATTATCCAGTGATATGGTCACATGTCACTGTAAGACTTCTAGTCTCCATTTTTCCTGGTTTGGCCCACAGGTACACAGGAAGGCTTGTAGGTAAAGAAACCATTTACACCATCAAGATTCTAAACCACCATTAATGGCCCACACTTTGCATAATTACAATAGGACCTCAGAATTCTACTTTATATTTCTAGCTCCAGATGCAAGAATGATACATGCATACAAATAGGAGGAATATATTAAGTAGGTTATAACCTTTGTTATGATAACTTGCAAGATACCTTTTGCATAAAGCATATTTCAGTTACATCATATTCACCCTCATAAGCATATTTCCATAAAATATATGTAGTGCAACGTCCCACCCTCCCTTTCCTTTCCTTAAAGTGATCTTTTCCTTTCTCCCTGCTTCTGATGACCCAATATTCTGTGCTTTGATATGCAAAGCGGCTCCCACTGAATTCAGATAATTTTGTGGTTTAAAGTGGGCTAAATTGCAGACCTGGCAGAAATTAAAGTCTTCTGATGTGGGTCATGTGCCATCTAGGAGCCGGTACAAACAAGCTGTCCAAGCTCTGAATATTGATATAAGCTAATAAAATTCTGCTCAGACATGACAGAATTTCCATTATTTTCAGATCATTTTAAATCCTGGATTTGTTTCTTGACTTCAAAGCTCCGAGGCAAAATTTGCCTGTTAGATTCTATCCTAGGAATTGTTTTTTTCAGATCCCACTATGCATTTATATGAGTAGCTTTCATGAAACCTTGTCATCAGTTGTGTATGGTTTTAAGAATGAAAAATGTGATGTAGTCCGGTATTTTTAGGGGAGCAAACTTTTGCAATCATTTCATGCATTTTTGTAGAATATGGATGTAGATCAGTAACTGAAAAGTTGGGGGCTTCCTTGAAGTTAATTAAATAATTGGCTCGTGTCTACTAAGAAGCAATACAGTGAAAATGTGAGTTTTCGGAATATGATTGATCTGTTGAAATCCCTAATTCCACAAGTTTTTCTAAAATCTGATGGTAGTGTTGTTCTGTGCCTCGGCCCAAGGCTGGACTGCAGAGGTGAGTGCTTGCTGTCACACTGGAGACAGCTGAGCTAAATCCTTACCTTAGATCCAATATATGAGGACAGTCTTTAGCTCAAAATGCCTACAATCACAGAAGGCAAGAGGCAACAATAAAGTATGGGGTGTGGGACCTGGGAGCAAAAGGAAATGGAAATAAAAGATGTGTTCACCTAGGCCAGGGTGCAGCACAGTTAGATGGATTCTGGGCTGGACTTTTGGTTGGTTATTTTTTAAAAATTGATATAAATAATAAACAGACCATAAATTCCAAGATGAAGGCTACACAATCTCCTGCTCTTTTCCTCCGCCCTCCATCTCAAGTGAAGTAAGAAATGCATAGTTAATATCATACAAATAACTTTAACTCTGTTGACATTCCTTCCTGACCTTTCGCCCTGCACCCACCGGGTTTTGGTATGTAAACTATTTGTTTCTTTCTCTGGTCCTGAAGAGGTTTGTAGCACTAGATATGATAGCTATTGTTTATGCTAAGTCTTGCCATATGGCAATTCTTTTCTAATTGAAACCAAAGTGTTGTTTTGAAGAATTGTCCCAAATGGCTACTCTCAGTATTGCTAACTTCAAGTGTTCAGAAATCATGAATTTTTAAAAATGCATAGACACCTAGTTTATAAGAACAGAAGGTACCATTGTGATCATGTAGTCTGACCTCCAAGAAGTTTTAGGACTTCCCTGAATTAATTCCTGTTTGCATTATAGTGTATCTTTTGGAAAAACATTCAATCTTGATTCAAAATTTTCTAGTGATGGAGAATCCACATCCCGTGGTAAATTGTTCCAATGATTAATTACCCTCAGTATTAAAAATTTGCTCCTTCTCATCTGAATTTGCCTAGCTTCAATTTCCAGCCATTAGATCTTGTTATACCTTTATCTCAGGGGTTGGCGACCTGTGGCACATGTGCCAAAGATGGCACAGGGGCCGCTTTTTAATGGCATGCTGCTGTGTGCCCTGCAGTACTAGATTTACCATGGCACCCTGCCCTCCGCTCTCTCCTGCACGGGAAGGGGCGGGTGCAGAAGTTTGGTCCTGCTGGTTCCTGCTACAGGACAGGCTCTGCCAGCAGCCAAGCTCACCCCTCCCCCGCCTCTCCCCCCAGCTTGCTCTGTTACTCTTCCTCCTTGCTGCCGAACAGCTGATCGCCTGGGGAAGGGAGTGGGAGAAGTGGAGCCCTAGCAGGCTTGCAGCTCCGGGGAGGGGATGGGGACAGGGCCTTAGGGAAAGGGCATGAAATCAGGGCATACCCCCTCCAGCCCTCTGCCATGAGCCGCTCAGAACGGGGGGCTGGGAGCACCCCACACGACCCCAGCCCACATCCCCAGCCCTCTGCTCTGACCCCTGCACCCCCCCACACCAAAGCCCTGACTCCTGAACCCTCCCATATGCCTAGCCCCCCCCACCCCATGCCCTGACTCCTGCACCACCCACACATACCCAGCCATGCCATACCCTGACTCCTGCACCCTCTCACATAACCCCAGCTCCCATCCTGACTTCTGCACCCCCACACATACCCAGCCCCTCCCCAAGCCCTGAATCTTGCACTCCCCCATCCCAATCCTGAGCACCAAACAGGAGCTCCTGCACCCCCACCACCCCATTCCCACCTGCACCCCTCGCACCAACTGGGAGCTGCCCCAGGTAAGTGCTCCTCACCCAAACCTCTTGCCCCAACCCTGAGCCCCCTCCCTCATTCTAGCTCCTGGCCAGACCCTGCACCCCAGCCTGCACCTGCACCTTAACTCCCTCCCAGACCCTGCACTCCAACCCCCAGTCTGCTCCTTCACCCCCAGCCCTGTGCTCGGTGCTCCCCCACCCTCAGTGCAGAGAAAGACAAAGAGAATGGGCTAGAACTAGGGAGAAGGTAGGTACCCACTCTAAGTGGGCAGGGCCAGGACCCCAGACCAGTAGCAGGCTGAGCGGGGCTGGCAGACAGGACCGCAGACCGGCTCAGCTGGCTGCTGTTCTGGGGTTCCGGCCACTGGCTTCTACCAGCTGGGGTCCTGGCTGCTGGCCCTGCTCAGCCCGCTGCTGGTTTGGGGTCCTGGCTGCTGGCCCCTTGCCAGCCAGGGTCCCAGCCACAGGCCCCACTCAGCATGCTGCCAGCCTAGGTGAATTGGACTCCAGACCGGCAGCAGAGTGAGCAGTCCGGCCGCGTAAGATCAGCATTTTAATTTAATTTTAAATGAAGTTTCTTAAACATTTTGAAAACCTTGTTTACTTTACATACAACAATAGTTTAGTTACATAAACTCAGAGAGACCTTCTAAAAATGTTAAAAGGTATTACTGGCATGCAAAACCTTAAATTAGAGTGAATAAATGAAGACTTGGCACATCACTTCTGAAAGATTGCTGACCCCTGCTTTATCTGCTAGATTGAAGAGCCCTCTTATCAAATTTCTGTTCTCCATGTAGGTACTTACAGACTGTGATCAAGTCACCACTTTAGATTCTCTTTGATAAGCTAAATAGATTGAGCTCCTTGAGTCTATCACATTAAGGCAAGTTTTGCAATTCTTTGATCAGTCTCATGGCTCTTCTCTGAACCCCCTCCAATTTATCAACATCCTTCTTGAACTGTGGACACCAGAGTTGAATACAGTATTGCAGAAGCAGACACATGAGTGCCAAGTACAGAGGTAATAATATGACCTCCCTAGTCCTCCTTGAGAGTCTCCTGTTTATATACCCCAGGATTGCATAAGCTCTTTTGGCCATACCATCACACTGCAAACTCAAAACAATAAATTTTGGGTTCTTTTCTTTTTTCTTCTTGATTTTTAGCCTTTAGGTCACATTTTCAAGCTTTTTGCTACAAACACAAGGGCTAAAAACTTAACTTTTTAAAAATAAAACAGATCCTCATGTAATCACCTGACTCCAAGAGAAAATACCGAATACTGTAACACTCACATAAAATTGTGAAGCCTGCCAACACTGTACCTGATATATGGCTACTTCTGGTGAACAGATGTAAAAGCCTTTTCTCCTCTGAAAATGTCAGAAAATATAATGTATAAATGTACAATTTATATGCAATAATCATTACAACACTTACCTTTTGTTTAAAGAAACATTGTGTAGTGATACAGTTATCTGATCTCTCTACTTAACAGAGTTTTTTACCATATTACAGAGAGAGCATCATCGCAATACCTGTGGCACATCATTTTTTTTATGCAGACACTTTCAAAATCTTAATTGTCCTTAAAAAATAAAAAGTATCAAGCCAAATAAGGCTAGAAAAGCCAATAAAGTAAAATGAGTTCTCTCAAAAAGTTAACAGCCTTTAGTTTTGTTTATGGAAAACTTCCTCTTTAACAGAGTTGGTTGCTATTTGCAAACTTCCTGTGTGGCCACGAGATCTGTCTGTATTTATGTTCTCCTTCAGTAGAAGTGAAAAAACAGGAACCCTATATAAAAGTGAAATATTGAAACAAGCAGACCGGTTGAAAGTTTGGCCCTGATACATCATGTTTGCTGTGGCCTAACCCTCTCTCACGTCTATTAATTTCTACAGGCATTAGGGAGAGGCTGAGAATCCCTGTACAATTGTCCCCCACTTTATCCCTTCTCTCACGAGTCCCAGAAACAAGGTCCAAGCCAAGAAGTGATTAAACTATTGCACTGTATTTGCTGGTGCCAGCGATGACTGTGTAATCCAGACCAGGATTTAGGGGCAGCTTGCATGTGAAGCTAGGCTTCATGAACTGTATCAATTTGGGAGCTAGAAAGCCAGAGAAAACTACTGAGTCTGTCTGTGTCTGGCAGCCTCAATAAAGAATTCATTTTATTTTCATTGTAGCCAAGTCCTACCTTCTATTTACCATGAGCACTAAAGGATGAGTATCTATCTTTCTCACTCTCTGGGCTGTAGATTGTTTTAAAATCTAAGACTTTTGTAATGATACCCATTACCATAGTAAGTCATGTACATGATTTCTTCACCTTCGCTCATCTTTCCAAGGTTTCTGCTCAAAAAATGCCCCCCTCCCTTTTTTGTGAAATTTGAAATACACTTTATTTTCACTTCCACAGTTTTTTATTTGTTTGTTTGATGGAAAACCTTGAAGCTTTTCAGTTGTCAAAAGCAGAAAACTTTTACCAAAAATTAGAACAACTTTATTTTGTTTGTTTGTTTTTCATAGAGAAACTGGCAAAGCTTTGAATGAAATGCAAGAATTTACACCAACATTTTTGGGAGAGAGCCATTTTCTGTTTGGCAACAAAATTTGTGGCAGAAAACATGAGACCATTACTAGCAATCATTCCATGTTCAGAAAAGTAAAGTGAAAATCATTAATTTTCCTCAAAATGTTGGTGTATTAGACATTAGCTTGTTTTGTAAATTTTTAAGTCATGTAGACCTTGTGGAGATTAGCTTTTTGTCCCCACCCTTTTCTAACAGTTGCAATGGTGGAATTTCAGGTAAGGCACTGTTGGTTCAGCATTTTAATTGTCATCTAGAGCTGCTCTCAGCAGTGGTAGACTAGCATGACTATCACCAACTGTACAGTAGTTCTTACCATTAGTGACTGTACATGGTTCTTACCAGCAGAGTGTGTGTGTGTGTGTGTGTGTGTGTGTGTGTGTGTGTGTGTGTGTG
>ML677385.1:6634918-6650455 GCA_007922305.1 Dermatemys mawii | reverse complement strand
GTGTGTGTGTGTGTGTGTGTGTGTGTGTGTGTGTGTGTGTGTGTGTGTGAGATTTTTAGGAGAAAAGGTTCATGTGGAGAGCCCGGAATGAGAACTAAAACCAAAAGGTCAGAATGCAAGATGAAAAGTGAGTGTGTTTTGGTGGCAATCCAGAATCCTTGGTCTGACAGTTTTTTTGCAAGGAGGAAAATTTGACAGTTGGAAGTCAGGAACATAACAAGGTTGTTCCTCATAAACTAAACGTGACCTTACATGGCACACCATAAACCAAAAGCTTGCTTCACTACTCCATGCAGTGACATAGTTCTGCATGTGGACAAAGTATTGGGTTTAGATTCCTTTGCATAGCAGTAGTATGAGGTGGGGAAAGAGCATTTTGTAGAATAGTGCATCCTCTGTGTGATGCGTACTGGTACTTACTAAGTTTCTGAGGGGTTGGATCCTACATTCCGATAGATTCCTTTTCTAGCCTAAATATGCTACTGCATATTACTGAAGTGGAAGAGCTTTCCCATCCCCGTCATCTTTACAGCATGAGGGGGAAAGGGCAAAACCTCCCTATATTAAAACAAAAATGTTAATTAATTGCAATATTTTCACTTGATGTTGCGTTGAGTTGAAAACACTGTCTGCATTTAAAATGCCCCAAAGAGCAGCTGTACTCATTTATAAAGTTTTATTTAGTCCTTCCTTCCCCAGCTTTATTTCTCCCCCTTGATCCACCAAGTTTACAGAAGGGGAGATAGTGAATCCAGGAACTGATGGTTACCCACCTTCCCTTGCCCTCACATATATCCACAATGTTCCAATTTGGTAGCATAATCTGCTCTACCTGTCAGGATTTATGAATCATTAACTTGCCACTGGACTGAGATGTTGTTTCTGAATATGGCAGTTGCTGCCTGTTTTGAGATACACTGATGGAAAAGGAGAATGCTAATGCTTGTCCCAGATGAGCTAAATATATATAATGCGTACAGCAATGATTGAACATTATTTAAGTTGAAAAGCTAAGCACTCTAAAATTAGGAAGCGCCAGATTTTCAGTTGCAAGTACAGTCTTAGTTCTGCCCTCTTACGCCTCCATTTTGTACACTGAAAGAGACGGAGATCCTGTGGAAAAAAGAGTATGTGATCATGTAATTAAGACAGTAGCATAATGCAGCGCTTCTCAAACTGGGGGTCTGTGATGGCACTCCAGGGGATCTGCAAGTCATGCCCAGGGCTGCCGGTCCCACTGATCAACTCTCCTTCCTCCCTCCCAGTGCCTCCTGCATGCTGTGGAATAGCTGTTTGGCGGTGTGCAGGAGGTGCTGGGAGGGAGGGAGAGGAGTGGGGATGTGGAGTACTCTGGGGAGGGGGCGGGGAAGAGAAGGGGCAAGGGAGGCAAGAGGTGGGGCTGGGTGGGGCAGGGGCATAGCCATTGGTGGGGCTGGGTGGGCAGTGGCTAACCCACTTAATATCTAGGCCCACCCTCTAGCCCTGGGTCTGCTCTGGCCCCAGTGCTTGACCCACTCCACCCACCTGCCTGGCACTCTTGCCAGGGAGCGGGGTCAGGGTGCAGAGGCTTGTCCTGCTCTGCCTGCCTACCCGGTGCTCCTGCTAAGGAGCAGGATCCTGCAGGGGCTGGGTGGGTGGAACAGGGCAAGCCCCTGCCCCTGGGCTGGAGTGCCAGGCAGGTGGCCAGACCAGGGGAAGCCCCCACATTCCCATCCCACTCCCCCAGGACTGGGGGTGTTGGAGTGCTCATTTTTCCAGGGCCCCAGGATGGCTCAGTGGCTTACCCACCACTGAGAGGCGGTAGGGTTGCCAACCTTCTACTTGCACAAAACCGAACACCTTTTCCCGCACCCTGCCCCACCCCTCCTCCGAGGTCCCACCCCTTGGCCGAGGCCCTGCCACCTGCTCACTCCACCCCCCTTTCCCAGTCAATAGGAGCTGCAGAGCTGGCACTTCACTTATAGTTCTCTTACCCACAAAGCTGGAAAATGAGACATTTGTTTTCTTTGTTCTGCTCCTCCAGTTCCAGTTAACAAAATGCATGTTTGACTAGTTTGGCTGCAAAAAAGAATTCTGTGTACACTGGGGACAACATCTGATTCCTGTAAGGCTGAAGAACTGGGCTGACATCAGAATCCAAACATCCTCTGGTCAGTGCAAGCAGAGGCATTCCTCTAGTGGTTTGGACTTGATGTGATGCAATATGGATATCATGGATAATTCAGACCAATGTGAAGAAACAAAATGAAAAACATCATTTAAACACCTTCCATTCCCTCCACCCTTCCCCTCTTGAGGACTCCTGATCAAAATAAAGCACAATACATATGCTAACAAACTTAAACAAAGCCTTTGTTAAGTTTGTTATCATATGTATTGTGCTGTTAAAGACATTTAAAAAATGAATGTCCTCCCATTCTGCTCCTTTAAGGAACAGAGCATAGCCCCGCCCTTCCTCCAGAGGGGAGAAGGGCTTAGCCCCAAATCTTTCTAGTATCCTGTACCCATTAAAAATCTCTTGCCCATACTGCATGCTTGCGGATACCGCCCTACTTGCACTCCTGACTCCCACCCAAAGTCAGGGCCCACCCAAATATCCCATGTTGGCTACACAGTGGGGTGGGGCTTTGGGGGAAGGGGTGGAATGGGAGCAGGGCCTGGACTGAGTGGGTGACTTGGGAATCCATGAAAAAGTTTAAAATCAAAATTGGGATACTTGGCTTGCTAAAGTTTGAGAACCACTGTATTATGCATACACACAAGGGGGCAGATTTCAGGTTGCACAAGCAATCTTAATCCTGGCATTTCCTACCTTTTGGAGTGCTTGAGGTTGCAACCTAAGTAATGTTATTTTAACACAGATTTTTTTATATATGTTTTCTTTGTTTAATAAAGAAAGGAAGGGGGGGAGAAATACATTGTACTACGCAAAATGTAACAACCCCCTCATCAGATATCCTTAGTAGAGTTTTGAACCCTAACATTAAGTACTGTAGCTCAGACTTCTGCCACGTAAATTAACAGAGAGACAAAGTTGTGCGGTATTGTCTTTTATTGGTCCAATTTCTGTTGGTGAGAGAGACAAGCTATTGAGCCACACAGAGCTCTTCTCATAGATGACTGGGGGTTGGGGGAGCACAATCTAAGGAGGAGAACATGTGACCACCCCATGTGTCTCCTCTGCCCAGTGACACCCCACCCCCTGCACCCAGCCCAGGGTGTTGCGCTTTCACTGCCCCACCAGCATTACATGCTGTTGGGGATTGGGGGATGGGGGTGGTTCTGTCCTTCTCTCCCTGTGCCTCTCCCCAGGCATGTTCAGCCTCTCTCCCTGCTGGGAGGCAGCAGCATCCCACACTCTGCCTGGGCTTGACGGCTGGGGACAGGAGCTCAGGATGCTGGGTGGGAGGGGAGGCTCCAGCTCACTCGGCCCCTGTCCCTGGCATCTAGGGTGGCAGCAGGTCACCTCCCTGCCTGGGCCCTGCAGAAGTCTCAACTGCTCTCCATAGCCATTCACGTTTCTGATTTGTCTCAAGTCAATTCGTCGAGCAAAGAGAATCCTGCTGATATATATATGTATTTTAAACAGCGCAAACTCCGAGAGGTAATTCCTCCCTTTACTCCAGACATCCACAAAGTGTGGGCACGCCTCCTAAGGGGGTGTGGAGGAATATCTGTGGGGAGGGTGTCAGGGCTTTGGTCGGCCCCCTCTGGGGTGGCGGGGGGATGCCTCCTCACCCCTAGCCACGTCCCTGGCTCCCGACCCTATGCCTGGCCAAGTCACCAGCCTCAATTCTGGCTGTTCCCACCCCCAGCCTCAGCCCCTGGCCCTGCTCCTAACCCCAGACCTGTCCCCAGCTGCAGCCCCAGACCTGGCCCCCTTATCCCTGTCTGCGCCCCCCTCCCCCGCTGGGAGCTGCATCCCCGCTCCAGACCCCAACTCCAGAGTGGCAGGGAGGGGGGCACGGGCAGGAGTAAGGAAGAGTGAGACCCTCAAAAGTTTGGGGACTGCTGCTTTACCCTCAGCTGCAGAATGCACATATATCTGTGTGACATGCTCTGCTCTCTCCCTTGTACCACAGTCGTTAACTAAACCTGTTGGCTTCTGAAAAGGATGAACTGATGCTGAGAATTTTGAGCTCCTGCTCTTATTTTTAACCTGGCGGATTTTTTATTTGCTGGAGCTAGGAAAACAGCCCAATTTGATGAAAGGCGCCTGGTTTAGATCTATATTTTTTCCTACACATCTGATTGTAATTCACTGGTATATTTATGAGATCTCTATTAAGGCAAGCCAGATTTATTTTTCATTTGCTTTAAATTGTTTATGTCCTTTTAAAAATACACTTTATCCTCAGCATTGGGTTTTCTGTTATCTGTCTGATGATGAAGCATTATGCATTTAAAAACTACATTAAGATCCTATTCTATTGCATGCTCTCTGCTATTTATAAAATGAGAGTTGTAAGAAGGAGAGACAGACAGACATGGAGTGGATCAGTTATACACAAATCTTGCTTCTCAGCTGATAATTTAATTCCAGTCCAGATCAGTAGTGACTAAAGCTCACCACCCCCTTAGACTGCTAGGTGGCCTACACTGTAGGCCAGATTTCCAAAAGAGCTACTTAAGGATCAGATAATCAAGAATTCAGAACCCTACAGAGCTCTTCTAAAAATCTAACCTTTATAGTTTGGTGCCTAAATGGGAGTTGAGTTCTCTTATGAATGAGTGTGTGGTATCAGTCCCTGCAGTTTCTAGTGGACAAGTACATATTGTGGTCTCAAGCTGGTGGACAGACACTGGCGTAAATTTGCCCATTGTAGACCGGTGACTGGACTTTCAGTAGCATGTGTGTTTTGAATGTTATCCTAGCTGGTAACTGAGTGGAATACTTGTCTGTATACAGCAGCTGTACCTGAAGAATAATGCTAATTTTAAAAAAAAAGACTCCATCTGGAGAGGCTGGTAGGAGCTGTGCTTGCTAAGCTTCTCTCAGATGAAAATTGCTCATTGCATAATCTTACATTCGAGCCAGAAGCCTCAGCAAAGAGGGCAAAGACTGACAAGGCCTGGAGTTTGAGTTTCCCTCTCACAGTTCAGCCTGGCCCAATGAATCAGGGCTGAGGTACACGGGTGACAAAGTGTAGGCAATACTTGTACTGCTCCCTAATATTTCCTACTCTTTGAATAACAAGAAGACTTTTATGCCCAGTTTTTTGTAAATCTGATATCTTTCTCCCACACTCAAATCAGTATAAAAGAGAACGTGTTCTACTGACCATAGATTTATGGCTGTGTGAGGTTCTCAAATTAACTAGCTTGGATTGACAAATGTGACAAAGCTCTGTCCTTATCTTCGTGGATCCTGCGTTTCCTGGCGGATTTTTACTAGCCTCAGCGACTCACTGTGACCCTCCAGGGAGCCCTTCTCTTTCTAGAGATAAGGTCACAGCCTATTGAGCCATTTTCATCACAAGCCAGTGAGGAGAAGCTATCCTTCCTGGCACAGTCTCTATTGTCTCCCAATCTCAGAGACTAATTAGGGGAGGCAGAAAGGGGGGAGCCCGGGCCCACCCTCTACTCTGGGCTCCAGCCCAGGGACCCTAATAGTATCAGCTAAGATGGCTGACCTTTTATCCACAAAACACAATACAATTCCCTGGGCTACTTCCCCACAGCAGTCCCCGCTTCTTCAAACCCCACTTCACCCTTACCTCAGGGCCTCCTTCCTTGCGTATGATATGTTGTCCGCCACTCAGTCTCACCAACAGCACAACTTCCTTCCACAGCTCCTGACACCCACAGCCCACCTGAGTAACTGGGAGGTTTTTATCTGGTTTCAGCCAGTCCCTGATTGGCTTCAGGTGTCCCAATCAGGCTAGCTGTTTCTACTCCTTTCTAGAAGGTTCTTAATTGGCCCCAGGTGTCTTGATTGGCCTGGAGTAGCCTTTGTTTGGCTATCCAGGGAACAGGGACCTGCACATCCTGAGACTAATATACCTGCCTTCCAGCACTCGCCTATATCCTTCTGGTCTGACTCCGTCACACAAATCAGATCTAATTTAAAAAAACAAAATAAATGTTATTGATGTTGCTCTGATGTGTTTTCCCTCAAGTCTTCCGAGTAACTAAGCAACTATGAATTTTCTGTGTGTATCAATGAAAACAGCCTCTGGATTTTTCCCACCCAATTATGCACTTTACCTTGTCATCTTATTAGAGATTAGTGCAGCATGGAGTAGAAATATAAATAGTTTCTCTACCCATGGAGGACGCAAAGGGGAGTAGCACAGGATCCAGGGTGTCTGTCAAATCAGCTACTTTGGGGGTAGGAAGAAGGAAGGCACATACCCATAGGGCTCTGAAAAGAGTCGATTTGATTACCTACTCAGCTACAGCGGTTTTATACCAGTGTACTTTGTTGGCTTCAGTCATGTTAGTCCTGATTTACACCAGAGTAAAGGAGAGAAGAATGGAATCCGTGTGCTTAAATCTGAACTGAAACAAGACATTACCTGTATGGCTACGGTGCAATTAAGTACCTGTGGCTGGCACAGACTCGCGAAGCTCAGGCTAAGGGGGTGTTTAATGGCATAGTAGGTGTCTGGACTTTGAAGCCTGAGCTCTGGGACCCTCTCACCTCATAGGATCCCAGACCCAGGCTCCAGATGTCTACAGTGCAATTAAACACCCCCTTACCCCAAACCTGAGTTAGCTGACATGGGCTAGCCCCAGGTTTTTAACTACAATGTAGACATACCCTCCAGGGCCTCCAAGAAAAGCTTTCTGGGCTCGTGGACTCTCATTTCCCTGTTTCTGCTTCTCTTTTTAACGAGTGTGTGATTCGTTCAGGCCCCCATTCGACAGTCATCCCTGGTCAGCAAAGCACATGCTTAGCTGTCAGCCTGGACGGCAATGGATTTCAGTACACGCATACAAATTACACACATGCTTAAATGCTTGGATGAATTAGGGGATGTGAGAAACAAATGATTACATCCCTTCTTATTTCAGCTACTCAGACACTAGTTTTGATTCACAGAACAGGAAGGAAGGAAATGTCTGCTTGGGAATGGCATACTTGGAGGGCATGGGAGCATTTGAGACAGTTTGGATGCACAGCTGGGTCACCATTCTCCGGACACCACTTTGTGGCCAGAGGTGTTTCCACACGGCCCTGGCTGTGTGCTCCCTTTCTTCTGGGGCCCTTGAGAGCAGCGTATAGTCCTTCTCCAGGCTATCACAAACTGGGTCGTTAGCCCAAAGTAATTCCAAACAGTCCTCAGTGTTTCAAATGTAAAGCTCTGTTATAGTAGCCCCATAGTTCATACCCATCTCCAAGAGACCTTATTCTGCTCAGCAGAATCCTCACCTTCTGGCTCAGGTTTCCTTTCTCCGTCCACCTCTCTGGGGCTTCTGGCTGCCTTTTCTATCTGAATGACCTGATTCCCCTCAGATGAGTTCATTGTGTAATCAGGGCTGGCTTAACCCCAGGCTCTCCACCCCACCGAAAGACAGCCAGTTTCAGGGTACGTGATCTAAGGGCTGTCGTCTTTCACTTCATCCTGCCTAGCAGTAATAGGACTGGTGCTCTTCCCAAGGCCAGTGAACATAGTGGTTGGTCTAGTATTCTGTTATTGACTAGGCTTTGTTCTTTTTCTGGTTCACTGTGGTATATCCCAAAAGCACATCAGAAATAATGCAGTACTGGTCTGGGGACAGAATAATACACATGGCCAGTAAGATAGCTTTCCCTTGACCCAGGTAAATGCAGGTGGTGTATTGTTCCACCTTGGGTGGGAGGAGGGTACCAGGACTGTCATGTCGTCTATGATTCTGTGTCCAATCCACTAAGCGGAACTTGGAGATTACTTCAGGAGAGACTTCTCCCCTGCTTTCCTAGCCATGGCTCCCACACGGTTATTGTGAGCATCAAATAGGTGAGGGCATGGGTTAGGTTAAGATTACTTAAGGGATCATGTTCTTGGCATAGGAGTATGTGAGGCAGAATATGGTGCTTGTGAGCGATTTAACGCTGAAGTGAAGCTGGAGCATTGTAATGTCCTTTGAAGCTGCTGGTCACAAGTTTGCTGGAGTGCCAAAAACCTTATTCTTGTTGTAAAATAAGAGGAAAATATTCCACTGATGACTAATAAAGAGGAAATACAAAGAGTGTTTTATCTTGTCAAGAATCAGACACTGCATGCATCCGACGAAGTGGGTATTAGCCCACGAAAGCTCATGCTCTGAAAAAATTTCAGTTAGTCTTTAAGGTGCCACAGGACTCTTTGTCACTTCTGTTTTATCTTGGAAATTCTTGGTCACTGTCTTCTCAAAATCCTGGGTGGTGAGGGCTTGGGTGAACAATTGTTCAAAGGCAGGTTTGAAAAGTAAATAATAGCTTGAGGGAGAGGTGTGTGTGTGGAAATGGTGAATGGGAACGAATAGAGTCAGAGGATAATGTTTGTGTAAGGAGGATAATGTTTGCTTGATTCTTCTGGGCTTTAATTGGCTGATATCTTTCTCCTCCAATAAAACAGCCACATATACCTAGATGTGATTTGATATTCAAAATTCAAGCTGTGTTGGCCAGTTTTTGATAGGACAAACTATGTCACATGCTATTCTTCTGCCCATCATTGGATGAGTGAAACTCTTAGAATCTGATTTCCACTGCAGATGCCTTTGTTAACTGATTCAAAACTCGATTTGCAAGTATTCTATTCTTCAGTATTTGCTTAAAATTTGCTTTCCATTAATATTCCTGCCAGTAAATGTGTTTGCAAAACGATTATTCATAGAAAGTGTACACAATGGACAAATATATAATTTAAGTACTGTCGGTTTGAAAGTCTCACCTGATATTTAGAGTGTAAAGGTGTTAAGGGCAGGGATGCTCCCTATTGTGTTTTTTGTACAGTGCCTACCACAATGGAGCTATTTCAGTAGGGGTTCCTATGCTACTATAGTGCAAATAATTAATAGTAATTATATAATACGCAGTGCCTTTAAAAACTGGAGACTTAGTTGGATAAACCTGGAAAGGAGGGATAATTTCTGCCCTTATGCTCGTATCTGTGCTCTTATACCTAACAACTGTGATGCAACATCACTGGAGTTGGTCCACAATGTTTAATTACAATTCCAAACAACTCTTTAAAGATTTGCATGATACATCAGATCATTAGCAATAACATTCTGCCATAACATTGCTCTGCATCACTGAGCTACGGTGAGCATTTTCCAGGATTAACTTTGCTCTGCTTCTCAACTGGTGTTGATGGGTTTAGCAAGATTTTTCTTAGCCAGTGTGGAAAAATGAACACTCTTAGTTCTTGAGCTTTTTAACAAGTGCATGAGGCCAGATCATCCCCTCTCATTTTTGCCACAGAGGGGATGTAGCTAGTGGAAAACCCACTAATGCAGCTTGAAATCTGCTGGAGGAAAGCTAAATTATATCTCTTCAGTACCTCTCCCCACCCCTATCCCCACGTATACGATCTGCATGTCTGTGGCTGGGCAGCTGTTGGTGAGTGGGCATGAAGCAAGGGGAAAGAGGCTGAAGGTAGCACCAGTCCCAGCAAGCCTGGAGAGGAATACCATGTCCGCAGGGCTTAAATTCTCAGAGTATTTCCCAGAGCCCCCCATTCGGGGCTCTAGGCTTCAGCTGTGAAGTGGGAGGTCTCGTGGCTTCAGCCCCCCCAGGGTGCACCAGGGCATGTGGCTTCAGCCCCATAGGACACACTGGGGCTTGGGGCTTCAGCCCTGCAGGTTTTAATATACTTACCAGAGCTCTGTTGTGAACTGCTCCAGCTGAATTTGTGCCCCAGACACCAGTGTCTGAATGGGAAGCAGGTTGACAATATAACTCATGATTCACAGTGAGTTAATCTCTAGTGAAGACATCAATAGAGCTGGAGGGCTCTGCTCTTTGATCTCTCAGGAGGCAAATTTCATTTCTTCCCTTACCAGATAATTACACTGTAAGGGTATTTCTACAGCAGTGGTTCCCAACCTTTTCTCTGCTGTGACACTCCTCGAGCTCAAGGGGTTCTTTTCCCTGCCCCCCGCCGCCTCACGGCTGTAGGAGGGAAGGGTTGGGGCAGAGGAGCCAAACTGTTGTTCACACTGGAGGGGAGGGGGAAGAGAGGGAGATTGAGCTCTGATTGATTGATTGCTCCGCCCCTGGAGGAGGTGGGGCAGTGTGGCAGACGGCCAATCAGAAGGTGGCTTTTCCCCCTATCCGCCTTGTTCTCACGTGTACTTTTCAAAAAATTCCATGGCACACCAGTCTCGGCCTGACAGCACACCAATTGGGAAATACTGGTCCAAAGTTCAGAGACTATACCGACACAGGTATGTTGGCATAGCCCCATAGTGCAGACAGAGACTACATCACCAGAAGGAGGTTTTCCATTGGTGTTGAAACACCACCTCCCCAAAGCATTAGTGACATTAAGAGAATGCCAGCAAGTTAAGAAAGTATAGGCTGGATGAATGGACTACAAGATAGACAGAAAGCTGGCTAGATCGTTGGCTCAAGGGGTAGTGATCAATGGCTCCATGTCTAGTTGGCAGCCAGTATCAAGCGGAGTGCCCTGAGGGTCAGTCCTGGGGCCGGTTTTGTTCAATATCTTTATCAGTGATCTGGAGGATGGCGTGAACTGCACCATCTACAAGTTTGCAGATGACACTAAACTGGGAGGAGTGGTAGATACACTGGAGGGCAGGGATAGGATACAGAGGGACGCAGACAAATTAGAGAATTGGGCCAAAAGAAATATAAGGTTCAACAAGGACAAGTGCAGAGTCCTGCACTTAGGATGGAAGAATCCCATGCACTGCTACAGAGTAGGGACTAATGGCTAGGCAGCAGTTCTGCAGAAAAGGACCTAAAACAAGAGGCTGAATATGGCTCAACAGTGTGCCCTTGTTGTCAAGAAGGCTAATGAAATTTTGGGCTGTATAAGTAGGGGCATTGCCAGCAGATCAAGGGACATGATAATTCCTCTATGTTCGACATTGGTGAAATCTCGTCTAGAGTACTGTGTCCAGTTTTGGGCCCCACGCTACAAGAAGGATTTGGAAAAATTTGAAAGAGTCCAGCGGAGGGCAATAAAAATGATTAGGGGGCTGGAGCATGTGAGTTATGAGGAGAGGCTGTGGGAACTGGGATTATTTAGTTTGCAGAAGAGAAGAATGAGGAGAGATTTGATAGCTGCTTTCAACTACCTGAAAGGGGGCTCCAAAGAGGATGGATCTAGACTGTTTTCAGTGATACCAGATGACAAAACAAGGAGCAACAGTCTCAAGTTGCAGAGGGAGAGGTTTAGGTTGGATATTAGGAAAAACTTTTTCACTAGGAGGGTGGTGAAGCACCGGAATGGGTTACCTAGAGAGTTGGTGGAATCTCCTTCCTTAGGCCTTGTGTACACTACCGGCTGGATAAATGCGTAGAGATCAATCTATTGGGGATCGGTTTATTGCGTCTCGTCCAGCTCGCCAAAAGGCGCAAAGCAGAGTCGATGGGGGAGCCTGCTGTCAACCGCTGCCACCGTGAAGACGGCAAGTAAGTCGACCTAAGATGCGTCGACTTCAGCTATGGTATTCACGTAGCTGAAGTTGCGTATCTTAGGTCGACCCTCCCTGCTATTGTAGACCAGGCCTTAGAGGTTTTTAAGCTCAGGCTTGACAAAGCCCTAGCTGGGAGAATTTAGTTGGGGATCAGTCCTGCTTTGAGCAGGGGGTTAGAGTAGATGGCCTTCTGAGGTCCCTTCCAACCCTGATATTCTATGATTCTATGAGAAACGCTCTTCCATCAACATAGCTGTGTCTACACTGGGAGTCATATCCGCAGTTATGTCCATCAGGGGTGTGGCTGACCTGCATAGCTATGCAGAGATACCTTTCAAATGTAGACCAAGCTGAAATGAAGCATCACAGTGAAGCAAAAATAATACCCATCTCTATATCTTTTTCCATTGGTATTGCTGCTGAACTCAACAGAGCTAGATTCCTATGTAGACTGCCACTTCAATGGTTTGAATGGAGTATTCTACCTGCATCTGAGAACCAATGTGGTAAAAATCAGAGGTGGGTTTTGTCTTCTCAGCCCTTGGTGGGTCCAAGTTTGGAACTGCAGAGTCACAGTTTGGATCCAGATCTTATTTTATCCAAACCCAAAAGTTCAGGCAACAGGGAAGAGGTTTAGATAATAATTTCATTTTATGCCTCTTTGAGGACTACATTTTCTTTTTTAAAAAAATCCTCTTTTTTTCCAAATAAACCTTCAATATCAGAGTCTGTGTGCACACACTAACCTTTTATATTTTTACAAAATCTATTTCTAAAACTAAAGCTGACCCCCTAGAAAGCAGAGAATGAAACCCAGCCCAAAATTACATAAGAAAAACTGTTCTCACTGTTCAGCTGTGTGAATGGTATGTGTGGATTATGATTAACTCATGCTGTTCTCCTTTCAGTCTGTGCAAAAGTGCCCAGTGGCAAAGGATGGGCAGCTACATAGCACTGTAATGAAATTATGAACAGTGTTTGTTTTTTTTCCCAGCCCAGAATTTCTGTGATTTTCACTAGGACAATGAAACAATAAGGATAAAATAAAGACTCCAAAGATATGATACTTACAATGAATTCATTGGCTTTAGAGGTTGCTACTGTAGTCAATTGTGCCGTGGCCTCAAGTTTCATAGAATATTAGAAATGTAGGGCTGGAAGGGATATTGAAAAGCCACCCTTGCACTGAGGCAGGACCAAATAAACCTAAATTACCTTGAAAGGTGTCTGTCCAGCCCTTTCTTAAAACCTCCCAGTGATGGGGATTCCAAAACCTCCCTTGGAAGTCTATTCTAAAACCTAATTATCCTTATAGTTAGAAAGATTTTCCTAAATCTCCCTTGCTAAAGATTAAGCCCATTACTACTTGTCCTATCATCAGTGAACATGAAGAACAATTGGTCACAGTCCCCTTTATAACAGTCCTTAATATACAGTACTGGAAGACTGTTATCGTGTCTCTCTTCAGTCTGATTTTCTCAAGACTCAACATGCTCAGTTTTAACCTTTCCTCATAGGTTAGGTTTTCAAACCTTTTATCATTTTTGTTGCTCTCTTCTGGGCTCCCTCCAGTTTGTCTATATCTTTCCTGAAGTCTGATCCCCAGAATTGGGCACAATACTCCAGCTGACGCCTCACTAGTTCTGAGTAGAGCAGGACAATTATTTCCTGTTTCTTACAACACTTCTGCTAATATACTTTAGAATGATATTAGTTTTTTGTGCAATTGCATCACACTGTTGATTCATATTTAATTTGTGATTGACTATAACCCCCAGTTCCTTTCAGCAGTACTACAACCAAGCCAGTTACTCTGTTGTGTACTCATCTTATAATACAGTAGACTCTTGATTATCCAGGATGATAGGGAAAAAATTAATCCTGGTTAATAAAATCCCAGATAATCAAGAGCCATAGGAAATATGGGAGGTTGGGGGTGGTGTGCCGGCCACCCTGCGCCCTGGGGAGACGGTGGGGGGGGGGGGCGCCGGCCGCCCCGCCCCCTGGTGGGAGGGATGGGGTGCGCCAGCCCCCCTGCGCCCGGGGGGGCGGACTGGGGGGGGGTGTGCCAGCGAACACACCCGGAACGAGTGAAGGACCCGTCACCAAAGACCCGGAGCGCTGCCAGGTGAGTAACAATTAAAATGGCGGCTGATGCCCCCCCTCCACCCCCCTCCCTGGGCTCAGGACGGCCAGCGCACCGCCCCCACCCCTCAGGGCGCAGGGTGGCTGGCACACCCCCCCTCCAAACCCCCACCGTGCCGCCAAAAACCCAGAGCGCCGCCAGGTACTGTGGGGGTCCTGGGGGGCCCAGGGCCTGGGGCAAACTGCCCCACTTGCCCCTCCCTCCTCGGTGGCCCTGTTCGTGGTTTTGTTGTTTTGGGTTGGGTTTTTTTGCTTAGAGCATCATCCTGGTTAACCCGCAACCCAGGTAACCTGATGCCAGATAATTGAGAGTCTGCTGTAATTTATCTAGAACACATTTCCATAGTTTGCTTATGAGAATGTCATGTGTGACTGTGTCCAAAGTGTAACTAAAATCAAGTCATAGCATGTCTACTGCTTCTCCCTATCAGATAAGCCAGTAACCCTGTAAAAGTTTACTATCAGCTAGTGAGAGTTTTTTTGTTTTGATGATTGTAATTACTTCTAATTCTATAACTTCCCACTGGAGTTTGCCAGCTCCTGAAATGCTGGATTGAGCTTCTAGAGGTCTTACCCTACGGTACAACAATAAAGAGTACCAGAGCCTTCTAACACCATTTCCCAGAATGCTTGGAGGTGGGGATGGGATATGGGATTGAATGGACTAGAAACTTCTGCTGAGACCAATAGGGTGGCTTCTGCCTCGGGTGAGGGGGGCGGAAATATGGGCAAACCAGGCTGTTCCTGCTTCAGCCGGTTGGTAGAGTTTCAACTGAAAATGTTAAAATTATTTAGTGTTTACACTGTGGAAAATCTAGAGCCCCTCAGTCAGGATCAGGGCCCCTGTGTGTTAGGTGTGGACTAACAAATATGAACATACATCAGTCACTGTCCTGAAGAGCCTACAATCCAAGTCAGTTTTGTAATAAAACCGTTATTTTTCTGATTTACCTGCAGACTCTCGAGTAGTAACAAGCACGATCCACAGAATTGGCCCCCTAACCCAGACAGGCAAATGCACGTTATGGGGAAATGTAGGTGGGTTTTCCTTCCAAAAGCATTCATTCTGCAAAAGCAAAATTCATGAACTGAACTCCTTGCTGCTATTTACTGACAGAACTTCCTCCTCATTTCCAGCCTCCACTGGGTAGGAATAATGGGAAACAATTGGCTAAGAAGTGTTTACAAATCTCAAAACATAAAATATTGGTGGAGTATCAGAATTGGGTGCAATCATATCTAGGCATGACTGAAAATCCATTGATGGTGGCTTGGTGCCCTAGTAGCATAGGAGGAAGATCAGTCACATTAAATGTAAACAAAACCCTTATCTCCTACGCTCTCTATACAACTATTTTTTAAAAAAATATGTATTTAATTTGAGAGCAAAGTAATGGTGTGGTTATATAACCTTGCTAAGGACCTCATAAAGCTAGGAAATAATGGCTTTGCATTTTTAGCTTTCCACTGACTTGGAGATTTTGTGTTTGTTAAATCAGACCGTCTTTTAGCGGTGATGCAATAACTAACGTAAACTAATTGCGTTTGGACCACTTAAGCAGATCGCTTCCCCTTATTTGTGCTGTTGCTTGGTCGAACAAAGTACAGTGCGCGTTGTCCTGGGGATTAGGCTTGTGTTTTTGTAAGTGCTGGATCTGTATCTAATTTTGGATGGGGGTTAAAACCATGTAAACAGGTAAACATGTGCCCAGCGTATTAAGTGGCAGCCAAATGAATGCTGCGGAGCTGTTTGAGATTCATTTTTATCATTGCAGAAGTGACAAAGAGTCCTGTGGCACCTTAAAGACTAACTGA
>ML677385.1:6547203-6634818 GCA_007922305.1 Dermatemys mawii | reverse complement strand
AAAAAATTTCAGTTAGTCTTTAAGGTGCCACAGGACTCTTTGTCACTTCTGCAATTCCAGACTAACACGGCTACCCCTCTGATTCATTTTTATCATTAAACGTCTGTTAAAAGCATTCTCTGAGCTGTCCTTTTCTGAGCTAGAGATGTGCACAGTATGTTGAAAGTATTTTCCTGTTTATCAATAATTTTTGTTGTCTCTGGTTTTGGTGACAATGGTCTCGAGACATCCAAGTATAGCTTTTGTCTTTCCCGGCATCCCAACCGAGAAAGCAGACTGAAGGGATTTCAGTCTCACTTGAAAGGAGTAAAATGCTGGCAAGAAAACCAGCAATCAGGGAGAATCTGGCTGACTTCTTTACAAGCTGGATACTCAGCCTGGGGTTAGTCAAAAGGTTTGCTGCGAGGTTTGTGGTTTCACATGGTTTCAGCTCAAAGCCAGATGCAACTTCGTGGATTTGGCAGACTTTGAATGTAGAGCTCATTTGAACTTGAAACTCCAAATGCAAAATGTAGAGTGTCTGAACCCATATAAAATTGAAGAGAAGACATGCATTAATTTCTGCAAACCGAGGCCTGGTCTACACTGCGGGGAAGGGAAATCAATCTAAGTTATAATGTAGCTGAAGTCGACGTACTTAGACCTACTTACTGCTGTGTCTCCACTGCGGTGAGTTGACTGTTGCCACTCCCCCGTCAACTCTGCCTGCGCTCTCGCAGCAGTGGAGTACTGGAGTTGACGGGAGAGTGCTTGGGGGTCAATTTATCGCGTCTAGACCCCCACTGGATTAATCACTGCCCACCAATCCAGCAGGTAGAAACAGACATACCCTGAGATTGCTGAGTTTCCCTTACCTGTTCCAACACAAAGTCAATAGGGAAACAAAGACTTTAATTTATCCCTTTATCGGGAGCTTCCGTTCCTTCATTTTATAATTATCGCACCTCTCACATACTCAAGAGAAGACACTTAACCTGCTGTCAATGGATAAAAGGTGCAGTAGCCTCCTCTGAAAAAGCAGCCCCATCCTACAACCAACCCCCTCTAAGTCAGATGCGGGCAAACTTTTTGGACAAAGGGTCACATCTAGATATGGAAATTGTATGACAGGCCATGAATGTGCACAAAATTGGGAGTTGGGGTGTGGGCTCTGGCTGGGTGTACAAACTCTGGGGTGGGGCCAGAACTGAGGAGTTCAGGGTACAGGAGGGGCTCTGGGCTGGAACTAAAGGGTGCAGGAGGGAGGGAGAGGGATCAGAGCTGGGGCAGAGGGTTGGGGTCAGGGATGGGGGCAGAGGGTGCAGGCTCCAAGTGGTGCTTACCTCAAACAGCTCCCGGAAGCAGCGGCATGTCCTTCTCCAGCTCCTATGTGAAGGCACATCCAGGAGGCTCTGTGTGTTGCTCCGTCCACAGGCGCTGCCCCTGTAGCTCCCACTGGCTGCAGTTCCTAGCCAACCAGAGCTGTGGGGGCCACACTTGGGCCTTAGGCAGCATGTGGAGCTGCCTGGCTGCCCTACATGTAGGAGCCAGAGAGGGGGACATACCACTACTTCTGGAAGCTGGGCTGAACCACGGCATGCGTGGAGTGGGGCCAACCCCCAGCCCCGCTCCCTGGCAGGAGCTTGAGGGCTGGATTAAAACGTCTGAAGGGCCGGATGCAGTCCCTGGGCCGTAGTTTGCCCACCCCTGCTCTAAGTGCTGTTCAGTTGCAGTGTAAAGTGTCTTCTCCACAATTTCCTCCCTTATGGACAGAGAACATCATCTCTGCAATATTCCCCCTGCATGATCCATAGGAACTGGGATCTGCAAGAACATGCAGGGCCAATTCTGCCCCCTGAATGCTGCTCGGGAGACACACAGGAACCAAAAATGAGGCATGGTGGGCCAAGGGAAAATTATTCTGGTAAAGAAGCAACATAAGGCTAACAGTCCACGCTTCTGCACAGGGCAGGTTCAGGGACAAACGGGAAGGGGAAGATCTGTTGCTGTAGCACTTGGCACTGAGGGTATTCTGGGCTGCAGAGCAACCTGTATGGAGCCTGAGAGAGGCTTCTGTAAGTTAGAGCAGCTCTTGAGGCTGCTTCTCAGATGAATTGGCAGAGCATCTGGACCTCCACAAGAGAATATGCGGGGCAATGGCACTCCACTGTTGAAGCAGTGGAGGTCACCTTGAAGTGCCATTGAAGCGCTTTGAAGTGCTGAGGGGTATGATGGCAACATGCCAGGAGCCTGCAGACTTGCTTTGAGCTGGTTGGCCTGCAGGCTGGCTGTGCATAACAGATTGTAGGGCTACTATCTGAGCCTTTGATCATGTAAATTTGAATCTGAATACAGTAGCTGAGACTCACTGTTGACTTTGAGTCTAGAGTGACCAGATGTCCCAGTATTATAGGGACAATCTCGATATTTGGAGATTTGTCTTGGAGAGGTGCCTATTATCCCGCACCTCCTGTCTCAATTTTTCACACTTCCTGTCTGGACACCCTAACTTTAACCTATGGGCTCAGATCATGTTGTGAGGAAAAGCACGTGCCCAATATGAAAACATATGGCTTTAATCATTTCAGCTTTAGTCTGGGGCACCAGGTAGGCAAATAGCCATCTTACGGGATATCTCCAATGGTAACCAGTAGCAATCAAGCTCTGGATTTTCAGGGATTTTTATTTAGTTTATACATTGGCACTGGGCCAATGTTATTCCTTAAAAATAATCCATGAGAACAGATCTTTACCTGCATACCTCTGAGCTTCAGCAATTCCTTTTCCTGAGTTTAGAGCAATTTTTCACATTCTCGCACCCCAGCTAGAAACCGATTATTTAAATATAGTGAAGTGTGTGATATAAAATGTTGTAGGCCATGAAATTCCACTCCTCACTCACCCCCTAGCTCCCATGTAGGCGTGGCTATTCCGGCATATATGACATGTAATAACTCAATGTTCCAGGGCCTTCCCAACAGATCATTGCATATATCTTCAATACCAAAGGTAACTGAAAAATGGGCTGCTTCAGGTTTACCACTGAATTCTTCGGTGTAAGTCAGACCTTTGGTTTTAGTTTGACAAAGGCTTCATCCTGTTGATTTCCTTTTATTCATTGCAAAGAAAGGAAAATTAGAGCATAATCTGGCTTGTATAGAACGTGCAAAAGATGTAACACACGCAACAGCTATGTGGAACAACCCAGAATTTTGGAATCACAATAAGCATTGATTAGTCAGAAAAGTAACAGGGATGAACTTTGGTTCAGTTTTCAGTTCATGCTAAATCCCTACATTTTTTTTCAAAAGCAACAGAATGATAACTGAAGGCTGAATTTATCTTTCACCCGTCTCCCTCCCATTCCTTAATATTTGCATTTTGAGTGGGATGCTTACCATATTTTTTTAGCTAAGAAATACTCTAAGTAGAATATGCAGGTTGCTTTTAACAATACACAATTATGTGCAATGGTTAAAAGGTCCTGGTAAGTGGCCAGGTGCTCTGATTCACTGATGTAAATCTGGAGTTCCTCTGGATTTACACCAGTATAACTGAGAATTAGAATCTTCTCTTTGACCCCTAACTAAAAAATCTTGAAATGAATTTGTGGGTCTTCGGTCAGGGCCTGGCAGATCCAAGTCCACAATGTAAAAGTACCAAATGTAGATTGTCACAATTAATGTAGCCTTCGTTCAGCTGTGGCTGCAGAGTGAGATGGAAACTGAAAGGAACTCCATGTAAATTTTAATGTAGGCAGACCTGCCTTTCCAGTTCAAAGGTCATTGAAACAGCAAGGAAGAGATCATGTGGCTGCATTATGGGCTGTAGTTGATCATGGACAGATGGGGACGTTCACTTACAGTATTCTCAGCTACCTTAGAATCATGAAATTAAAAACAACAGCCCTGGTGTTCAGCTGGAGGAATGAGGGGGAGGGAAGGAGAGTGGCATTCAGACCTTCCCTTCAAAGTATTTCTGTGAGGATTAATTAGCTGAAATCCTTTGTTTTTCTCTCTTCAGGAAAGTCCACTGAGAATTTATTGCTGAGCCACTAATGAATTTTTAAACTGCCAGGGAGTAATGTAAATAAGCGTGATCCACATCTGTTACACTACCATTATCAGGTCAAAGTACATCACAAACGCTACTGTTTCAAGTAAAGGGTCCATTCAGAGGTGGGCAGAGGGTGTTTATAGAAACCATGCATAGCACTGTGGGTTAGAGCAATGAAATTGGAACCCCTTAACTGCATTTGAAAGAGCTTCCATTAAAAAAAAAAAAGGTATGATGATTGCAATGTGGTGTCCAGAAAAAGAGTATTTTTTAAATTAGCACTTGACAATAAATTTTTTTTTTCAGTTTCATTGTAGTAAGCAGGTAAGAATGTGGTATAGGGCCCAAAGTCTATTGATATCAGTGGAAAAACAACTGTTCCAACAATGGGATTTGCATCAGGCCCTTACATGGAGGAATGTGTGCACCCAATGTATGTTCTAGGGGTGTAAACCTGACCATTGGCATTGCTTCATATGTGACTTCATTTTGTTCCAGTGGCTTAATTACAGTATGTGAATAGACTCTATTATAACTGCTGCAGCAAACCAATGAAGATGCTCCTTAATAAATTTTAATTACTAAATGGTATTAATTTAGCCCTAACCCCTTTATTTTTAATTATTACTGTGTTTAGCGTTCATGGTCTCTTTTGAAAAAAACTTGACCTAATGATGGGTGTGATTTTAGGAAAACTTGTCTCCAGTATTATTATTGTTTAGCTTATGGAGCGGAAAACAGAACTCTCCTGGTCTTGAATAGACAATCACCCCTTAAAACAAACTTCTCTAAAACCAGTAGTGAGACTGGCACACTAGGTGCTTAGTGCAGAGTCAATGGAAAGACACCCATTAACTTCAGTGGGTGTGGATCAGGCTCCAGGATCACAAAATTATCCCAAATCAGCTCAGCGCCCTTCCTTCTCCATCAAATATTCTCTAATCTGCAGGTGTTTTGGGAGCTGGTTTTTGGGGAAAGAGAGCCTTTTAAAAATTAAAATACTAAGTATTCTAGCAATATATAAAGTGGGTTACCCTGCAGGGGCCCAGAATATAACTTTTGAGAGGTCTTAGTTATGGGAAGGCTCAGGTGCTCTTTCATTTATTCTGCGCTAGAGCCAGTAATATAGAAGAATGCCTGGCCAGGGTTCAGGCTCCCCTTGCTGTTAATTTAAAGCTGCAATACAGATGTTCATTATAAAATCAGAATAACTGCACATATCTCCCACTCCTGTAGGCCAGCCACCAGTCAGCAAATATGAAGGGCCAAATCCTCCACTGGTGTAACTGGCATAGTTGCACTGACTTAATTGACACTAGCTGGGGATTTGACCACGTATCTCCCACTCTTCATATTCAGTCCATTCCCACAAAAAGGAAAAAAAACAGCAGCAGCAAGCTTCAAAGAATGTTCATGCTCAGTGATAAGCAGGTCCTTCCCCCCCACCCCTCAAAGACACAATGTCTTATTGAGATAATAGAGACTCCTTTGACTTGGTAGGTTTTAAATTGGGGGACAGATATTTCAGAACTCTTTATCCAGTATCCAGAAAAGGAGGATCTGCTCCTTGATGGCCTCAAGAGCTGTTCTGGTTCCACAGGGCTTATAAAGTAGCATTAACACAACCTGCATTCCAAATATACATCCTATGTTTATAAGCTTTACTGTATGCAGACTGCAAGTAGAGTATTCTCTTAAGCCAAGGATGGGGAAAATTCATGGCTGGGTTGAACATGGCTGATGCAGTTCTGCAGTGTGGTCCACACCTGTCCTTCTCTTCAGTACAAAGATGAATCTCATATGTTACCCGCACAAATTTCTCTATCCCTTTCACTCTATAGGGACACACACCTTTACCCAGTTTCTAGGGCTCAGGGCACATCTTTCTGTGGCATGGCAGGATCTTTAGCCACTGAAAGAGCCTTACACAGTAATATTCTTATCCTCTATTTATTGACAATTTTCAAACAAGCAGAATATACATGCTAAGCACACAGTGTCATGCTCATGAATCCTGGGACAGGCAGGCAGGCTTCCCCTGTATATGACAAGCAAGTCAGTCTCTGGATCTTAGCTGCTGCATGTCATCGTCGTGCAGAAAGGTCCTGGCAGCTCCTTATCTTAGGCTGGGTCTTGGAGGTGAGTTCTTTTCCTCAGGAGGTTCCTTATCTCCTTTGGTCTTCTTCCAGCCCTCTTCCTTCTTCCTTCTGCTTCTGTTACTTCTGATCTTCTTTCTCTCCTGATCTCCTTCTTGGACTCCAGTTTATATAATGAAACTTGAACTTGCTTAGCTATACCTTAACCAGTTATCTTAGTGTAATTTTACTAACCAATCATACCCCACCACCTTAACTGATTTATACTTACCAAAATTAATTATACAGCAGATAGAAACAATTATAAACAAGGCGGAGATCACAGTGTCAAACAATAGGAAAGTGTAATGACAATGATCATACAATGAGGATTCCACAACATTGTCTATTGATAAGCAGTTTCTTGCCAGACAGAATGGTGTTACTTAAGTTTTCTTTACTCATCTTGAGATCTGTTTCTTTATCTGGTGACAGTGGGGAGCTATCAGGGCAAAGTCCCCTTCTCACAGCCTGGTGTGATACTCACATTCCATCTAAAATGTATGTGACTCCAGGCCTACAGCTAATGGCTGCTGCCTCTTCAGTCTGGCTGCAAAAGGTGGCTTTGGTTCAGGCCTTCCAGCGTGGCTACAGAAAAGCCATATAGTTACACATAGAGTTTGTGGATCAGATTCTGATTTCACTTACACCAGTGACACTTAAAGTAACACTATTGGAGCCAGTGACGTTACCCTGAATTTACACCGATATAATGGAGAACAGAACTTGGCCTTCCTGGTACACAGTTTGGCCATTCTGGCTTTTAGAGGACTCTTGAATAGTAAAAAACTTGTAAACTTATATGTAGTGTATAGAAAAAGGGTAGTAGGCCTATAAATTCTGAATGCCATTAGAAAGCCCTAAGTCTGTTTAGAGGAATACCACATTACCCCACTGGCTTCTGATGGCTTCTAAAATCTAGAACACAGTCAGAGCCACAGTATCTGTACAGCTAGGGCTTGCATGTGTGTGTATATTTAATAAACATAGATATTTGGGTCCAATTGTGCCCATAGGGTTTCTTAAAATTTTGTTGCATATACAGCAAAAGACACACCACCGCTGGAATGTAGACAAGAAATTCTTCAGCAGCCAGCATAATGGAATAACTTGAGAACTGAGTAACTGTCTTAAACTCTTGCACTTGATCTAATACTGGCTTATGAATCACAATGAAATTCATACCACTTTTAATTGTGGAAATCTATTCTAGATTCACTTGTACCGGGGGCACATGCTGGGTGACTGCTGCTGCTTAGTTACTATTTGTAAGTTCACACTGTTTCATTTACAAGTGCTGAATCAGAATATATTTGCCATGACCTGGATAAATCACATACATTTCCTATCTAGATGGAGCTTTCCATGATTTTGTGCATCTACTTTTGACAAATGAAAAACATCGGCTAAAACATTCAAACCTTAAAAAAAACCCATTAAATCAGGGAAGCCACTTAATCTCCAATGCCTCTGCTCCGCATCTGTAAAATGGAGATAATACTTCCCCTTTGCCATCGTTGCCTTGTTTATTTAGATTGTAGGCTTTCCAGGACAGGGACTATCCCCTATTCCGTGTATGTACCATGCCTAATACAATGGGACCCTGGTTTGAGTTGGGGTATGCAGGAAATAAAATAATAGCAATATTGCTACTGTTTTAAATATGCAAAAAACAGCAACCAAAGGTAATTATGGTAATGCAACTTCAGAGCTGAGATTTTAATCACACAGAAGCTAAGAAATTCAAATGTGTGGTAACCCAGGGCTGTAAATTGTCTGCCTCATGGGTTAATAGCATTCTCTTACCGTATGTAACATTAGCACTAATAGCTTAGTTTTCAGTTCTGCTCTTGGTTAGGCAGGCATGACTTCCTATTCAGGCAGTGGGACTACTTATGGTAATAAACACTACAGTTTGTCAGCAGGATGAGGCCTTCCCTTGCCAACTGTAACTAGCTGAAAATTTTGAACTGGATTTTCTGCTAGACAAGGGTGACTGGAAGCAAAAGTGAAACTAACGAGTGTGTTGACATTGTCCACACTGATGAAATATGAAAAGAAAAAAGGTGGCATCTGTGTTGAAAATGACATTCATTTTTAATAATCTGAGGTGGTGTCAGTTAAACAAGGACATTTTGTGTTTAACGTGATTTTTAATCATACCGTGGCCTATTAAAAGGTGGAGCAGGGGGGAGGGGGAGAGAAGACACCAGTGCACGTATTTACATGTGCAATCTACTATGGCTATCACTAAGTAAAGGTAAAATGCATATATGCATTTATTTGAATGTGTGATCTAAAAATTACACATCCAAATAATGGCATCATCACCTTGAGAGTGACAGAACATTGATGCATCAGCACCCCTGGCTTCATAAGTGCATATTTATTTGCATGTTTAATCATAGTAATGACAGGTGCAATTATTTCAGTGAAGATGTCTGGATAAATGTACTCCATGCACCTTTCAGATAGTATGGAAAATAATGTGCTGTACCTATGCACTATTTTACTTTCACTCATTTAGAACGTGTTTCATTGAGTGTTTTTTCCATACTGTACTTTGGGGCATCCCTCACTGAGTTCTATGTACTGCACCTACCAAGTTTAAACTTTTACATGAAAAGAATTTTCATTATCTGAACACAAAGAAGCATCTGACCATTTTTTTTCCCCTCTAAGTGAAAAAAAATAGATTTTTAGTTGGATAGTTCAAAAATAACTAAATGGATTTTATGCAAACCTTCCAGAGACAGCCACTTCCAGGCAAAAAACATGCATGATACATTTCTACCCGTGAGGCTGTCTGAGAGGAAAAGAACAAGACAGGGAAAATAGGAGTATAGAATGAAAAGGCCATTTTATTTGAAGTAATCAGCATAGTTCTATAAACCAGTTGGTAATACTTTTTTACTGACATAAAGAGTTCAGTGTACAAAACTAGTGTATTACTCATCATCAGCCATAAATATGCTAATGAGAGACAGACCAAAGCCACAGAACTTCTATTCCAATCCAGATTTCCAAAACCATCTCTCACTTCCCTCTCATCCCATCCCCCACAAAGTTCAGGGATTTTTCTTAATGCCCATCTCTAATTATAATGTACTTTGCATTTCCATAGCATCTCTCATTTGTAGATCTCAAAGCACTTTGCAAACCCCAATTAAGCCTCACAAGACCCTGGTGCTATAGGAAAGTATTATCAACTTCACTTTATAGATGGATAAACTGAAGCATGGACAGATTAAGTTCTGCAGCTTACCCGAGGTCACAGGGGAAGTCAACGGCAGAGCCAAAAATAGAATTTAGGAGTCCTGACTGAGTCGCTTGATCTACTCAGTCAACCAGACTTTATCAGTCTGTAGCATATTACAAACAGAATTTTAGCTGCTTTGCAGGCTTACCACAGTCTTAAACACAGTAAAACTGTCCCCATTTTCTTGGGCTTCAGTGGCATTGAACTCCAGGTTGAATAGAGAAGAGTTTCACTTGTTCTCCCCTTTAATTACAAGCAAAAGGAAGCTGATATTCTTAGGTATGGATAAGAGAGGATGAAAGGTTTCTGAGTTAATCTGAATCTAATCCAAAGCATGTACAAGATACTGAGAAACTCTGCTTTTTGTTCTGTGCCGTGAGTAGCTGTCGTAGCTATTGAAGATGGAAAATCAGGCAGCTGGGTGTATTTTGGTCTCACTTCCCTTGCAGAACTGTGTGACACTGGAGTTGCACTTTTGCAAGGCTGAGCAGGACACAGCCTTTGTGCTCTAAGAAATACTGACTCTGTTACAAGCAAATATAAACATTGCAGCTTTTTTTTCCGGGGCAAATGGGAGACACAAAGATGCAAGACCCTGATGCTGTGATTGGCTTTCAATCTTTCACCGCCGCCATTCTCTCTGTCATGAATCACCTCTTATTTTATAGCCCCTCAATATCTCCTCCCATCCACCACTGCTTCAGTAACTGCAGCCAAAGCAATTGCCCTGAACACAACCCTAATGTGCGAAGGGAAAAGCTGTTTGCATTACTTCTCTTCAGTCTGGCCACTTCTGACCATTGCTGAGCACCTGCAGCTCTCACGGACTTCAACTGGAGGCTCAGAACATCTGAAAATCAGGCCCTCAAACATTTAATGAGTTCCGTGTTAAGCCAGATATATTTCCCAGGCATCGGTCCCATTTTTTGCTTTAATTTGTAAGGACCCGATCCCATGAACTTTCATATACATAATTTTACTCTCATGAGTAATTCATCCTTTGGGGAAGTGGGGAGAACCTCAAGGATTTACTGAGTCAGTTTTGTAGTTGATTCACAGGATGACATTATCTATGAAAGATTGAGCCTGAAGAGATGTGGTTTATTCAATTCATAGAGCTACTCTGGTTTGAGTACACAGCGGCTGCAGAAATGAAAAGATGATGCTATTCATGGGGGGATAAAATAGAAGCATCTCTATAATAGATCAAGCTGCAAAAGGATGGAGTAGCTAATTCACTTAGTGCGGTCAGGGGAAAATGGAAACTATAAAAAATCCTCTGATGTCACATCATGTTTCACTTGCAGTTCCTGGTATGAGTGACACCCGGGTTTGGTAGGTGTGGTTTTAATTAAGCCAGCCAAAAAGTGAAAAGCAAATTAGGAGCCATTTCCAGCAATGGCTAAGAAAAATATTCCCATCAAAACAGACGCGTTAACTGAACAGGGTCAGAGTTCTACTTTGATACATGGGGCCAGACCAAGGATACCTCACTCTCGTTGTGGAAAGCTGTGTTACACAATTTAACTTAGAAGCAGCAGTCTCTCCATTTTATCCTCGTTGGCAACATCAATTTCCTCCCTTTCCTTCTGCCCTTTCCCCAGCTCTGCAATTACATTTTAAATTAACACAACTCCTTTTCATTTGAATAAGAAATAGCATGTAAAAATTTGTGCTGCAGGCAGGACAGCGGGTATAATAAATTCTTGTCTGTGGGTCCTACAAAAATAGTAGCTCTCAGTCAGCTTTGACACTATATGAACTATCTGGTGAGGTGGTACAGCTGTGGAAACATCTAGAGAGCAATGCTTGTATGTGATAAATTTAATTCCAGTATGGACTAAGGAAGGGGTACAGTACAGACTGGTCTTGTCAACCTTGAATGGTCAGCTCAGCACAATTTGGGAGGGAAAAGTGATCACATTGATTAGAGTATATTTTTTTCTGTGGCTTTTGATTCAGTGAATCATCGTACTCTGAACTACTTGGTGAGCAGGTTGATTGTAACTGGTTCCATATTCAAGGTTTTTTGGCACTATCTGGTGGATAGATAGTGTCTTTTGGAGAATTTGCCCATTCTGTGGCTAACTAAGGAGGTGGGGAGAACTGGTCATGGTGTTTCCTATCAAGGAGGGACTGCAGGGCTAAAGAAGAATTCAGAGAGGAGAGCTGCAGTACGAAGCTTTTACCCTGTGATTGCTCCTGAAGGGAGAGGAAAGTAAAGGTGAAGGGGTTCCAGGCAGCTTCCAGAGAGGCTAAGAGACACCCAGATAAAACTCCTTAGCAACAGGCTGGGAAAAGCTGCACAGAGAGGTGAAACTTCAGGGAGAGCAGCTCCAAGACAGGCACCTGCAACAGGCAAAGGTAGGGAACCAGCAAGGGACTATTAGAAACCGGGTCTAGCTGGAACCCAGACGAAAGGCAGGTGTGTCTGCCCCAACCATTCCCTTGCAGGAACTGTGGTTGTCACATTATGGGGTGAAATCTGGACTAGTGAGGGGCTGTCACCCCCTGCCCTACAACCTTGGGGGAGGGGGAAGGGAGCTCACGATGCTCTGCTGTTGTATTCCCAACCTGGGCTGCTCACAAACAGGCAAATGGCATGCAGGCCACACCCTCAGTGTCTGTGAACAGCTACAGCCCTGGTCCAGCAACTCTGACCCCAGCAGGGTGACCAGATGACAATGGCAAAATATTGGAACAAATGGAGGGGGAGCCACAGGCTTCCCACCCCCACCCCACTGGACCCCTGGCTCCGGTTGAACCCCCCCTCCCACCGCGTGGGTCAGCGGTGCAGGCTCCCCCCTGCCGCGGGTCAGTGGCACAGGGCCCCCACCTGGTTCCCGTTCTGGTCAACCTCCGCTCCCCCACCACGGATCGGCAGCACAGCGCCCCACTGCTGCGGGTCGGCGGCGCAGGGCCCCCGCCTGGATCCAGTTCCAGGCGAAGCCCACCCGCACCGTGGGTCGGCAGCACAGCCCCCTCCCCCCCCCGTCCTCCCACTTCGGGCGCAACTCCCCCTTGATGAGGGTCAGTGGCACAGGGCCCCCACCTGGCTCCGGTTCTGGGTAAGTCCCCATCTCCCGTTCCTGGTCGGGGTAGGGCGCAGCCCCTCCCCCCATTCCACGCAAACTCCCCCCGCCGCAGTTGGCGGCACAGCCCCCCGCCCCGTGGCTTCGGGCGCAGCTCCCCCCTGACGCGGGTCAGCAGCACAGGGCCCCCACCTGGCTCTGGTTCTGTGCAAGCCCCCCTTCCCCGCCACGGATTGGCAGCACAGGGCCCCCAGGGCCGGGTGCAGCCCCCTTCCCGCTGCGGGTCGGTGGTGCAGGGCGCCCCCCCCCCCAGTTCCACGCGAACTCCCCCCGCAGCAGGTTGGCGGCACAGGGCCCACTCCTGGCTCCGGGTGCAGTCTCCCGCTGTGGGCCAGGCACAGGGGCAGGCGGTGCTTACCTTGGTGGGGGGAGGGCGGGGCAGCCGGGGACTCTCTGCAAGCGCTGCCCCTGCAGCTTGTGCCTGTCTCTGTGCCTGCCTGGGACCAATTCGTACGCTCCTGCTGGGAGCTGCTCCGGCAGGCAGAGAAGCAGTGAGCGGCGCACCGGCGCCTGGCTGCTGGTGCCTGCTCCTGGAACTTCTCTTGGTCCCGAATATCGGGACAAAGGGCGTCCCGACCAATGTCAGGTCGGGACACAGGACAAGTCCCCTAAAATCGGGACTGTCCCGATAAAATCGGGACATCTGGTCACCCTAGACCCCAGCAGCCTGTCAGCAACAAACCAGCCATATTCTGGCTTCCATCAGCCGTGGTTACTCTGTGCAGGGTAACCCCAACACACTCCTACTCCTGAATTTTCCCCAAAACATGTGTTCTGCATGTCCAGCCCTCTCCTGGGCAGCTGAGATATTAAAGTTCCATTCCCTCTAGGGGGTCAATATGCAACAGTTTGCTGCTTTAACAGGAGTTATCCAAACAGTTCATTTTAAACACAACACTCAATTGGTTTAGCTTTAAAAAAAATAAAATAAATAAAACTAAAACGAAAATAAAACTGCAAAGAGAGAGGTTTTAAATGAGTACAAGTATAAGATATTGAAGTCAGAAATATTTACAGGAGAAATAAAGATAAAACATTTCCTAGTAGCTAACACTTATTAAACTAGACTTGTTTTAAGTTCAGATCCTTACCACATGTTCCCAGCAACATGGCTGACCAAATTCTCAGGTCAAGATGCCCCCATCTCTAAAGTCAAAGGGCTAGTTCCTTTGTCCTGTTAGATGAAAGAGTGTGTGTGTGTGTGTGTGTGAGAGAGAGAGAGAGAGAGAGAGAGCGAGCGCGCGCCTGGGGTGTTTTTGCCCCTCATCTTATAGTCCAGTTACCCTTAGAAAAGCATTTTCCTGAGGGTTACCTCTAGATAAAGTTCCTTCTAGCTGTGAGGACAGAGACATGGGATCTCATGGTGAAAGAGGTTCCATGTTGTTGTTTGCTAAAATGCAGGTGAGTATGTCCCTGCCCCTCTGCCTTGCCAAAGAATGGCCGTTTGACAGGTGATTGACAATCTGATGACAGCTGGCTAGAGGAGTCAGTTTGTCCTTTATCTTTGAGGAACAGGTTTACCTCCTCTTCATACATCTCTGGTAAACACATTTCAGTCATCATTTCATCTTATGTTCATAACTTTACATATACTGTTATACATATACATATACATATACTGTTGTTATATACTAGGGTAATCTGCCGGTGGGCCGCAAGACAATTTGTTTACATCGACCATCCGCAGGCATGGCTGCCTGCAGCTCCCACTGGCTTCAGTGTGCTGTTCCCAGCCAATGGGAACTGTGGGAAGTGATGAGGGCGGTTGCCCACCACTACTGTATACAGTCACAGTGCTGTAAGCCTCAGAAAAGCCTCAAGGACTGCTGAGCCCAGGCTGGGGATGAAGGCCTGCTATGTGGTCACTAAGATGTTGGATTTTCAGTTTGACTTATTTGGTTACCCCAGACACAGAGTCAGCTGAGATGTGCCCCGGCTAAAGGGCTAGGGCACAGGAGGTGCAGACTGCAGCAGATCTAGAATGGCGGGACCAGGGGATGCTAGGGGCAAAGAACCCCGGCAACCCCATGATCTGACACCAGGTTGCTACAGCAGTGGGGTCAACTGCTTGCACAGACCTTGGGCACTGTGACTGGACTTCCAAAATGCTCTCTTCCTAAGAAGCAGCGGGTGTCAGATGCAGCAGGAACGTTGTGATCAGTGAGGGCAGGGGATTAGCTCCACTCATTGAACACGCTGCTGGTGCTATAGATGGAGTATAAGCTTATAGTTCTTCATGTTTGATGTTTAAAGTAGCGCTCACTGGAACATGCCAATACCACAGAATCAAAACGTTCCATAAGAATATGTGAATTTCAACAAAAATATGTTGAACACCAGGCAGGTATACAACAAAAACTTGCCTGCAAGACTGGGTTCTGTGAGAAACCTGCCTGGTTTCCTGCAGGTTTCTCACAGAACCCAGTGCAGCTCACTCCTGCAGCTCTTCAGCAGCCTGCCTGGTGGGCTGACAAGGAACTGAAAGCCTGCTAGACCTGGCTCCAAAGCTCCCAGGCTTGTAGCTTCTCAGCAGCCCAAGTTTCCAGGTTCCTCAGCTCCAGGGAATTCCACCAGGCAGACTGCCCCAGAGCCAGGACTCCCAAGGTTTTCAGAGTCCTGGTTCCTTGTCAGCTTGGAAGCTCTGACTTCCAAGCTGCCCAACTTCCTGCCTGGTAGACTGCCAGGGTTCTGAGCAGCTCAGGGAGACATGGAAACATTTTGACAAAATCAAAGGAAAATCATAGAATCATTGAATTATGGAAGATTAGGTTTTGAAGCTGCCTCAGGAAGTCATCTAGTCCAACCCCCTGCTAGAAGCAGGACCAACACCAACTAAATCATCTCAGCCAGGGCTTTGTCAAGCCAGGCCTTAAAAACCTCTAAGGGTGGAGATTCCACCACCTCTGTAGGTAACCCATTCCAATGCTTCACCACCCTCCTAATGAAAAAGTGTTTCCTAATATCCAACCTAAACCTCCCCCACTGCAACTTGAGACCATGGCTCCTTGTTCTGTCATCTGGTCCCACTGAGAACAGTCTAGATCCATCCTCTTTGGAGCCCCCTTTCAGGTAGTTGAAAGCAGCTATCAAATCCCCCCTCAGTCTTCTCTTCTGAAGACTAAACAATCGCAGTTCCCTCAGCCTCTCCTCATAAGGCATGTGCTCCAGCCCCCTCATTATTTTTATTGCCATCCATTGGACTCTCTCCAATTTGTCCACATCCTTTCTGTAGTTGGGGGTCCAAAACTGGATGCAGTACTCAGATGTGGCCTCACCAGTGCCAAATAGGACAGCATACATTTGTAGTTCTTCCAGCCTGTATTATTTCTAACTCATTATTCTGGTAGGATCTGAAGTGTAATGGAGAAATGGTGTTCTGAACAAATTGCCTTCTATGATGAGATAACTGGATCTGTGGATATGGGAAAAGCAGTGGACGTGATATATCTTGACTTTAGCAAAGCTTTTGATACGGTCTCCCACAGTATTCTTGTCAGCAAGTTAACGAAGTATGGGCTGGATGAATGGACCATAAGGTGGATAGAAACCTGGCTGGATCATTGGGCTCAGTGAGTAGTGATCCACAGCTCGATGTCTAGTTGGCAGCCTGTAAGAAGCGGAGTGCACTAGGTTCGGTCTTGGGGCCAGTTTTGTTTAACATCTTTATTAATGATCTGGATAATGGGATGGATTTCACCTTCAGCAAGTTCACAGATGACACTAAGCTGGGGGAGAGGTAGAAACGCTGGAAGGTCCCCAGCCAGTAGCAGTGCATGGGATTCTTCTGTCCTAAGTGCAGGCCTCTGCATTTGTCCTTGTTGAACCTCATCAGATTTCTTTTGGCCAAATCCTCCTATTTGTCTTGGTCACTCTGGACCCCATCCCTAACCTCAAATGTAGCTTTGACTTCTTCGAAAGAAAATTGGGGATTCCCTTTCTGCAGAAAATTTCAAAATTTTATTCCATTCCAGAATGATAAATTTTTTTTGGCAATGGAACAAGAGTTTCAGTTTCTGATTAGCTTTAGTTTAAAGCTCTACATGTTGTGACTACCAGCTATCTGTTAGAAGCTGTGTAACCCTTACGGAACCTCTCCCTCTTAGGGCAAATGGAATGGTGTGTTGGATTTCAAGGCCAAGAAGGGGACAGGGGATAGTGACTCTGTTTTTGCTGTGAGACTTTAGGAGAGCCCTTCTCTGTGGCCTCCAACCTGTCATGCATTTGGTTGGAAAGAGACCTTAGATTGCTTTATTTTCTAAAGCTTATTGCACATCAGCATGATTAATTGCATTTACTTGGGTCTTGAAAGGCACATAGATACCTTGGATGGTAGATAAGAATTGAATATAATCAATATCAAAGGTTTCTAGGACCTGGTGTGTGAGAGAGAGGATCTTAGCCTGACAATTGCTTAGTAAAACTGACCAAAAATTGACCATTAAAGTTTGTCCATAGTCAAGGACTGTGCTCAGACAGCATTGCAAATTGGCCCCTTAATTATTATTGCTGTTATCAATATTACTGATAGGCTGCTGGATTTTGAGACCTTTGAATATTAAGAAATATTCAGAGGAATTTTGTTTTCAGATATGATCTAACAACTCTAAAACTGGATCTAAAACTGCTTTGCAGTAAATGTCTCTCAGCTGCTGTGCTTCACAATACTGAAAAGGAGGTGTAAACAGAGAGAGTGAAAACACGGCTTTTAGGAGCTAAGCTGGAGGACACGACAACCTGGAATTGTTTCAAGACCCCTTGGAGTTTTCAGCTGGATTTTCCCTTCAGTAAATGAGAGGGGTCACTAGGTTATGTTTCTTTATGGCACAAATGCAGATATGGTCTGTTGCCTCCGTTATACTCTGATAATATTGTTTTCCTAGGGAGTTTACTATCGATCTGACATGCCATTACATCTTATCCCTATTACAAAATGAGGCATAATGCAAGGGAGGTCTGTTTTTCATTACTGTTGAACTTGCTGCACAGGAAGTTTCTTTAACGCAGTTCATGATGAGGTTAGGAGGAGGGGGGAGTTATTAGTTATTACCTCTGTTTCCTCTGCTGGAGTGTGGGCTTCTCTACAGTGCTCTGCCTATTCTCTTGAGGGCCGAGAAGTAATTCCACGACACTTGTGCACTCCTGAGCCTCTCTTAAGAATAGACTTCCAGTCATGACAAATTATCATTGCTGATTTTGTGACATGAACTGTTACCCATTAGAGAATGAGCTGACACCAATAAATTCATTTCACTTACAACCTCACGCTGCGTGTGAATTGAAGTTCTAGAGGTGAAAGACATAAATTTACCAGGTGGGCAGATACTCAGCTTCCCCGTAAGACTGTGCATTTCACCTCTGCTGTGTGTGTTGCGTCTGCCAGGCCAGACCAACATTAATTTTGCATAGAGTAGATTTCTCCGGTAATGCGTGTCTCCTTTCTGATTTATGTCTGTTCCTAACAGCTGTGCGAGCTGCACCACCGCAAAACCACTGGCTGTGTCTTCACCAAAACAAACTCAGCAGAGCCAAATGCAGATTGATCATCAGGTGCCCTCTGCATTATGTGATGATAATAATTAGCATTTATGTAGCACTTTCTGCCTTCTAAGCACTTTTCAGGCAATAAGTAATTAATCCTCCCTACATCCCTTTAAGGCAAGTTAGCAAGCATTGTTTATTAAATGAAAAGTAGTTTGGATATGTTTAGGTATGTATGTTAGTCATTCGGATATATATATTAGCAATTCTCTCACACTAGTCATTTGGTTAAATGGCTGAATATTTTGATCATTTGAGCAAATGATCATCCCACAATGATTTGGCCAAATGACTAAAACTTCCACCAAATGTCTAATATCGCTTCCTGACCTCAGAAGCCAAAGCCAGAAAATCGTTACATGTTCCCCAAATGAACTGATGCAAATATGGGGGGGAGAGATGTAGGGTGAGCAATGGTAAAATCCACAACTATGATTAATGGTCACGTTCACATTTTAATATGTGTATTTCAATTGCACCTAAAACCCCGAGTGAGGCTTCGGGTTCCATGCTGCTAGGTCGTACAGAAATCCAGAGTAAAAGGCAGTCTCTGCCCTGAGGAATGATTGACACTGGGCTTTTGTTAGGAAAAAAAGAAGTTTCAGCTTGGATACAACTCGACTATTGTTTGATGTATCCATTTCAGATGAGTGATAAGAAAAGCACAGTTGTACTTGTGATGTCAAGGGGGACTTTAGATTCTTCCTCCCTACTTGCATGTTTCAACTAGTTCTTTGGAAAATATTCCACCTCTTGTATAAAGGCCTATTGAGTGTGAGGAGAAAAGGGGGATTAGAGCGCAAGCATCTACCCCTCCTCCTTTTGGGGAGATGATGGGGTTGAGGCAGAGCAGTGGATGGAAGAAAACAGAAAAGGACCCACGCAGAAGCATGAAAATGAGTCCTGCTGACTGAGCTTTCTTAAATTGCAGAGCTGAAGACGTGCCTTTCCCAGTCCTTCCTAGCATAGCAGACACTGAGGACACATCCTTCTTGTGCCTCCTCTGGCTGAGGAGGTTCCTTCTTGGCCTCACCCACAAGGCCCAACCCCCCTTTGCATTTAAATCATCTCGCACACCCACTTCCGGTGTGCTGCGTTTGGCAAGTCTAGTGGGCTTATACTGAAGAGAGCATGTATAATACAAAATTTAGATGTATTTGTGTGCATATGGCCATGGAGAGAGAGGGTTGGAAAATAGGCGTTAGGTTCAGGAACTGGACTTTTCATATCTGCTAGTTCTGAGCTAAAGCTGATATGAACTTGTGACCACAAAAAAGACCCCTTTGGGGGGCTTGAGGAGCTCACCTGCCAGAGCCCATGTTGAACACAGTCTGGGTGATCTCTCATAAGATTATTAGCATGTGGGTAGGTGATGATGTTGTTTCTATGTGTTTTCTCTGAAGTGCTTTTACCTTCCAAATAAAATAGGCTTGCATGAGAAGTGCTGTGTGGTATGTTAGAACTCTTGGCAGTTCTCTGAGGGGAGAAGTGAACAGGCCTGCTTAGGCAGTGTCTTTTGCTGGGAATAACACAGTGAAGGCAGGGAAGGAACTGTTCAACCTGGAAATATTCTGGTCAGAAGTAGGGTGACCAGACATCCTGATGTTATTGCGGCTTTGTTTTATATGGGAACTTATTCTCCCTCCACCCCCTGCACACAACCCTGTTTCCCTCCCCACCCCCAATCCCCTATTCTGATTTTTCACACTTGCTATCTGGTAAACCTACTCAAGAGGGATAGAGAGCCTGGTCTCCACTCAAGAAAGGCAACAGCTAGGGAACTGGAAGGCTGGCAGTGGGTGCTGTTGCTGAACCACTAAGGGGAAATACAGGTGCACTTGCCCTGTACTGTACTGTGGTGTTGGGGACTGTGCCTTTTAAGGGCTGAGCTTCCCAGACAGACTGTCTGGATGAAGCAAGGTGAAGCTCTTGTTGTTATGCATAGCCAGTTGGAAGCAGACCCAGAATAAAGCAGAGCTCCTGCAGCACGTAAAGCTCTGACTCTGAGTGATCACTGAACACTGTGTGCTTCTTTGGGAGAGAGCAGCATATTAAGCTGCTGTCTGTGATATGTGTATGGACTCTGGAGTGGCTGTGTATGTGTATGTGTATGTGTATGTATGTGTATGGACTCTGGAGCTGCTGCCTTGTCCGGTATGTGTATGGACTCTGGAATGGCAACAGGCACCAGAAAAACTCCTTGAATTCAAATGATAACCCTGTGGGCAGGATTAGTGGAAATCAGGCTTTTCTAGTTTTCACCAAAATCAAAATGATTCTGCCCCTGGATGGCTGGAACATTCCCTGAAATGTTGGACTTGATTGGATGTGGAGTTCAAAAGTTATTGGGTTGGACAAGTAGAGAAATGCCAGCAAGTTGAGCACAGGGCCTTGCGTTGATCAGCTGACCATCTTATTTTGCAGAGATGTGGCGAAACATCACTTTGGCTTTTCTATTTATATGAAGCCATTTCCCATGATCTTTGTCTGTCTGCCATCCCAACCTTGTCAGCTCCTCAGGGAAGGGACTGTCTCCACTATTCTGGCTGGAAGGGGACTGGTATGTTGTGGGCTCTATTATGAAAAAGTCAGTGTGGAAGGAGAAAGAATGGCAAGTAAGCTGATCTCTCCCAGGAGGTCTTGTGCCCCAAAGGCACCTGAGTGAGAATTCCTCCCTTGTGCAGGAGAGGGAGTACTGTGCTTTATTGAGTCCCTCAAGCCAATGTAGCACATGCCCCATCGTCAGATCCAGATAGTTCTTCTGGGTGGTGCATGGAAAGGCAGAGCCAGGCCTTTCTGTTTCCTCACTCACTTGCTTACCAAGAAGAGCATCGAGTGTGCAAGCCTTACTCTCATATTGCTCTTGAAGCTATAATCAGAGCACCCCAATGCAGCTGCACTTGAGGAAAAGGGGAGGAGCTCTGACTCCCCTTGCAGGGTAGTGCCTGGGCTAGACCCTGCTGTCAATCTAGCCAATAATGAATAAATCATAAATGTTCTTGACAAGTGCCCCCCCCCCCCCCGCTGCAGCAGAGAATATAGAGGTAGCCTGGAAGAGATTCCCCAGTTTCACAGAACAAGGAACAGTCGTGTGGCATGTCATCTTCAGTAAAGGGCCCAGCACTCAGGTTGGCTAGAGAGAATGTAGAGCCTTTGTATGAAGGTCACAAAACACTCTGCTGAGGATTCTGGCACCTTGCTTTCACCATGCAGTGGGGTGGATCAAAACATCTGGATCATAGGGGAGAATCAGGGCTGTTATCCACCCCCTGGAGGCTGGCTCAGTGGCTGATTGTGCAGAAGGAACTATTTTAAGAACAAAACCTGCATGAGCAATCAGAAAGACACTGAGGCTCAGCGACAGTAGCCAGTGACGAATATCCAGTAGCCTCATTAGTGTGTTTTAACTGACTCTGTTAGTTTGTGATCCTCGTATATTTTCCCTGCCTTGGTCTGTGGTTAGTTGAATTTCAGTCTCAAAAAAGATGCTGTGTCAGTAGCTGCTGGAGGTAGTAAAAACTGACTCCTGGCCATAAGATATGGGTATTAACCTTTCATAAACCTGATCCATGTCCTGCGATTGGAGCCTGGATATAAGTATCAGTCTCATATCAGCTTTTCTGTGTCTTACATTTTGATTTCCTGTGAATTGTTTTTACATTGACAAGTACAGGAAAGGCTATTCTGGGCAGATATCAGCTACCACAAAGGCTCTTCATTTTCATTTATTTACAGACTTTGACCAAAAATGTACATGTTTTACAATAGCTATTTGTTTTTTACCAATATTTCACCTGAATTTTTGACCACTCATGTATATTAAAATAATGATTGTTAAGAAAATCCAATAATTACATTAGGTGGAGGTATTTATGTTAATAATAAATTAGTCTTAGTATAAATGTGTCTGTTAAAGTAAGGTAACATAGTGGATCTGCATGCATATGTCTGTGTACTGTTAATGTATGGCTCATGAAATAAATCACAGCATTAAGCTACTTTTTATTTCAGTACTCTTACTTTTCTCTATTCATTGCTTTTTTTCCCTGTCCTCCCATCCCCCAATATTAACCCTGATACTTACTGAGAAAACAGTAATTTAAGTTTTTGCACAGATATGCACCCACATTTTAATTTTTGGAATATACACTGACAAATTCCAAGGACTTTTAAAACAGAATTTAAAAAATCAGGAAAAGAAGGGTCGTGGCTACAACTTACTAACATCAAAGCAAACTCTAGAAATGGATCTGAGCCCAGACATATGGCTGCAGAACTCAACTTTCCTCAAGTTCTAGAAAGAGTTTCAAGGTGGGATTCTAGTTTAGGTCCATGTGATAGGATATCCGAACGCTCTACTGGCCAGGAAGGGTTAATGAGCTGCTGTAGACTCAATCAGCCCCGCCCCATGTCACCTGTAAGAGCTGTGGGAGTTGCAAGGAGGTGTTAAAAGGAGAGAGCCAGCTCAGCTGTGGGAAGGAGAGAAGACTGGCAGCTCTCTCCCACCACATTGTGTGAGAAGCTTCACTCAGGAGATGAGTGAAGACTATTAAGGCAAGCCGCTACAGCTAGGGTCTGTCTGAAAGGAAGGGGATTGAAAGCTGAGCCTAATGGGGCCAAGGCGTCCTTTAGTTTGGTGTTTATGATGAATTTTGACTTGGGTCCTTGCTACCCCAGAAGATGCTGACTGTGACTTAACCGGAAGATTACAACACGGCCATACACAAACTGTGCTGAAGACTCTGTTGCGGAAACAAAGGCAGAGCTGCTCCAGTACCACACCACATGCAGGGGACGCACCTCCACACAGCCTTACTAAACTTGAGTAACCCACAATCTAATGCATGACTGGAGCTCCTAGTGCTACAGTACTACAAATACTAAGTAATAACAGTCCTCCTCATGCCCCTCAGCCATCAGCCATGACATATACACAGGAGCAGTAAAGTGCACAGGCAAGTATATAAACCTGTGAGGTTAGCTTTAAAAATGTTTGCTGCTGCTGCCCTTGAGACTTCTGTCCCATTAGAGCTGTGCTACCATTGTAATGGACACCATAAAGTCCATGAATAAAATAAATAATTGTCACACCGGATGATTACCCTGGTGCCTGCTATCAGTCACATGACACATAGAACTTCCTTTGTCTCTGTGACTCAGTGAACCAGTGTGTACATTTTGCCTGTTATAGATAGTTTAAAACTCTTGATTTCCCTCCCTTCCCCCCAAGCCCACTCCTCTCAGAGTGCCTGCACCAAATAAAACATGATTTTGAAACTCAAGTGAACTATTTAATTCTGTGCAATCCTAGCAAATTTCATGGATCCTAAGTAGCAGGGTACACTCACAAAGGGCAGAGTCTCTTCATGGCTATGCTACTTGCTCTCATGATCACATCCTTATTCTTGGGACTTAAACCTAACTTCTTAGCAAACCTGGAATTGCTATTGACTTGGCTTGGTCCTGCATGCCTTCCTCAAACCATTCTGATAAATGTGGTATTAGTAACTGTTTGTTTTATACATTCTTCTTACACAGCCTCTATTTGCTGTGTATTGTATGTTTACTCCTACAACATGGGCCGGGGACTCTGTGTTCTGTGTTCATATAGGACTCAGTACTATGGGGCCCTGATCCATGATTAAAACTGCTAGACCCTACAGTAATACAAATAATAATATCGCTGTTTGCCAGTTGGGTCACAATCATCTCCCCAACCAAACAGCAAGGGTTGGGTGGCTCTGCCATATTAGACTTTAGAGAGCAGGAACTCCTGGGGTGCTGACTGCAGATCCTTCGCAGTATCACAAACAGCCCATGGCAGGTCATGTACATACTTATGAATGCTCACGCGTACTTGGAGTGTCTACGTTCAAGGTCTGCATGACCTATCTATGAGCAAGGGGGAAGCTGATATGTATCTAAGGACTCAGAGTTGCAAAGACCATGCTAGTACAGAGATTTTCGATTTCTCCTCAGTAGCGGATAAATGTCTCAGTCAAATCCATTATGTATTCTGTGTATATACAATGGGTTTGACTTGAGACGTATTTATGACCAAGAATATTACGTATTCTCTTTATACACCATGCAAGGTTAAAAAATTTTTGAAAATTTATATTTGCTTTTTATCGTACAGACATACAAACAATTTACAGCCGGACCTGCTGAATTGAATCAGCCTGTAAACTCCCATTTATTCTGGATTAACTCCTGAAATTCTGGAGGTCACTGTTGCTCAATGCTGTTAATGGATTTTTTGTGTATGAAAACCCAATAACTGGAACAAGGTTTGATAACGTTCATTTAAAACAATACGCATGGGTCTAAGCTGCAAAGTTTCAGGGTTTGGATTTGGCCCATTTATAGATACAAGAGTCAAACAAAAGTTTGGCTTCAGATCTGAACTTCCTCAAAAGTTTGGGGGCATTTTCATTTGGGCCTGTCTCTAATAAACAAACAGACATGGATCATTCTTTGAATGCAGACTACCTGCAAAATTAGTACAAGTAAACCAAAAGTTTCAAACTCTAGAAACCTAACTTTAGAGGCCTAAATCCATAAGTAGGTATCGAAATAAGTGTTCTGGCTTTTAGATATAGAGATATATAGATTTATGTGCCAAACTTTAGGCATTCAAGTTTGAAAGAGCCCTGCATTTTATGATACTTAACGTCCAGATCTTTGGCTGGTGTAATTTGCTGTCTACAGTGATTTCAGTGGATCACTTTGGGCCAGAATCTATAGCCAATACGCACATACTCGTTTATATTAAAAGATCAAGAGCTCTTAGTTTATCTGGGCACCACTAGTTAATAAGCTGGTGCTAAAGAGTTCTAGCCAAGAACAACTGGCTTAAAAACTCAAGTTTCAGATAATGTGGAGTCAAGACTTGTGATCTAAAATTAGACATTGGCACACACCATCAATTGCCTAACCAGCTGTAATAGATTAGCCAACCTGGACTTGGTATTCACGATAGCACAGTGCAATAAAATCAAATTGATCAAAAGTAAAACTAATATTTAAATGTAATAATATTTATCTACCATACAGAGCAATATGCTTCCCATCGAACTGCTCAGCAGCCAGCCTGTTGCGAAAGCCCCCAGAGGGCATGAATCATGATGATTATTTTTGATCAAGTAACAGACACTGTTTGTGCAGTGAAGGTTTCCATTGCAGCTCCAGCTTTTGATAAATACGTTGCATTCCTTGATAACTTTGCCAAGTGCTTTAATATTCTATAGCTCAGTCCCCGACGTCTGGCTCTTGCAAATGTGGGAAGGAAGAGCAAATATCAATAAAATCACCCCGTCTGCTGCAGCCCAATACATAACCTCCCTCAAGGGTAAATAAATAGCAGCTTTGTTATCTGCTGGTGGAAAAAAGGGTGGCTCCTTTGTTTACTCTGTGTTCATTCTTGCCTTTTTACCCAAGTAAAAGATGTTTCATTCATATGTATTCAGTTATGTAGGATCTCCACCTTTCTTACAAGACTGTCTATATGCTGTATGCCCTGATTTATAACATTTTCTGCTTCTCTGCTCCATTCACACAACCTTTGGTCATGTTATCCACTCCTGCTGGTCAGGTGCCCAGAATGCTTGGCTTTGAGAAGTATGATATATATTTATATTCTTTAGGTTTAAACAACAGCCAAAAATGTCAATAGAAGAACTATAGGCATCCTAACAATTAATGAGAACTGTTCAACATAATAAAATCAAGGAAGGTAGTCTGCCTGCTGGAAATAATATTACTTGTGCAGATGAGAATTGGGGACGTCTGTCCTGTAGTAGGGGGTGATGACAGTTGTGCTTGTGGACCTTTAAGTGAAATATCAGTGAAATATTTGTTATATGTTGTGTTTGAGGTTTGTTGGCTTCAGTATATTCCATATGTGGTATTTGACCGTCAGTGGAAAATCCAAATGTCCCTGCCCCATGGATCAAAGGTTGACAAGCAGTGGATCTAGTATGCTCAGAATGGCATACCCTGTTCCAAGAAGCTTTCTGCAATGTGCATCAGAGCCAAGCCCCAGACCAGCACAGCCTGCTGAAGTCTGCTGTAACTGCCGTGATGTCATTGCTTGGCCCAGAGATGGGACCTGACTTCCCTGTGTGAGGGAAGAAAAGAACAAAAGGAGTCATGAGGCCAGGTCTTCAGCTGGTATGAATCAGCAGAGCTCTGTTGACTTCAATGGAGCTAAGAGGATTCACACTAACTGAGGATCTGGCACAATATGTCAGCAAGAGCCCACGTTTGATGAGATGATCTGCTGTCAGGCTCATGTTTTCCCAAGTTTTCTCAGTGTGGGAGAAGATAACTGGGAGATGGGTAAAATGATGATGAGGTGGGTTTATTTCTTTGAAATTAATTTTCCTTGGGTAGTAGGCTTAATCTTGCTAGGGAGAGGAAGGTTTTGGAGCCCCGGTTGATTTATGCTTTTTGTTGTTTTGAATTGATTTGTAATTAGATTTTGTTTGTGTTTCGAAAACATGAGAAGCGCCAATAAAATAACATGTCCATTATCTGCTGCCTTCTGCTTCAGTTAATACCTTGCAAGCTAGGAAGGCAGCTGTCCTCATTCTCCACCCCACCCATTTGCAGCATTCATGTGTTAGAGATGGGGCAAAGCTACAAAGTCCACATCCAAACTTCTGCTAAGCCCCAGGCTATCCAGATGTGGGGTTTTGGTTCAGCCTATTACACAACAGAGATGAGCCCAAATCAAAATCCTGATCTCAACTCTTTTGAATATTAGGATGTCCAAAACCCAAACTAGATGCAATTTTGGTCTCTCCCAATTTTGGACAGGGAAACCAGAAGAGAAGTCTGGATCTGGATCTGAAATTGCTCAGGGCTTGGTTACACTGGCACTTTATAGCGCTATAAAGCCCCCACGAGCGCTATAACCTCCTACCCGTCCACACTGGCAAGGCACGTAGAGCGCTATAACCATGGAGTTATAGCGCTCCTGGTAATCCATCTCCACATGGGGAATAAGGGCTGCAGTGCAGCTGCTGTAGTGCTACAGCAAGAATGTGGACACCCACTGCACTACAAGTGATCTCTTGAGATGCTTAGAGCCATTTAAGGCAATTGACGTCTCTTCCCTTTCTTTTGAACTCGGCTGAAGGAATGCGGAAGTACCTCTTTAGAGTTTCTCTCTTAACTCGGCAGATAAGCAATGCAAATGTTTAAGGAGGGAGCCTGTGTGAAAACAAAGCCTTCTGTGAATGGAGGCTCACTGACAGGCTTTCAGAAGAACGGAAAAACCACTCTCTCTCTCCCTCCACATACACACAACACACCCCCCTCACCCCCCGCGTTTAAAAAGCACGTTGCACCCAGCTGAATGCTGGGATACCTGCCCTAATGCGCTGCTCTTAATGCCGCATTAAGTGCCCCAAATGTGGCCATGCTGTACCGCTGGCACGTCTGAGTGTGGACATACAATAGCACTATACATATTACTGTATAAGGGGACCGCTATAACCAATAGCGCTATAATCTTGTAAGTGTAACCATACCCTCAGAGCTAGGGTTTTTGTTGAGCCCCTGTGATGTTGCACTGTATATGATTTTATGAAAATGTGCTGATGAGTGTGAATGTGATATAACTAAAATATGCTTCATGCAAAAGGTCTCTTGTAAGGTATCATAACAGAGCTTATGTACTGAGCGTGGTCATCCTGTTTGAACCAATGTATCACTCTGGTATGTGAAACTAGAAATATGAAATAAAACTCCAAGGGCCTATTGTAATTATGCAAAGTGTGGGCCATTAACGGTGGTTTGGAATTTTGATGGCTCCCATCAACCAGGACAATATACTGTGGATGGCTGTTGGATTCGAGGAAGGTCTCAAATGGGTTCCACAGGATCTGTTCTGGGTCTGGTGGTGTTTAACATTTTTATTAATGACCTGGATGTAGGGATAGAGAGCTTACTGATCAAATTTTCATATGACACAAAGCTATTGGGGAGGGCGTTGCCAACACTTTGGAAGTTAGAGCTAAAATTCAGAGGGATCTTGATAAATTGGAGAACTAGGCTATAGACAACAAAATGAAATTAATCAGGTGCTACACCTAGGGAAGGAGAACCAAATATACTGTCAGGATTCCCTCTCCACTCTGAACTCTAGGGTACAGATGTGGGGACCCTCATGAAAAGACCCCCTAAGCTTATTTTAGCGGATTAGGTTAAAACTTTCCCAAGACAAAAGTTTCTCCTGTGTCTGGAACAGTATGCTGCCACCACCAGTATGCTGCCACCACCAAGTGTACCCCAAGAACTAGGGGCAGGGCCACTTGGAGCCCCCACTCTTTCCAAAAAAATTCCCCCAAGCCTATATCTCCTTCACTGAAGGTTTTCAAAAGGAGGCTGGATAGGGATAGCCATCTGTCTTGGAGGGTTTCGACACACAAATCCTGCATCTTGGCAAGGGGTTAGACTAGATGACCCTTGTGCTCCCTTCTATCCTATGATTTTATGATTAAACATTTGCACTGAAGTTACAGGGAATGGGGAGACTTTCAAGAACATAAGGGGGAGTTAGGTACCTAGATCTTATTGAATGTCAGTGGGATTTGAAAAGCACCCATTTGAAAAGCTCTCCTGTAAAAGCTTTCCCATCCTCCTGATTTGAAGCAGTACTAGTGCAGAGAAGTCAGTGAGTGAAACAAGGAAATGTTACATTATGTGGCTGTTTGAAAAGATCAGACTACTTTTTAATGAGCCACCACAACTCCAGGCTCCTAGCTGGATAGAACAGAGTGGCCAAAATTTGGCCATTCTACCAAAGTTAAGCTGTGACTCTCCTCACCTTCTCCATTAGCTATTACTGGTGTTCCTGTGTTTTTGGCATGTTGCTACAACAGAGCGAAGGCTTCTCTGGCTAAGGAGGAGCAGTGAAACTGTGCTTCAGAAACAATTAATTGGTCTTTGTAGATGGTTACCCCACCCTATTAACTGCCACCCCCACTTAAACTCCAGCTTCTAATGCACTGCCACTGGGATGGAAAAATCTCCCCTTCTTGAATAAAAATAGAAAAAAGGGGGAAAGGGCTCCTCTTGGAATTACAGTAGTCACACACTTTGCTCACAATGCCTGAGTTTAGCAACCACTCTTCTGGAGGAAAGGACTTCTGTCTGTCTCGATTTTTAGCCAGACAAGAGACTGAGAAATTAGCCTACCCATCCAAAGTCAATCTGAAGCGGGAGCAATTTCTTTCTCTTGTCAGGTGGGTTTTCAGACTTAAAACCAATTGCTCCATGGAGCCCCTTCATGGTTTATCGAGGAGGGGACTTCACAGCAAACCTAAGGACCTAACTCCATTTAATACAACTATCAAAAGCTGTCATTTAAACTTGTATTGAACAGGGCTGGTGCAAAGATATTTTGTGCCCTAGGCGAAACTTCCACCTTGTGCCTCCTCTCCTCTCCTCTCCCTCCAGAGCATCGCTTACTATAAACTTTCAAAAGACTTTCAAAAATATACCCTTTTTAGTCATGTATACTTCCTTCCTTCATTCTTTCGTATCAAAATCTACTACATTTTATTCTACCTTATATAGATAGAATATAATAATATCCAATTATTATTATTAATAACCTTTATAAAATTAGAATGGCGGATACTCCATCATACAACAATAACTGACAATATCAATATGACAAATTTCAACAACCTACACACGCATATTAGCATACAAACATATACACTCAAATACTTAACATGCACACACAACTGACACAAAGTATTAGCGAAATGATGCAGCAGCACTTGCCAGAGTCAGATCTGAAACAACTCAACAAAAATAGTTAGCCTCAGTCGACAATCTCTGAAAACTAGTGAACTTAGCATTATAAACAGCCTGTGAGAACGGGTAATGGCTGCGTGCGATGAGAAAAATGACGTCATTGCCACTTTGTACCACAGTGAAGCAGTACGCTTGTGCCCACAACGCAGAGCTGGCGTAGGCTATAGCTGTAATGTACGAGAGAACGACAAGTCAAATTGCACATTCAACGATGTTTCTCTTTTCTTTATTCATTCGTTTTCCAGCAATAGTGTAAAAAAAAATTGGGGGCACTGCTTTTTGGTGCCCCCAAATCTTGCCTCCCTAGGCAGCCGCCTAGTTTGCCTAGTGGTTATACTGGCCCTGATATTGAATCACTGCACTACAGGCACAGCTACCAACACAGCGCTCACATCTAGATAACCTGGAAAGACAATGAAGTTGCAATTTGTGCAATTTAGCTTTCCCCAGGAAATACATCTCCGAGCTGGTATCCTAACTGAACCACCATTTGCTTCAGGCAGGACGCTAACCCTTACACTATGCTGAGGTCACCTGTCCTGCGTTAGCTCTGTTTTGGTAGTTCTAGAACTACCTGAGTGGTAGAATGTTTGTGCTGTGTGGGCCCAACTCTGCCGGGTGCTGATTAAAATGGGAGATTTGGCCCCACATCAGCAGATAATAGTCTGACGTCTTTTGACTAGCTGTCAAAATTGTCTCTCTTTTTCAATGCAATCTATCAGGAACTTTGGCGTCACAAAGACAAACCAACATAACTGCTAGCCTTCTTGAGGCAGAAAAGTACAATTTTCTTTCACAGGCAATTGTACTTCAGGGTTTGTAGCTGCATGGGCCTGTATTAAGAGGTTATAAAATATCTTGATTGCTGATTCTAAACAGTAAAGTAAGTTATTCACACAGACATGGTTAATCTATATGTATGGGTTGGATTTGTCCATGTGTGTGATTACCTGAAAAGTTTAATGTGTTAGCCAATCTGAAATGCACGTGTTCTGGCCATTTGAAAACCCAGAGACTTCTAGTTAAAATAACACAGCTGGGAATCTAATTTCAACAGAGCTGTGCCTCTTTCAAAAAGGTCCTGATCCAAAGTCTGTTGAAGTTAATGGAAAGATTCCTACTGACATCAGTGGGATCTGTATCAGACTCTACTAACAGACTAGCAGCCCCCACTTAAATGTTCTGAGTCTGTGTAGAATTAATGCTTTCTGCAATGTTTATTCAAAGACTTTGCTAACAGAACGAACTCAGATATGTGAGTGAGGATGATGGTGTTGAAGGATTTTGTGTCCTAAAGAAACAAGCTTAGGTTCTGTTTACACTGGAGCTTATGTTGGCGTAACCTGTGTCGTTCAGGAGAGGTGAGCAAATCACACCTCTGAGTGACATGAGATATACCAACATACGCACTGGCTGTAGACAGCTCTATGTCTCAGGAGAGCTTCTCCCAAAGACACAGCTATTGCCGCTCGCGGGGGCTGGAGTAAGTAGACAGGAGAGCTCTCTCTCATCCTCTTAGAGCAGCTACATTAGAGCGCTTACAGTGACACAACTGCGCCAGGGCAGCTGTGCCGCTGTGAACTCTGCGGTGTAGCCATGCCCTTCAAAATATACATCTGAGAGGGTCAAGCCAGTACTTTTCAAAATGATGGGGTCTAAATTAGCTGTTACCACTCAAGAAAGAGATCTTGGAGCCATTGTGGATAGTTCTCGGAAAACATCTTTTCAGTATGCAATAGCAGCCAAAAAAAGTTAACATCGTTAGGAAAGTAATAGATAATAAGACAGAAAATGTCATAATGCCACTATATAAATCCATGGTACGCCTACACCTTGAATACCGTGTGCAGATGTGATCACCCCATCTCAAAACAGATAGATTAGAATTGAGAAAATTACAGAGAAGGGCAACAAAAATGATTAGGGGTGTAGAACAGCTTCCATGTGAGGAGGGCTTAAAAAAGACGGGGACTGTTCATCTTAGAAAAGAGAGAACTGAGGAGGGATACGATGAGGTCGATGAAATCATGACTGGTGTGGAGAAAGTGAATAAGAAAGTGTAATTTACCCCTTCACATGACACAAGAACTAGGGATCACCTGATGAAATTAATAGGCAGCAGGTTTAAAACAAACAAAAGGAAGATCTTCCTTGCACAACAGACAGTCAGCTGTGGAACTTATTGCCGGGGATATTGAAGGCCAAAAAACTGGGTTAAAAAAAATTAGATAAGTTCATGGAGGAAGGTCTATCAATGGCTATGACCCAAGATGGTCGGGGCACAACCCCAAGCTCTGGGTGTCTCTAAACCTCTGATTGCCAGAAGCTGGGTTTGGATGTCAGGAGATAAATCACTCAGTACATTGCCCTGTTCTGTTCATTCCCTGTGAAGCAACTGGCATAATCCACTGTCGGAAGACAGGATGCTGGGCTAGATGTGCCATTGGTCTGACCCAGTCAGGCCAGTCTTCTGTTCCTATGATGTGTTGAGCTAATCAGATTATAGCACCTGATTCAAGTGCAAGAGTCCCTGAGGAAGGAGAACAGTTGAACTACCATGGTTATAACTTCCATATCAGAATGAATATCTGCTAGCCTTCGGCAAATGGGCTTCTGTGAATTTTGTCTGGGGAGTGTGATACACAATGGCAAGCCATGTCACTTAGGATTGTGTCTGCTTAGACATGATGCCTCTGAGTAATGTAATTTATATTTCATGCACAATTGGAGCAGCTAATGGTATAATTCTCCAAGGGAGAAACAAGTTGTTACAGGGTTAATTACATTGCAGTTACAATTTTCCCCCCACTCTGTGCAGAGTGCTTTAAGGTTATCAGCTAGCAATATTTGGAATTATGTAAAAGAACTTCTGCCTGTTCACGTTCCTGGCTTCTATTGGTGGTGTCAGCTCAGTTTCCCTCCTATATTAACAGTTTGCTAGGTATTTGGTGTTGTCTGTCTGTATTTCCCAAGTAGCTTCTGCTTGCTAGGACAGAGTGCCTCTTGTGTATTCCATGGGGAACTGCAGCTCAACACCAAGACAGCAGCCAAACATGCTGGAATAGTATTAGAAAACTCCAGAGAGGACACTAGGGTGACCAGACAGCAAATGTGAAAAATCAGGACAGGGGATGAGGGGTAATAGGAGACTATATAAGAAAAAGACCCCAAAATCAGGCCTGTCCCTATAAAATCGGGACATCTGGTCACCCTAGAGGACACTGATCCTGGGAAGCAGTGAAAACTGAAACATCTTGGGATCTGAAGAAAGGATGATAGTGTCAACATATTCTCATCAGGTCTTCTGCAGAGATTGTGATATCTAGGAAAGGAAAGTAATTCAAGAGGTGCTCGGGAGCAGAGGGGGAAGAAGGCAGAGAGATGGTATTTGAGATCTGTACTGAACTGGGCTTTCTTTCCAAACTGCTCTCCAGGAGAAGATGCCCTGTGCCTTCAGCCTGGTTTCACTCCACATTTGTCATGAAATATCAGAAAATCCCCCAAAGGTGACAGGATGAGGAGCACCGAACGTGGCTTTAACAAGCCAAAGTTACCAACAATGGCACTGAGGGGATTTTGTTTTTAAAGAGGAAACAAAAGGGTAGTTCAGTAGGAGGGTGATTTGGTGTGGTCATGCCAGACTCCAGAGCACAAAAGAAAGTTGTGCATTCTGGACCAGGGAAGCAAAGAGACAGGAGTAAATGATAACTTGCTGTCCCAATCAGAAGGCACTAGCAGTGTGTGTAGAGGAAAAGGCCCCTAAGTACAAGAATGAAGCACAGCAGCGGTATCATGCAGGCAGAACAGGGGTTGCCTGTGGCAGCAGTTTGGGGGCTCTTTATTGTGTGTCTGACTCCAGGCTGTAAGGGGTGTTCACTTTTCAGTTTGCCTAAGGCATCCAAAACCACAGAGCCATCAGCCATGGAAAGAAGGGATGTAAAACCAGTACAAAAGTGACATACTTAGATCGGCTCAGACTGGAACTAACACTAACTTGTATTGCTGGTATAAAAATAAAATCAAATGGGTGGAGGGGCAGTTGCACAATGTAGGCTGCTAGGAAAAGAATCAAATTCAAAATAAAGTGTGTGTGAGCATGTTCTGGGCCACCAGCATGTCTGGGATGGAGTATGAAATGTTGTGCTGCTGATAGGGTGACCAGACAGCAAGTTGTGAAAAATTGGGACAGGGGGTGGAGGGTAATAGGAGCCTATATAAGAAAAAGACCCAAAAATCGGGACTGTCCCTATAAAATTGGGACATCTGATCACCCTAGCCTCTGAGTATGAGACTGAAGACCCAGAGAGGTGTCTGGATTTGAGTTTCTCACACTGTCAAGAGGCTGGGACTGTTGTGGCAATAACATCCCTGATTCTCTGTAGGACTGGACTAGGGTATCTGTTCTGACTGCACTGAAAGCACTTCCAAGGGGCAGCAGGTGCTTTGTCTGAAAGTGCTGCCTCTGAAAGCAGATGGCTAGGTGATCATGAGTTCAGAAATGGGTGGTCCGGATTAACAAGGTGGGTGATCACTCTTTGCTTCTGCGGATTTGTCCTATGCTCTTTGGCATCTCACAAAACAAGGAGGGCAGGAGTCCACATTGCAATATCTGAGGTGCTCTGGCCCAGAAACATGACTTATTACCCTTTTCTATTTTGTTGCAATGAGCCCGTTCACAAAATTCAATAAAAACAAAGTAGGTCTTTCCCAATGCACACAGTGGCTCTGCTCCTTTATACAAAGAGATGTTAAGAGACCCCAGATATGTTGGTAAAAAGACAGTAGTGATAGAACCTGAGATTTGAAAAACTAAGGGCCTAAACATGGTTTTTAAAATCTTGTCTGGAAGCTGCACGGTACATAGATCTAGATCTGAATATCCCCTTAATTTCCAGTCGCTAGACAAGCGTGTGTAATTGTTTAATATTTTCCTTAAACAGTTAGGAAGTCCCCAGCTGTTCCTGGAACTATTGCTGTGTATATTGGCTTCCACAATCCAGGTATACCAGCGTTGCTCTGAAGTTATTCCAAAGGAGTGTTTGCGCAGTGTTAGAAAGTAGAAGCTTGTACTGTGAAGTTGATGGATGAACACTGAAGTTCTGCTCTTAGAGAGACCTCTTTACCTGCCATACTGTTAAGGATTTCAGCTGTTTATCAATCTAATTTGTAACAACACGAGTGCTCCTTTAATATCTCACTCCATTGCCAGGCTTTATACAGGTCTCCTGAGAGCTGGAAGAGGTGATCCTGAAAGTGCAAGAGTAGGATTTGGAATTTAAACAACACAAATTTCAGGCATGTTTGGATCCAGGGTTTTGGCTCAGCCCATTATACAGTTGGCTCCAGATCAGAGTTTAGGCTCCACATCAACATCTCAATCCCGTTTTCCCCTCTCCTCAAACTTTGGAGAGGTTTAGATCTGGGGTTTTCTGGGTAGGATCAATTTATAATGAGTCCAGATGGAGCCGTTTAGGATATTGCTGCGTATTGTGCTGTCGCTAGCTGCTGCGTGTGCAACTGTAACGTCCTTGTGCAGATGAAATGTGGCATAAGGAAGGACAAACTGAGTTGGATTAAATAACCCCTGCATTCCCTTGGAGCCTTCACCCGTACATGAAACTGAATCCTTCTAGAAACAGCCTTTCCATTAACTTTTTTTCATTATCCTTAAACTCTTAGGCCCCTCTACTCTTGCAGAGTCCAGCTGGGAGAATGCCAGAGATACTGTGAGGACATGTGCCTGCCTCTGGGAAGGCTTGAAATGCAGTAAGAAATATCCAACATTTCGTAAGAAATCTCACAGATCTTTTCCAGGCCTGCTTTCCAGGCCAGTAGAGTTCAGATGAGCTTTGACCAAGTGTCCATACTCTGTTTTAATTTGAGCTTTTTCTTCCCTTTCATCCTACATCAGCCTGGCTCCAGTCACAGACACCAAGCGAGCCAGCAGACAGAGCCTGGAAGCAAGGCGTGGGTGTATGCCTTGCTAAGAGTTGGGTGACCAGATGTCCCGATTTTATGGGGACAGTCCTGATTTTGGGGTCTTTTCTTATATAGGCTCTTATTACCTCCCCCACCCCCATCCTGATTTTTCACATTTGCCATCTGGTCACCCTAGCTAAGAGAGACCTTGCACCTTATGGACATTGAAAGGCTTTTGCCACCGATTTCTGAGCCTTTTGTGAAACAATTTACAAGGCCCAATGATGACTCGGGAAGCCAGAGCAAACTGCAACAGACGACGTTGTAACCAACTGAAAGGGGCAAGAGACACATTTCCAGTTCAGCTTTCCCTTGGATCTGAACAATTTCAAAAGGGTTTGTGACTCAAGGTACACATGAATGGTGCTGGATTGGACCCATTAGAGAGTGAAGTTCATAGAAGAGAAACAGCATTCTGCAGTTCCCTGCAGTGCCCCCAGTCTCCCTCCAGCAGATGAGAGGGGAGCTCAATCCCACGTCCATTCAGTACCTGCGCTCCCTATGGAGACTCCCTGCAATACTGTTAAATGTAGCATTGGCTTTCCAATGAAAAGTGACCATTAGGAAGTGGCCTGAGATCACTAACTCATCTCACACAGGACACTGAACAGCAGTCAGATGATAATTTTAGGTCATGGGTATTAAACATTTTTCATACTTGCTAGTATTATAATCAATTCCTCTGTTAACCTGTGGCAGATACCGCTTTTTTCTGCTCACAAACAGGAATATCTCTATAGTCCATGACAACTGACTTGCACTTAGGACAAAGACAACTGTAGAGAAGGACGAGTGGAACTTTATCACAGGGCCTTTCTGCAACTCTGACCTGGCCTAGACTAAATTTTTATTATGTCTGAACACAGCTGGGCTCATGTTTGCTGACACCATGCTGAACACAGTTCAGTGATCAGCGTAGACCAGGAAAAATAATGTCTTCAGTATCTTGGCAGCTGACCATGCCCGGGCCTTAGATTGAGAGGCTCACATTCTGATCTCAGTCGCACTGGTGTAGAAGTCAGCAGAGACAACACAGAAGTGTTGATGGGAGTGGAGGGCAAAATTTAAAAAAAGTTTTCAAACTTTCTGAGCTGAGACACCGCCCCCCCCCCCTTTGAGTTACAATTTTTGGTTGCATCCAGACAAAAAGAGGTGAGTCAAAGGGCAGAGGTGGCGCTCGCTCACCACGCTCCACTGTGCCGAGGCAGAAGCCCGAGCCCGCTTGGTATTGCTGCTCATCCCCTCTCCTAAATGTTCCTTCATGCCCCTTAGGGGGGCGTTCCCCACAGTCTGAAAACCTCTAATTTAAAGGTTTTAGTGATATGCAGCAGTGTTCCGGGCAGGCCATATAAATACTGACAGAAAACTCATGTTTCCCCACCACCACCACCACCACCACCACCAGTACCATCTGGAAGTCAATTTTTACCTAAATGGAGCTATTCCAGATTTACACCAGTGTAAGTGAGATCCAAGTCCATGTCTTACTCCTCTACTGTCACCCTACTTTATATTCAAATTGTTTTGTTTTTAGAATTTCTAAAAAGTAGGCAGCATAATGCATAAAGCATCCCCCCTAATTCCTTCACCTACTTAAATGACAGTGCTGGATTTAGGTCTGTCTGGTGTCAAAGTCCTATATGCTTCAGGAAAAGAATAGGGGGTTGAGAAAAAAAGAAGTGGAAATAACAATAAACATGATGAACTTACATGGATTCTCCAGGAAGAAAAATGGGAAAATGCCAAAAAAAAATAATTAAAAAAAAAATCCTCCCATCTGACAAAGCTGACCCTGTCTGGATTTGGCTTTTGCAATCCTTACATTGCAACTGATAATGCTAGAAAAATGTCCTCTTTTACAAAAACAGCAGACAATCCCTGTAGATTTAATGCAACAGCCATCAGTGACATGCACAATTCATTACAAATACAGGTACCAGTGTCCCTCTTGCACCTTCATAGTATAGTGTCCATAAAGATGCAACACAACAGTTCTATTGCAAAAACTTTTGCTTTTAACAATAATCAACATTTTTTTTAATCATTCTCCACTTTTTTACATTGCTTTTAAATTGGCTTTATTTCAAGATAAAACAAAAAATATTCAGGACCTGACATACCTCCAATTCTTTTAATTTAAATATATATATTTAGGGCTGTCCAACTATTAAAAAAATTAATTGTGATTGTTAGGTTAAAAAATCATGACTAAGGGCTGTTTTAATCAGACTGTTAATAATAGATTACAATTGATTTAAATATTTTGGATGCTTTCTACATTTTCAAATATATTGATTTCAATTATAACACAGAATACAAAGTGTATAGTGCTCACTTTATATTATTATTTTTCTTACAATTATTTGCTCTGTAAAAAAGATAAAATAAATAGTATTTTTCAGTTCACCTCCTACAAATAGTGCTATCTCTTTATCATGGAAATGCAACTTACAAATGTAGAATTATTATTTTTTCTACATAACTGCACTCAAAAACAAAACAATGTAAAACTTTGCCTACAAGTCTACCCAGTCCTACTTTTTGTTCAGCCAATTGCTAAGACAAACAAGTTTGTTTATATTTACAAGAGATAATTCTGCCCGCTACTTATTTACAATGTCACCTGCAAGTGAGAATAGGTATTTGCATGGCACTTTTGAAGCCGGCGTTGCAAGATATTAGCATGCCAGATGTGCTAAACATTCATATGCCCTTTCATGCTTCTGTCTGATGACAGGTTCTGCTCAATAATGATCAAAAGCAGTGCGGACTGACACACATTCATTTTCATCATCTGAGTCAGATGCCACCAACGGAAGGTTGGTTTTCTTTTTTGGTAGTTAAGGTTCTGACCTTGGGGGATGACTTTGTTCATGAAGACAGAGGCAAAACAAGCATTGGGTACATTAGCGTTTTCCACATCCTCTGTTACCAGGTTGCTCCCCTCATTTAGTAAGGGGGCCTACACTTTCCCTGACCATCTTCTTGTTGCTAACATACCTGAAGAAACCCTTCTTGTTACTTTTAGCATCTCTTGCTAGCTGCAACTCCAAGTGTGATTTGGCCTTCCTGATTTCACTACTGCATGCCTGAGTAATATCTTTATACTCCTCCTTGGTCATTTGTCCACTCTTCCACTTCTTGTAAGATTTTTTTTTTGTGTTTAAGATCAGCAAGGATTTTACTGTTGCACATATTTATAAGAAAAATAATAATATAAAGTGAGCACTGTACACTTAGTATTGTGTTGTAATTAAAATCAATATATTTGACAATGTAGAAAAACATCCTAAAATATTTATAATCAATTTAACTTGGTATTCTATTACTGTTTAACAGTGTGATTAACACTGCAAGTAATCGTGGTTAAGTTTTTTAGTCGAATTAATTTGTTTTGAATGGATCGCTTGATAAAGGGACATTAAACAATTCCTGAGCTTTTGCTGTCTCAGTATTTTTAAAGATGACATTGATCAAAGGGACTGTGAACTCTAATGGGAGTTGATCAGCAAAGCAAGGTGACGTCTCTAAACAGGGCATTTCATTGTGGATTCTAAACTCTTCCTTTCATCTGCCCATTGCCCATAACCTCCTCCCTGAGTATGATACAAGCTATTTCTAAATTACTAGCATTTCTTTGGAAAGATGCATGATCAAATGGATTAATTTTTATGCAAAGCAATCAGCTATGTATCTGCTTCATAACATAGAAGGCAGAAGGCAGCTCTCCCATGTTCCCTCAAATACCTGACAGGTCACCTTTGCACACGGCCTGCAACTGTACAGAAACTGCAGTGGAGGGGCAGCTGGTTTGTGAAGAATGGCAGAAGTAGAGGCTCTGGGAGATGATGTTTTAGCCCTCTTATCACAATATAGTGCACATTCCAATCAAGTGATGTTTTCACCTGGGGCACTTGAGACCTGTGCTCTTGTGAAGAGGTGCAAAGCATTTGGTGTGTTTTAGGGGCCGTGTACACACTGAGGTGTGTGCTTGGTGGGAGTGTGATTTCTAAAGCATACGAGCACTGTTACTTATTAATTAGTCCATGTAGAAACTGCTGACGCACTTTAATGTGGTGCTGTTTGAAACGGTTCTATGTTAAAGCACATATGAGAACCTTTAGTGCACATCCACAGATTCTACATGGACCAATTAATGTGCAACCATTAATGCACTTTAGAAATCACACCCCTGTAGAGCACATTACCCCGCCATGTAGACAAGCCCTTAGACTGTAAATCCTTTGGGACCAGAATTGCCTCTTTTCTATGTTTGTACTGCACCCAGCCCAATGGGCCCCCACTGCTGAGCGTTTGTGTGCTCCAGCCAGGATAGACAGTTACTATTACTGGTTTAAGATTAGCAGCTGTGTTAGTCTGTATCTGTAAATAAAACAAGGAATATTTGTGGCACCTTAGAGACTAACCAGTTTATTTCAGCATAAGGTTTCGTGGGCTATAGCCCACTTCATCGGATGCATAGAATGGAACAGAAGTAAGATGTATTTATATACACAGAAAGCAAAAAAAAGTTGTACATTACCATACCAGTTCTAAGAGGCTGTTTAATTTGGAGGGGCCATTATCAGCAGAGAAAAAAAACCTTTTGTAGTGGATCTGTGTCTGACAGGTGATAAGAACTTCTGAAGGGAACTTAACTAGGGAAATGCATTCAGTTAGTGTAATGACAAAGCCATTCACAATCTCTGTTTAGCCCTTGGTTGATAGTGTCCCATTTGAAAATTTATTCCAGTTCCTCAGCTTCTCGTTGGAGTCTGTTTTGGAAGTTTTTCTGTTTTAAAATTGACACCTTCAAGTCTTTAATAGAATAGTTACTATTACTGTAAGAACTCTAGATAGGAAGCGTTCAGGTATTGTGGTGATGAGGGCTATATAGAAACTAGGAGAGAGCAGACTGCTAACTGAATTGAAACCAAAACAATTCTTATTTTCAGCTGATGCTGCAATCTTGGTGTGGAAAGTTCACTTTGACAGGAGATGCAACTAAATATCTGTAGTCTCTTTACAATCATATTCATTACCTTCTCCCTTGCTAGTGCTGATGCTTCCTCTAATGGCTGTGTGAATCTGGCTCAACTTCTGCAAGTGGAACAGAATAGAAAGATTTTGGGCAAAGAGGAGGAAGTGGTGGATAGAACTGTCTTGTTGCTATGGGGGAATCACTCAGAATGATTTGTCAGACAATGGACTACAGTGTCAGGGTGCGTGCTTGTGTGTGTGTGTGAGAGAGAGAGTGTCTCACACTATCTTTGTAAATAGGAATCTGGATATAAAGCTAGAATAACTAGCGAGACTGATCGCAATGGTATTTAAGTTGTATGACAATTCTGCCTCTGAGCAGCCTGCTAGTCCTCATTTACTTTGAGGGGAATTAACGATATTAACAGCGAAGCAGCTATTACACTCACAACAGGAGGTGGACAGCGATGTGATGTATATGATGTTGAGTCTTATATAAATACCACATCTTTCTCTTTGGGGGCAGTTCTCTGAAAAGCCTAGTTCACACCCACCAGCCATATGTACTGTTGTATAGAGCTGTGTTGTTGCTGTCTGGAGAGAGTGCTGGTTAAGGTGACCAGACAGCAAATGCAAAAAATCAGGACAGGGGTGAGGGGTAATAGGAGCCTAAATAAGAAAAAGACCCCAAATTCGGGACTATCCCTATAAAATCGGGACATCTGGTCACCCTAGTGCTGGTTTAATGAAATACCAAGCTTCCCTGGAACCACAAATCCTAATCCAGTGGTTCTCAAACTATTGAGAACTGCGACCCATTTTTACTTTCTTCTTCGGCGCGGTGGACACTTGTATGACCGCTGAAAAGCCACCAAATTGATTAGTTCCGTATTCGGTGGCTATTTTCGGCAGACATGCCGAGCGCTCCCGAAATAGCTCGGCATGTCAGCCGAAAAGCTGCTGAATCCGGAACTGATTCATTTGGTGGCTTTTCAGCGGCGCCAGGGGCTCACAGCCCCTTGGAAGGAGGTCGGTGACTCTCCGAGGGGTCGCGACCCCCACTTTGAGACCCACTGTCCTAATCCCAAGAACAATGGCTATGCCTGGCCAGATAGGTAGCGTGAATTCCATGCAGGTGGAATTCCATATCTGTGTGTCTTTCAAGCAAGACATTAAAATTCAAGGATCTGTCTGCTCTTCCTGGGCCCACAACATTCTATGGCACTTCTTCCAGTTTTCCATTCTTTACTAGTGGGCTGAATACCAATTTTGCCCTCCAGCTCAAGGGTCATAACAATCCACAGTGTGCTACGTTTTCAAAACACTGTACAGAAAATCTTCACTTGTCTCCTCTGGGGCAGGGAAGTTTCAGATAGGGAAACTGAGGTAGGGAGGTTGCAATCTACTTGAGATCACAGAATGAATATCAGGCCTCTGGTTGAAACTCCGGGATTCCACCCTCCCAGCCCCAACCTCAGTCCCTTTAAAACCCACTGCCTCATTAAATTCAGTAATCCTGTCATTTATACTCACTCTATACATGCAAGATAGTCATATAAATCTTAACAATTAATGGTTTTGTGCCTTAGATTAAAGGTGCCGTAGAAATTATAAATTGTCTTGCTTGAATAAAAAGGTACCCATATCCAGTGTGTAGATTGATTGACTGATTAATTGGTTTAAAAACATTATTTAGCACTTAATGTCTTGGATGCTTTACACACAGGTAGAAATATACATTCCAGGCCCCAAAGAGCTGATATTCTACACAGATAACGTGTATACAAAGCGCAGCGATGGGATGGAACAAAAGGAGATGACCTCTGCACTGCCTCACTCTCTCCTGAGGTGACTGGACTGCCAGACATCAAGGTGACATGCTGACTAGGAGGCATGTTGGACTCTTCACTGGTCCTGGACACTCAGGAACAGAACAGGCATGAGAAATGCCTTCGACCGCTACAAACAAGCTCAGAAACAACCTTCATTCTTATCACATGAAAACCCTGCCATTGTAATACACACTTCTTTTTGTCACTTCCAACTTGTACTTCTGCAACCTGCTCTACCTGGGGCTGACTTAGGAAGTCAGTCAAACTCAGGCTGCGGCCTGTTTTTGGAGACAGAAATATTGATGTGAAGGTTGCTGAGCACCAACACAATGCACTACAAGCTCCCAATCCAGTTCTGGCTCCACACCAAAGTCCCTGTCTCCCATTTACAAGGCCCTCGATGGCTTGTATCCTGGATATCTCTGAATCTCACTCCTGATCAAGGACCACTGGTTACAACTGTGATAAGGAAGCTGAAGCTGCCCACCTAATTAAGCAACAGTGAAGACCTCTTCCGTTAAACTGCTTGTGCGCCTTAATTTCGTACTGGTGCCTTGATACCAGAACCAGAAGGGTGCTTAATGAATCAGCTAGATGCATACTGATTAGCATGTTTTGTTCGTGCCATAATTTTTTCACTGGAGTGGGGACAATATTCATTCTATTGTGCTTTGTTTGTATGATTCCTTTTCTTTCTAGGCTGGTTGATGAGTGCATAAAGAGAGATTTTATGAATGTGAAACATTACAATTAGTCCCGCAATGATAAGAAACTAATACATATTAGAACCTGGGACACACTGGGGACTCCGTCACACTGTGGAAAGTAGGCCTTGCTGGTCAGGGCACTTTGATTTCCTTATGACTCCATCCACGCAGGATTCAAGAACAGGACAAAACACTATTAAGTCAGCAAGCAGACTGCAGTAAATAATGCAAGAGTTTGAGAGGGCTGAGGCTGTGTTCAAGTTATATAAATTTTGTTGAGCTATGCATCTCAGTATCATGTTGACACTGTCTCCGGCACATAAGAGAAATCTTGATAGGTAACATGAGTCAAAAAGCCATTTGGGATTTGATATGTGTTGCAGCTTATTTTCATGCAAGAGGCAAAAAGAGCCCTCTTTCTCCCCTCCCCTGCCATGTCTTGTCAATGGCTCTCATTAACAAACTAAAAGAAACACAAAAATCTATGCATAGCTATGTAACTAATGCTTGTTTATGAGGAAGGAGAGGGGAGACTCCATTAGTGCATTCTGAAAGATAACGGCTTTCCACAGACTAGCAGGAGGGAAAAAGAAACCCAGTAGCATTCCTGCTCCTTCGTTTGCTTTTATTGGCTCTGGTACTGAAAATGTTTGAGCGTGCGAGTGGTCCCATTGAGCTGAGTGGGACAAATCAAGTACATTAAAAAAAAGGAGTAGTCCTTGTTATTCATGTCATCAGGTATTTGTAGGACCAGGATCCTAGTTTAGTGCCACAGGGAAACAGAAGAAGAGAGAGAAAACTGGCTGTCATGCCAGCTCCTCAAAACTGACCTCTTGTCCTTTGTCGTTAGGCTCTTCCCGTGGTTTTGGCCTAAGCTTAGCTGTAATGCTGGCATTGCCTTGTGGGATCACTTCTGAGAGTCTCTTCAGAGATCAAAGCATCATTTATTCAGAGTTGCCAAATCTTGCAATTGTGTTGCTAGTCATATGATATTTCATCAGCCACAGTTCCTAAAATGAAGTGATTACAAGAGAATCTCAGCTTTCATTTTTTTTATTTTTTTTTTAAAAATGTCAGTTTATAGTGTTGATGGTTGCAAAGGAAAACTTGAAACTGTGAATTCTAATGGCTCAAAAGCCAGAAGGCAAATAAAAAGAACCACAAAATATACAATTTTAAAAAAACATGATATTTTAGTCAATTTTATGATGAGGGGGCTGACTCATAAAATTTGAACACTTGCAATTGGCAATACTGCAGAAATAACCTCCCAAATAACCGATAATTTCAAATACAGTTAAAATAAAACCAAATTTATTCAAAAAGAAAAATATATCAACCCTAGGTTTTTAAATAGCAAAGCCTAAAACAGAGGGAGAATTTCTGGAACTAAAAATAAAAGGCAAAACTTCATCTCTTTTTGCTATGGGAAAGGTTTAGCATTACGGCATGGCAGTCCTCAGGGGGTATACAGAAAGGATGGCTGGTGTTACAGGTCAGCTTATGAAGAACTCAGACTCTTAGAGTACATACTGAGATCAACCTGTGCTTGTTTTTCTTCTGGGCTAATCCTACAATACTTGGCATCAAGCCATTGCCTGCTCTACAGACATCTGCCAGAATAGCTATGTCTGTCAGGAGTGTGAAGAGGTGTGTTCCCTGATGGACGTAGGTGTGCGGCTGACGATACACTTTTGCCAGTGTTGTGTTTTTTGCTCATGAGGGATGGAATACGCTATGCAGGCAAAAGTGCAGTTTGCTGGTTTAAGCTATGATCCACCCTAGAAGCATGTTGTCCATATAGCGTAGTAGTAATCCTAAAACAGCAAAGTACCCCTTGTGTAAACACAGCCTCGCCCAGGGTCCTACCCAGAGTTCTTATCTTTTCTTCTTGGCCTCTTCTTTTCTGCCACTCTGACCTCCCCTGTTAACCATGTCAATAGATTACATCGGTAGTTCTCAATCTGCCACTTGCGGCCCAATCAGCACAAAGCTGCGGCCCATGTGACATCCTCAGGGTGACAGGTCGACTTGGATGTGGCCCACATAACACATTGTGGCCCACAGTGGTAAATAGGTTGAGAATCACTGGACTAGATCCACCAACTGCCCTCTTTAGCCATTATTTTAACAAACAATGCTGGACTGCATCAAATCAAAAACCAGTGTCACTTTACAATGGCTTTCTTCTGTGCAGACTCTGTGTGCTTGTCTATTGCTGCATTTGTGTACCATCTCTTGTGCAGCTACAGTTAGTGCAGCTATACTGCACTGAGGCACACGATCACTGTTACTGGCATGCTTCACATCACAGTTGCCCTGTCTACACCAGGGGGTTATACTGGAGCAACGCAACTAGATAAAAACCAGTGTAGATGAGCCTTAGCTGTTTAATGAAGTTTTCCCCAGCTTGGTATTGCTTATTGTGTATTTTTGTCAGAGCTAATTCTCTGCAGTTGATGCTTAGTCACTTTCTTGGTCACCTAAGAAGGCCTGAAGCTCTCAAACAACCTCTTTTCTCCCTTGGTAACTAGGGGTGAAATATTTGCATTGGGTGTAGTGGTCCATATATCATTATGCCATTAGCATTTGGCCCCTCTCCTGTACAGGGCAATAAACCATACTTTCTTGTTGCAATGGCACCTTGTGTCGGTACTGACGGTGATTGTCCATAGAGTGTGACATGGTAGTATTCATTAGTTTCATTTCAGAGAATACTTTTCAGCAATTTCAGTGCCAACAGGACCTGCTTAGTGTGTTGTAATTTTGCAAATTGGGTCACTTATTTAGGTCCCTGAACATGAATTTAGGAGTCTAACTTTCAGCATCCATTTTTTGAAAATCTTTATATGTATATAAAGTGAAAGCGAGAGCTAAGCAGGAGTTCATGGATAAGGTGCTGTATAGCATGGTTACTCATATTAGTGAATAATCTTTCAGTTTTAGTTTATTTCTTACCAATTCAGTGCTGTTGTCTTGTCTCCACAGTAAATATTTTGGTTTAACATCCAGCACTTAGTATGAAAAAATTGAAATAGCTGGTAAACGCAGCTAATACAAGCTGTACTGTCATGGAAAAACTAATGCTGTGGGATATGTTCCCTCTTCTCCTGGTGGCAGGGCCGGCTCCAGGCACCAGCAGAGCAAACACATGCCTGGGGCAGCCCTTGGTAAGGGGTGGCATTCCGTCCATTGCTGCAGCATTGCAGTCTGGGCAGTGGGGATTTGTTTTGTTTGGGGTGGCAAAAATGGTAGAGCCGGCCCTGCCTGGTGGGATTTTGTTTTCAATGGGAAGGTGGGGCTTTAAATCAAGATCAATAATGTCACTTTAACTATGCAAACAATGTGTGGTCACCATTACCTCTACTCAGTAGAGATAGTGATGGGTGAACCCAGTAGTGTGAAGGTTTGAGCAATTCACTAACTATTTGGAGCAGATGCAAAATCCATTTGTTTTTCTGAATCTTTTATCTACCATTTGAATCTTTTTAAAGGATGATTCAAACTCAATATTGTTTTTATTGTTTTTTATTTTATTTATTTATTTACAGTCAAGGGGAAGCCTGAGGTATGTATTCTGGATAAAAGTGCCCCCAAAAGCCAAGTTGGATGGGCTGTATATGGTACAGCTAGTAGTTATTTTATTTGAATGTTGTTATATACTGAACTGTGGCTCCTTGTCACAGACATATTGTGTTTGTGTCTCGCTCTGTCCACTTGCTGCTCCGTTTCTTGCACTGTCTCCCAAGCTGAACACAACCCACTAAACTTTAGAGCCCATCATGCTCGAGTGAATTCCACATCAGAGAAAATGAGTTTCCCACTCAACTCGAGGTAACATACCAATTCATTACTACCAGCGATACTGAGACAAGGCAGCAGCATTGCTCTGCTAACAAAAAGCCTTCCTCTGGATAATTAAGGTATAAAATAACTACGTGAGGAGAGACCCAGGCTGTGGAAGTTTACATAGTGTCTGCAGTGGCTTTCTGACCTTTTTATGTGAGAGTCACCATAACAAAATGGCCATGGTAAGCCTTGATAATTAAAGTGTAGTTGGTGAAAGTGCAGCAGAGGTCCTTCAAGTCTCTTTTTAGATGCCTCCTTTCTACGTGAGTTGTAAACTTTTAAAACCTTTGGGGAGAGGGTTAAGGAACCTGAGAGAGATTACATTTGCTTGATGAGTTATATGGCCATTCGACTCTAGGAGTTGAACCTTAAGCCCTAGCCACTTGATTTTTCAGAGGTGCTGCATTGACTCAGGCACTCTGAAAATCAAGCCGTATATATTTATGGCATAATAATCCATGCAAATAGAATGGTTTGCCTTGGGTTTTATGGTGGCAAATATTCAGTCATGTGTAGGAACTTAGGTGTGTTACATCCACAGAAGAAATCACGTGGCTAAATCCAGTACCTTGCCCTGAATATTTATGCTTCTGCTCCCACATGCAGCACGTGCCATACAGATATCTGTTTTAAATCAGCATTCCACAATGAACTTGTAGCTATCAGTGTGAAAATTGTCCTTACTGTGCATATGTTTGCTGCTTCAAAATGTCACCATTTGGCATTCTTGCATACTAATATTTCTATCAGCATCTCTACTATCTGCCAATCTGCTAGCCAGCAAATCTGAGATTTCGTTAACTAGAAATCCTGAACAAGCAAGTTCATTTCCTACCATTTGGATTCAGATTTTCTATATGACGAAGTCCAAAGTCAGAGGCAAACTATTCACCAGGCCCCAGCCGTATATCCATAAGCTGCATCTGTGCTTGCCTGATAATAACCAAAAGTAATATCAGACATAGTTTGCAAAATCAAATTCTGCCACATGAAAAGAAACATTAAACCTGCCTCGTCTCAGGGGAGATTCTGTGCTAATCAGAAATGTTTTGGACAAAGGGCTTTTGCCACTGAACAGTTTAGGTTGCTTTCCCATCAATCCATTGAAACACTATTATTCTCTGTGGCTGCACGTTGTGTAGGAATTCAGCCATCCTTGCTTAATCCTATTTGGCTACACTTTCTCTGTTGCTGTATTGGAATACGGTCACATTTTTGAAAGTGCAAAGAATTATCGCCTTTTGTGAACTATGCAACTTCAGCAATGCATCTTTTGAGGGGAGAGTGGTTTTTTTTATATATATCTATAATATTGGCTTTTAATGCAAATGAAGGAAGAGTACTCAGGCAATTCTAATTAACTGGTTACTTTTTACCCTAATCAGAGGAACACATTGTGTGGTAGTCTGCACAAAAGACTAGGAGCAAGGAACTCCTGAGTTCTAGCTTTGGCTCTAATACAGACTATTTCTGTGGCCTTGGCCAAGATACTGAGGACCAAACCTTCAAAAATGGCCTCTGATTTTGAATGTGCCTATGTTTGGGTGTCTATCTTTCTTGAGGCACATAAGGCACTTTGGGATCCTCATATGAAAGGTGCTGAAAAAGTGTAACACAGTAATTAAAGAGTAAAGGCTCCGTGCCTCCCTATTTTCAGTCAGTTTTCTGTGTGTTCACCTCTTAGCGTTAGTCCCTTTCTGTATGTTCAGTTGACCTATTCCTGGTGTTTTAGCTGCACATCCAAACTTCGGCTATGACACAATGTACTGATACTGGCTTCCCCTTCTTCACAGACTGAACACCTGAAGTTTTACAGCACTTTCAGCTGGAGTGTGCTGGGAAGTAGGAGATACTCTAGGATGCTGTTCTCACATGGCTGTGACCTCCTGATTTGTTAGACACCATCAGTGGTGTTTCTAGAAGTTAACCTTAACAGTGTCAGACAATTTGATTTTGAGGTCACAGAACTGCACCAATCCTACTCTCCTGAACACTGGAAAGCACTAAAGGTGAATTTGATTTGGTACAATATTAGAGCAGTACTATCCATTTTACCCCTGCCAGAGAAATGTTGGCATCTAAATGCACCCTGAAGATGTGCTTCACATTATTACATATTCTCTCAGCTGGGATAGCAAAGTTCTTCCATAGTGAGAAGAAAACTGCCCATCTGGGAAACAGGCTGGATCCCTTACAGCTGATGTACTAACCCAGGGGTCAGCAACCTTTCTGACGTGGTGTGCCGAGTCTTCATTTATTCACTCTAATTTAAGGTTTCATGTGCCAGTAATACATTTTAACATTTTTAGAAGGTATCTTTCTATAAGTCTATGATATAGAATTAAGCTATTGTTGTATGTAAACAAGGTTTTTAAAATGTTTAAGAAGCTTCATTTAAAGTTAAATTAAAATACAGAGCCCCCCGGACCAGTGGCCAGGACCAGGCAGTGCGAGTGCCACTGAAAATCAGCTCGTGTGCCGCCTTCGGCACCCATGCCATAGGTTGCCTACCCCTGTACTAACCTGTCAAGCACAGTAAGTGGCTTTCCCCCTTGCCAGAGCTATACCAGTTAACAACCAGTTGCTGCTTTTGCTGGAATGTGAATAGCTCCGATCTGTGGAATGCTTGGCAACTATTGGCCTTGGCTATGCCCCTTGAAATGCCCTGTAACACATTTTCTCAACCTACGCTTGTGCCTTTAAAACACCTTTGTTCCCAGTCCCACCTGGTCCCCCGTCCTCCCTGGGTGTCTGTAGTGCTTGTGTCTCCTGCAGGAAGGAAAACAGGAGTGGAAGATGGAGGGGAAAGTTTTGTCTACCACAGACAAATCCCTCTGTGTGAGGTGTGGTGGAGCAGATCAGAGGAAGAAACCTCCCAGTGTGTAACTGTTTGTCACAACTGCAAGATCTGCCCATCCAGGGCAGATAAGGATGCAGCCTGGGCTACTCAGGACAGGATAGTCTGCAGTCCCAGTGACTGATTGGTGGCAATGTGCAGACGCTGGGTATTCTGGGTTTGGACCCTGAAGCCTAAATACAGAATTTCCCTGGGTTCTTTTTTCAGCCTGCAGCAATGGAGAAGCCCCTCTGTTTAGCTGGAAATTTCATTGCATACAAATGTTTTTTAAGATATTGCTCACAAATAAAAGTGCTCAGATGAAAAATAAACCTTTAAAAAATCTCAGCCTATTCACTCCTAGCAGTCTGATACTCCTTCAAACTGTCAGACTTAGCAGATTGTTTACTGGAAACGGTTCAATTGGCAGGACCTTCTGCTGTGCAGATGAAATTTTAAAATCCCATTTCTTGTTGCACTCAAAGTGTCTCTCTTTCCACTATGCAGCTTCATAGAATTATTATTCACTTGTTTCCCATTGAATCAGAAAATATCCTCTCCCTTTCGTTTCTATGATAAAAATGTGAAGGAATATTAACCCGCATGCATCAGGACATAAGCCAACCACTAACTGCCTAGGTTTCAGAGGAAACTTTCCCTCATAGGCATGATAATACATAATGGGCAATTATCCCTGAAGCAGCTGGCTTGTCCACTGGATGAGTCAGGATATTGGACTAGATGGACTATTCGTCTGACCTGGTATGGCAATTTGCGTGTTCCCACATGAGTGTCTCTTGGTAAACCGAGTATTTTTGTAACTAAGCACAGTCCTACCCATTCCAGACCTAAGAGAGAGCTTATTTTCTCACCTGCAAGAACAGCAAATGGAAAAGAGTCTGTTCAAATGCATTCCTCCATTCTCATTGCACTGAGGTGACTGCCTTAATTTGTTTAGGCTTGGGCTATCTGCCTCCTTGGCCTGCTTTTGTGGCTGAAATGCACTCCTCCATTTTTTCAGCATGCATGTTTGCAAACTGACCGGTGTTTGCAAGTGATTATGATGAGAGGGATACATTATACATAGCTCATGGGGGCTTATGCTCTGGAGGCCACCACGTGTTTGGAAAATTGCATGCTCTAGCTCCTTTCTACATTCACTGGTCAGAGGTTCAAATCTTATCTGGGCTGCTACAACTTTTGTCCTCTTCATCCTTGACTGATACAGCTTTGTCCTCTAGGGTAAATGCTGATGCAACCTGTATCCAACTATTTCGTTTCATTCTTCATCTTCCCTTATCTTTTGATCGACTAGAAAGCCAGTAGCCACACACCTCTTCTGGCTCATAACGTACTTAAAGGATGATTTACTGTTTATCTTAATATCTTGAGTTAATCATTCTTTACACTCTTTGTCCCTTTTTAGTTACAATGTTCACCTTGCCAGTCACAGTTAGCACTGTAAGCGATTTATTGATTTGGCAAGATTGCCATTGTTTAAAGGATACTCTTTTTAGTACAAATTAAATTATTGTACTTCACCTAATCACGCTGGTTTTCTTTTTTTCTTATTACCCTTTTGGGACAGTGGTCATGGTGGGCTGTCTCAAAGATTTACACATTAGTTTCCCCCTATAGCACTGTTCCCTTCAACAGCCTCCAAACTGAGTCTATGGAGCTTTTTAGTTTTGCTCTTAGCTGGCTGCAAAGAATTTCTTCACAGTGACAGTGAACGTGAAAGGAGCAGATTTTAAAACTTCCCTTACCTCTAGGGATGTCACCCTCTAATAGATTAGCCTCAACAGTGCACTGATCATTGTCGTTCAGTGGGACTCCCACACTAGCTTCCTGTGTTAACTCTTGCCTGTTACATAAGACTAAGTTGAGAGCTGTCTCCTTTATTGTAGAAGTCTAAAGAAGCTGATCTAAGAAGCAGTCGCTTATAGCATCAATAGAGTAAGCCTCCAGACAGTGCCCTAATGTGCCATTCAAGCAATTAATATAGGGGTAGTTAAGATCACCCATAACTCTTGCATCCGCAGATGATTCAGCTTTCTTAATCTCCTAACAAGGTCATTATCATTATGTTGATCTGCGAGTCTCCTATCATCATGTTTGGATTTCTGTCATTGGGATTCATAACCAAAGAATCTATAATCTCTTCTTTGTGTGCTGTATAACACACTCCTCCCCCACCCAGGGGCGCTGGAACAGTTTATATAGTGGGGGTGCTGAGAGCCATTGAACCAAACTGTAAACCATGTATATAATGGAAACCACTTCAAGCTGTTGCAAACACCCCTGCATCCAGTACCTATGCCCCCACCCACCCACCTGCTGTTCTTTCTTCAGCCTTGTTGAAAGTCTGCCCCTAAGCCATGTCCCAGATTTGGCATGTAGCTTTTCATGTTAATAAAAAGTAAAAGTGCAGTGGTGCAAACACTGAGGATAAACAGGGCAGAAGCGCATTAGGGTACATTAGCATATACGTCTGATTTTTCTCAATGGTATTCTCGGAGGCTAGGGCTGACTTTACACATTAACACAGTCACGTGAGTCAGTATTAAAGCTGCCCAGCTGCTGAAGTTTTTGTGATTAGAATGTTGATGAACTAGGACCACATTACAAGATGTGTTATCACTTACCAGGGCTGTGTGGGTTCGAACATGTGCTAAGAACATTATGCAGGAGGATTTCATAACATTATACAGAATGTCACTACATGCATTTCACCATGATATTATTGACTAACAAGTTGTTAGTTTTCAAATGATACCTCATAAGGAATATTGGGTACAATGATTAATACCATAATATGCAGGATGTGACTACATGGGTACTTTTGGTCCCACCCAGGTCTTCTGACTCCTAGTTCAGTGCTCTATGTACCTCAGTATCAAGCTTGTAACTGAACATCCACTGAGCTCTGGATGAAGAAGATGGACACAAGGAGTAGTTCACTGACTATCACTCTGTCTTTGACAGGATGTCAAGAAGATGTTGCACAGGTACTGCAGGGACTACACCTTGTTGTGTCTTTGAAAAGAGAAATGAAGCACATTGTAGGTGCTAACAAGACCACACATGCCAGTAGTAATTAATAATAGTTGTGTGCATTTGCAAAAATCACAGTTCAAAATATCTGATTCCTGGCATCCTACAATCCCAATAAATTTAAACTTTCATCAGTGGTATTAAAGTTTTTTCCCATAATAAGGCATGAACTTTCTCAGCATGAGCAGATCAATGGACTTCAACCACTAATTCAAAGTTTCCTTTGTAATATGCCAGCTGAGGCAAGACCTCTACAATGCTATAAGCTGAGACTTCATCTAGTGATTTAACTGTAAATGTAGCTTGCGAAGAGATTTAGCTGCATCTTCCCCTCCCCCGCCTCCTCCAATTGCCTTTACTGAGATTATATGCCAAACACTTTTAAAATATAACCCAGGTCTATTACCCACATGCACTTCAATGGGTGGTCAATCCAGCTCCCATCATTAAGTTCCTTTCCTGATTTATGGACACCTGCTACACAGCACTATAAATCAGGACATATATCAGACGATGTAATGGGAGAAAGACATGCATTTTTTGAACAGAACCAGTGTGATAACACAGAAATGGTAGCACTATGGACTTGTCCTGCTTGAGTATTGCTTTTGTGTCTCCATCCAAAACAATCAAAAGGAGAAGTCTGACTAGATGACTGCACAGAAAATTGTGTTGGGGCTTAATAGGCAAAACCTGGTAAATGTTGTGTGAGATTTGTAATTGTTTGTTTTGCTATTTCTTTGCAAGTGGGAAAGAGGAAGAGGGGTGGCTTACAGACCCCAAGAAACAAATATGATTGGCTGGTGATCTGACTCAAGAGAGGGAGCCGGGAAGGACATTAGAGCAGCAGGGAAGAGATTTATGTCTTTTACTGTCCATCTGCAAAGCAAAACAAAAATAGCTGAAACGCTGGTTTTCTGCTTTATCGGCTCTATGAATAAGCATATAAATTTCTATGACATTTCTGGAGGCTTGCTGAAGGGGAAAAAAATTCATCCCCCAGGACCTGGCCAGCAGCAGGGGCAGCATATGGTCTGCTGGAATCAGTGGCTGAGTGCCTTTTGTGTGTGTTAGCATTAAAAGGTGACTTTGTGAGTCATTTCAGAAGCAGGGAGGGGTTTTCTTTTTTCTTTTCTTTTTTTAAAGCCTGCCTAAGCTGATGCAGCTGTCAAAGCCAATAACTCTTTGGTGAGGAAGTTGTGCTGCGTTCCATGACTGGGAAGCAATGAAGGGTGCAGACCTCATTTATGGCTCTTGGCTTCCTCGGGGTGGCACACTTGGCCTCTCAAGAGCAGAGGTCTCCTGGCTAACAAGTGAATCTTGGAAGGAAGAGGGGAAGATGCATGAAAAAGGCTATTAACATCGCTGGAGCAGCTAAAGAAAGGAATTGTGGGTGTTTTATTTTTCCCCAGCAGCTGCTGCTTCCTCAGATGAGGAGCGAAGGCTCTGCAAGTTCATGGGAAAGTGACTGCGAACTCCTTGTACGTTCCCAGGTTTGTATGACCATGGCAGGGGAGCATGGTTTAAAGGATGGAATCACTGGGATAAAATAAATACCAATAGGAAACTGTTTGCAGGGGATAAACGATGGATTTTCTCTTTAATCATTGAGTAAAACCACATGTTCTTTCTGGTAAAGGAGGCATGAAATGTAACTTGCTGTCAGAAAGATGTCTTTCTGCAAACAGCACCTCTGGATGTTTATCTCTCTGGCATTGTGCTCTAACCTCTTTGAAATGTAAAAAGAATACATCGCTAATCACATTGTTGCTGGAAGATCAACAGAGACGTGACATGTATTTTGTCACGTTTCACTCGCTCTTTTTGAAATGAAAGCAGTGACATTCATTCAGGGCTACGTTGGTATGTTTACTTTTCATGGATGACTCTCTACTGCCCTTTCCCTGGAGCTTATGGTCACAAAATTATCATCTGCTGTTTGCTGTCCATTGCTGATTTTAGCCTTAGCACCATTTCCAGCAGTTGGCAAAAGGCATCTTGCTATCACATGTATTTTCCCCAGTTTCAGGGCTCAGTACAGCCCTTGGTTACATGTGTGTAACGCCACTGAAGTCAGTGGAAATGCGTGAATGCAACTGAAGACAGACTCTGCTTATGAAAAGCTGTAAAATGTAGATAAGACGAGGAATACTTGTGGCACCTTAGAGACTAACCAGTTTATTTCAGCATAAGCTTTCGTGGTCTATAGCCCACTTCATCGGATCCATAGAATGGAATGGAAGTAAGATGTGTTTATATACAAAAGCAAAAAAAGTTGTACATTACCGTACCAATTCTAAGAGGCTGTTTAATTTGGATGGGCCATTATCAGCAGGAGAAAAAAAGCCTGTTGTAGTGGATCTGTGTCTGACAGGTGATAAGAACTTTTGAAGGGAAATTAACTAGGGAAATGCAATCGATTAGTGTAATGACAAAGCCATTCACAATCCCTATTTAGCCCTTGGTTGATAGCATTCTTGATTGTGGCATTCTAAGATGCCACAAGTCTTCCTCGTCTTATTTACGGATACAGACTAACATGGGTGCTAATTTTAAACCTGTAAAATGTAGAGTATCTTATCACCTAATTCATATCTATACCTCTTTCCAGAACAGAGAAATTAACCTCTAACTAAAATGACATTGTTCTCCCTCGCTTGTTTCTTGTTTCTTTTTTTTGTTTTTGTGCTCTGTGGGCTGAGTACCTGAAAGAGGTTTGGAGGTAGTAGGCATAAAAGTAAAAGCAAAACCCATCAAGAATATCACCCATTCATTTATTAAAGGGTTTTCAAACTTTTCTGTATCTACATACTGAGATTTTCACGTAGCTCCTCCTTTCCTGCTTGTCACAGCATCCTGTACCTGTGCCAACTACAGCAACTGATTCATGGAAAAGTTGTAAGAAAGCAATGTGGATTTAGCTTTTAATGGGATTTAGCTGCTGAAAACAAAGAGGAAAGTGACCCATCAGTTCTCCACCAACCACCAGCAAATGACCTAAAGACCTAGGTGTGGGAATCACTGAGTCATATCTTAAGGACCTATCCAAAACAACAGATAAGTCTCTAAGGTGCCACAAGTATTCCTCATCTTATAAACAAGGCAATATGCATCTGATTTTCAGGGCCCAGGTTTCCAAAGGGGAGTCCAATGGATGTTCCTATAAAACATGGCATATTTGTAATTCCAGTAATGGAGCACGTCAGCAAGTATTTATGCAAGTATGTACAAATGTAGATTTGTGCATGTCCTATGGCAGTTGGAGGTTTCCATGCATATCTGTTGCACCCACCATTGAATATGTGTCCCTCAAATAAATAAACTGTCCTTTTTTGCGCAATTCTCATTCATCTCAATGACAGGTTCTTCTGCTTGTGGACTGATGACAGTGTTAAGAGCTGATTTAAAGCACAGCCAGTGGAAACCATTGCAATGCACATAGAATACTGGGCCTACCAAACCCAGGAGGTATGTTACGTATTCTTGAATGCCATCTACTAGCACAATATCTATTAACTACATATGCATATACACAGATATAGAACACTCCAGTAACAGGCAGTACTGTGCAGGGTTCTAGATTTGAATGACAAAGGAGAATGTGCCCCTAAACAAAGCTATGATGACCTCTTGAATGTTTTACGGAGTATGGCTTGAATGTTTTAAGGAGTATGGCTTTATCCAATGGGAAAAAGGATTGCTGATGCTTGAGTGTCTGACAAAGATTTACATCATTACAAAAAGCATGGCAATTAATTTAAGGGGCATATTCTTATCGTGATGCCTTACGATTTACGTGCCTCAATTAGTTGGTGTGCATTCATTTTACAGAAGGATCAGGGACTGTGCAATACTACACATCGCAGTATCTTTTCAGTGCCCTCCCAACACGATAAATATCTACTAGATAGTGCCCAGCAACGTGCAGTTAGAGACGAACCATAAATCCTTGGTGTTAAATCAGTATTTAAAAAAACCCAGTGCTATGTCAGCCAGGCCTCTGAGAAAGCGTAGCTGATAAACAGATTTTGATTGGCTCCTTTTACACCAATGCCCCAGGGCAGCACCCACTGGAAGAGTTCAAAGAGCAGCAATCTACTGGTGCCAGCCATTGATCCAGCTATCTGGATTAACCTTGGTTTTCTTCTTTTTATACTCATTCCTTTCCACTGAGGAGGAAGGAAACCACACATAAGAGCAACTCCTGTGCCTGTCATATTGAGAGCCTGAAACTGACAGCATTGGTGTATATACCAGGCCTGGTTCTCCTCTCACTCCCAATTTACACTGGCAAAACTCTGTTGATAGCTGAGAGATTTACGCTGCATTGTAAAAGCAGTGTGAGAGGAGGACCACGCTGGGCCGATCCTGAGTCTCAATTCTTAGGGAAGTTAAAGATCAGCAGGCTCTGAGCCATATTATTTATATTTAAAGGCTAGGGTAATAAATGTTAATGATGTCCTTTCCCAGCACAGTTGCTGAATTTTAGCATGAAGAGCAGATGTCCTCTCACACCACCCTAGCTCACCCAGTAGGTGCTCTGATAGAGAAAGTTATTTATCTCTTCAGACCCTGACAATATGAACACCCAATATAAATACCCTGAGGTTAACACCACCACTGCTGACACCAGAAGAGCTGCATCCTGTGGATTGTTGTTGTTATAGCAAATGTGACAACAAATATAGGCCGTACACATTTAATAAAGTGAGCTCTATATAAGAGAGGAAGGAACTTCCCCACAGATCTTATCTACACAGGCAAAAATGAAATTCTTAATTCCTCATCAATGCCACTCCAGGGGTTGTAGAAACCATAGGAGTGCTGGTGTGAACAAGGCAAAGAGGCTTTCCACTTTCCTCTGTATAAGGCTAGATCACACAGTGGCAGAAATGCTGGTGTATATTAGTATTTCCAAAGCTGTTGTCATCCTTGCCGCTGCCTTTGCAATAGTAATGGATACTGCCAACCATGAGATACCTGAGAGAGGTGGCAGGGTCCAGGGAAATGGTCGAAATCTTTTTTGGAGAGAGGCAACCAAAGAGTAGAGATGGGAAACTGCGCCTCTCTCTTGTAGATGCTCTTTATGGTCTGTTTAAACATCTACATGCAGCCACTAGGTGAACTGGAAAGATGATAGGAACTCAAGTGTCAGCAATATATGGATGATACACCACCCTGTTTATCCTTCATCAAGGTAGAATCATAGAAATGGAGAACTGGAAGAGATGTTGATAGGTCAGCTAGTCCAGTTCCCTGCACTCAGGCTGGAGTAAGTATTATTTAGACCATTCCTGACAGGTTTGTCTATCCTACTTTTAAAAACCTCCCTAAGCTGTTTGTTTGACTGCTTAACTGCCCTTATAGTTTGGATTTTTTTCTAATGTCTAACCTAAATCTGCCTGGCTGTTATTTAAGTCCAAGTCCATTTCTCAATGGTAAAGGGGAAAAATGTATCACCCTGCCCTTTATAACAAACTTTTAGGTATTTGAAGACTGTTACCATGTCCCCTATCAATCTTCTCCAGACTAAACAAACACAGTTTTTTCAATCTTTCCTCATAAATCATATTTTGTAGGCCAAGATAGATTTTAGTCAAGACACTTAGGGTATGTCTACACTACAAACTTATGTCGATTTTGTTAAAGTCGATTTTGTAAAGCAGACTGTATAAAATCGATTTTGTGTGTCCACACTAAACACAGTAAGTCGGCATTGTTCATCCACACTTCAGTGGGAAGTGTTGACATAGCGAGTGGTGCACTGTGAGTACCTATCCCACAGTTCCCGGAGTCCCAGCAGGCACCATTTCGAGTGGTGCACTGTGGGTAGCTATCCCACAGTTCCCAGAGTCCCAGCAGACGCCATTTTGAGCTTTCTCCGTTCCCAAACCCACCCACCCTGCAGTGCCCCTCCCGCTGTGAAAGCAACTGCAAACAGTCATTTTGCATGCTTTTGCTGCCTGAGCTGACGCCATAGCAGTGAAAGAATGGAGCCTGCTCAGGTAACCGCTGCAGTAATGGCCGTTATGAATACCTCGCGCATTGTTGTGGATTTTATGCTGCATCGTATGCACAAGAAGGCGATCAGGAGAGTGAAGACAGTGATGAGGACATGGACATGGACACTGACGTTTTTGAAAGTAAGGGGCCCAACAACCTGGCAATTTTGGTGGCAATGGGGCAGGCTCATGCTCCGGAACGCCGAATCTGGGCCAGGGAAACAAGCACTGACTGGTGGGATGGCATAGTGTTGCGGGTCTGGGATGACTTGCAGTGGCTCAGAAACTTTCGCATGAGAAAGGGCACGTTCATGGAACTTTGTGACTTGCTTTCCCCTGCCCTCCAGCGCGAGAATACCAAAATGAGAGCAGCCCTCACAGTTCAGAAGCGAGTGGCGATAGCCCTATGGAAGCTTGCAACGCCAGCCAGCTACCGGTCAGTAGCGAATCAATTTGGAGTGGGTAAATCTACAGTGGGGGCTGCTGTGATGCAAGTATCCAGGGCAATCATTGATCTGCTGCTATCCAGGGTTGTGTGTCTGGGAAACGTGCAGGCTATAGTAGATGGCTTTGCTGCGCTGGGATTCCCTAACTGTGGGGGAGCTATAGATGGCACTCATATCCCTATCTTGGCACCAGACAACGAGGGCGCAGAGTACAGAAACCGCAAGGGGTATTGTTCAATGGTCATGCAAGCACTGGTTGACCACAAGGGACGTTTCACCGACATGTGCGTGGGATGGCCGGGAAAGGTTCATGACGCTCGTGTGTTCAGGAACTCTAAGCTGTATAGACAGCTGACGCAAGGGACTTTCTTCCCAGACCAGAAAATTACTGTGGGGGGTGTTGAAATGCCGATCGTTATCCTTGGGGACCCAGCCTACCCTTTAATGCCCTGGCTTATGAAGCCATACACAGGATCCCTGGACAAGAGTCAGGAGCTGTTCAACTATAGGCTGAGCAAGTGCAGAATGGTTGTGGAGTGTGCATTTGGCCGTCTGAAGGCCAGGTGGAGAATCCTACTTACTCGCTCAGACCTCAGCGAAAGAAATGTGCCCATTGTTATTGCTGCTTGCTGTGTGCTCCACAATCTCTGTGAGAGCAAGGGGGAGACGTTTATGGCGGGGTGGGAGGCAGAGGCAAATGTCCTGTCCGCTACTTACGAGCAGCCAGACACCAGGGCAAGTACAAGAGTGCACCAGGAAGCGCTGCGCCTCAGAGAAGCCTTGAAAAACAGTTTTGTGACTGGCCAAAATGCTGTTGAAAACCCGCTCCCTTGCTCTGCTCTGCGATAAGCCTCCCACCCTCCAGCCCTATAAAGCTGTTGAAAACCCGCTCCCTTGCTCTGCGATAAGCCTCCCACCCTCCAGCCCTATAGAGCTGTTGAAAACCCGCTCCCTTGCTCTGCTCTGTGATAAGCCTCCTGCCATCCTTATTCCCTTCCCCCACATTTGCGGAGTAAATAAAGTCTCTTTTTTTAAAAAGCATGCATTCTTTAATGATTCTTCACAAACAAAGGGGAAGACTGGCAAGATAACCCAGAAGGGGTGAGTGAGGAGGAAAACCAGTCGGTATGGTGGATGGGGGAAGGGGGGGACAAAGACACAGCACATTTTTAAAACTTTTCTGATAAACTGAGCTGCATGCTGCTTGTGTTGTATTGTGGGGTAGAGTGGGTCGGTTCCCAGAGCCTCCCCCCCCCCCGCGTTCTCACCCCACGTCTGGGTGGGGAGGCAATGGAACTTGGGGAGGAGGGGAGGTGGTTACACAGGGGCTGCAGGGGCAATCTTTGGTCCTGATGAAGCTCCACCAGACACCGAAGCATGTCACTCTGATCCTCCATTATCCGCAGCATTGCTTCCATACTCCTTTCTTCCCGCTACTGCCATCTCTCCTCCCGCTACTGCCATCTCTCCTCCCATGCTGCTACTGCTGCCCTGGATATGCTCTGGGACTCTAAAAAATTTTCTCTCCATGCTTTGTTTCGAGCTGCCTCACTGCGGGAGAAATTCATGAGCTCGGCAAACAAATCTTCTCTTGTGCACTTCCTTCTCCTTCTCATCTGCGCTAGCCTCTCCGAAGGGGATGTTAGCGAGGGGGAGGGGAGATCACGCTGGCTGTAGGAGGAAAGAAGGAAAAAGGTTATAAGATAGATAGATACATTCTCCAGAACAATGGGAACAGTCTTTCATGATGAAACAAAGTATTCACAGACTGCATATGCTTTCTGTACAAGGTCGCATTTTGCACCTTAAATTGAGTGCCTGTAGCTTTCCTGTACACACATCACATCAGGCACTCTCTCCCAGGGCCAGGCAACAGAAACCACCATGCAGGTAAGCCACATTCTTTCGGTTTGATCCACATTCTTTACAACAATGCTCTCCTTTCCCACAGTAAGCACCCCAACACCGCGTGGCTCCCTGCTGCTGCAACACAAGCAGCCCCCAGCCCAAGCTGCTGCTCTCATGGAGGTTTCTCTCCCCCCCACAAACACACACATGCCCCCAACACAAGCAGCCCCCAGCGTTTTCTCTTCCTCCCAACCCCCTTACCCTGCTGGTCTCATGGAGGTTCCCTGCTACTGCACCACAACCCACAGTAAACCCTACCCCCACTGGCTCCCTGCTGCTGCAACACAAGCAGTCCCCAGCCCAAGCTGCTGCTCTCATGGAGGTTTCTCTCCCCCACACAAACACACACATGCCCCCAACACAAGCAGCCTCCAGCGTTTTCTCTTCCTCCCAACCCCCTTACCTAGCTCTTTTGCGCTGGTTGGTCTCCTGTGCTGATGAGCTCTGCATGGTGCTTTGTGCTGAGGAGCTCTGCCTGGTGAGTGTCCTGTGCAGGTGAGCTGGCCAAACAGGAAATGAAATTCAAATGTTCCCGGGGCATTTCCTGTCTACCTGGCCAGAGCAGCGAGTTGAAACTGCTGTCCAGAGCGGTCACAGAGGAGCATTGTGAGTGCTGTCCAGAGCGGTCACAATGGAGCACTGTGGGACAGCTCCCGGGGGCCAGTAAAGTCTGCATGCGTCCACACTAAGCCACAGTCGACCCAGAGACATCGATTTAAGTGTTACTCCCTTGGTTTTGGTGGAGTACAGAAATCGATTTTGAGGGCCCTTTAAATCGACTTAAATGGCTACTGTGTGTGGACGGGTGCAGGGTTATGTCGATTTAATGGCACTAAAGTCGACATTAACTTGTAGTGTAGACCAGGCCTTAGTGATGCGGGTGACATGAGAACCTATATACAATAGAATAGAAGAACTCAGTTCAACAGTAGGAGATTTGAAAAATAACATCAGTAAAGGTAAGGCATTTGCATTTCATCCTGTAATCATTTTGGAAGCTAAGATGTTAGAGACTGGAGCTGAACAGGTTTGGGACAGAATGTGTGTCTGTGGCAGATAAGAGAATTGTTCATGCAAAGCTGTGGTAAAGCATATAACACCCCGAAACACCACCAGTCAAAAAAGGGTTATGGAACTATGGTCACAATCAGCCCCAACCTGGTCCACCCAGGAAGGCCTGGGAACAGGCTTGTAAAAGGTAGGAACTCAGCACAGTTGGTGTGGCCTTCAGAAACAAGCAGAGCTAGAGCTCCCAGGCCAGGGTAGTGGTTGCTTTATGAGGAACAGCTTGAGGATACATTGGCCTGAATCCTGTGAGGAAAAAAATTCCACATGTTGGTCCATTTCACTTCCCTGAATTCTCAGATATTATTTTTCTGTTTAATTCACACATTTTTCCAACTCTCAAAGGACGTGAAAGGAAAGTTGAGGGTTTCTTTAGACTAGGAAGAGGGCAAACTTAGGCTGAAGCTAGCTTCACCTAGACCAGTGACTCTCAACCTTTCCAGACTACAGTACTGTACTGTAATCAGGACTCTGTACTGTACTGTAATCAGGACTCTGATTTGTCTTGAATATCCCAAGTTTCACCTCACTTAAAAACTACTTGCTTACAAAATCAGACATAAAAACACAAAAGTGTCACAACACCTTATTAATTAAAAATTGCTTTCTTTTTCATTTTTTCCATGTAATTATAAAATATTCAATTGGAATATAAATATTGCACTTACATTTCAGTGGATCATATATAGAGAAGAATAAATAAATCATTGTCTATATGAAATTTTAGTTTGTACTGAATCATTAGTGCTTTTTATGTAGCCTGTTGTAAAACTAGACAAATATCTAGATGAGCTGACGTATCCTCTGGAACCACTGACCTAGACCAGCTATGGTATTAAACTAGAAAAAGGCTAGTGTTCATGCCCTACCCTCAATCTCTCTTTCTAATGATGATTATAATTAATACGACCCTCTCGTATGGCACTTTTCATCCATGTATCTCAAAATGCTTTACAAAGGTCAGTGTTATTATCCCCATTTTACAGATAAGAAAACTGAGACTCAGGAAGATGGAATGACTTGCCCAAAGTCAAGTCAGAGACCCCTGGTAGAGCTGGGACTAGACCCCTGATTTCCAGTCCAGGGTTTTGTCCATTAGGCAAACCCTAAAGGCTTGTCTAGATTGAAATAAAATATATTTTTTAAAAATATGTTATTAGCTAAACTATTGTGATCAATGCCTTGTCTACAATGGAATTTTGAAATGTAAGTTGTATTTTAACATGCTTGTTGGTCAAGGTGAACTTTAGTTAGAGAACACGGGATTCCACTTCACCAGCTAGACCATATATAAATCTATTCATCTTTGTCTACACTAGAGTTTTAGAATGTGTGAGGTAGAGTGATGTCTTCTACCAACACATCCTTTATTCTAGTCCAGACATGTCCTAAGAGTCATCACACCCAAGCACTACACAGAAATATTGCTAATGAGAAATATACCATGGGTACTAGCCTGAGACTGAAGAGGTGATAGGCTGAGGGAGGATTTGCAGATGCTTTTTCTGAGACTGAAACAAAACAAGAGGTTGCCGTTGTAATGTTTGGTCTGTGAACCCAAAGAAGTGCCTATATTTAATCTCACTGTGTTATTGTTATCAAGAAAGGAAGAGAAGTTACCACATCACTTGGAATAGGAAAAAGCGGGTCTCGCTGCTGCAAATATAAAAGTATACTTCAAAGAAACTCCAAATCACTAACAAAGTGACGAATGAGCCTGAAACAATCGGCAACTAAGGGTCATTGCCATTATTCATCAATACGCTTTTCAAAAAGCACAGCTAAAAATGAGCTGAAGATTAGATTTTTTTTTCCCCTCCCTCGGGAATGAAGACTTTGAAGTCCTGAAGAAGGGCATGTAATCAGAAAAACTTGGAAGTGCAGTGTGAGGATCTACAACTCAGCCACCAAGCTGAAAACAGCCCAAGGAGATCAAGTGAACATCTAGAAAGAAAAATTGCATGTCCAAAGAGAGACCAGGAAAGACACTGAGAGCACAAGTCAGGGCTGTGCAACTTCATCTTTGCCTCCACATTAACAAGGGTGTTTTTGCTATACCCAAGAGATGATCCAAACAGCCCCCCAGATTCAGGGGTGTTTGAAAAATAAGACTGGGCTTCAACTTTTGCAGGTTGGCATTTCTCTAGTTCTCATACAGCATGTGTATCAAAGCAAATCAGTAACTAATTTTCTAACTAACTAGCAAACTGCCTTCTTTGGCATACCTCTTTTTGTGCATGATTGCTTGTGATTCCTTTTGTGACATCCTATATGAAACCTACTATGTGCAGATGTAAGTGTTAATAATATATGAAAATGCTTTCGCTCCAATAATCATATAAGGAGGCGAATAGCTAGCAGGGGTACCTTCAAACTAAGGTCAAATGTAAGTGGCTTGCCTGCGTGTTCCTCTGACGTGCTTTACTGGAGCAACCAGAAGCAATACCTTCTGTCAGGTAGTGGGAGGAACTGCTGTATTGAGTCCAGGTGCCATTTCCCCTCACTACAGGAGGTGCTGTGTCCAGCTGAGCATGTTCAGAGCTGTGCACCAGCAACCAGAAGGACAAGCAGAATAGGAAGAGGTAGTGGAAATGTGGGTAGGGGGGAATGAGAGAAGAAAGGCAGGAGGGAGAGGCGGGATTAGAAGAAGTAATGGATAATGGGAACTAGAGAAGGGAGAAAGAATGAAGACATGGGGGAAGAGTCAATGGGAAGCAGACGAGTAAGATAATGTGGGTGAGCACAACAGGAGAAAATCAAGAGAATGAAAACAAATGAGGAAAAACAGGACAAAGGTAGAGGGTAGTGTGACAAAGTTCCAAGTCTGTATTTGTGGGTCCTGCGCTTCCTGGCAGATTTAGGGGCCTCAGAAACTCATCCAGGCCCCAGAGTGACCTCCCTTTCTCAGTAACTAATTAGGGGAGACAGAAAGGGGGGAGCCCAGGCCCACCCTCTACTCCAGACTCCAGCCCAGGGACCCTAATAGTATCAGCTAAGATGGCTGACCTTTTAGGCACAAAACACAATACAATTCCCTGGGCTACTTCCCCACAGCAGTCCCCGCTTCTTCAAACTCCACTTCACCCTTACCTCAGGGCCTCCTTCCTTCTGTATGATATGTTGTCCACCACTCAGTCTCACCAACAGCATAACTTCCTCCCACAGCTCCTGACACCCACAGCCCACCTGACTAACTGGGAGGTTTTTATCTGGTTTCAGCCAGTCCCTGATTGGCTTCAGGTGTCCCAATCAGGCTAGCTGTTTCTACTCCTTTCTAGAAGCTTCCTGATTGTCCTGGAGTAGCCTTTGTTTGGCTATCCAGGGAACAGGGACCTGCACATCCTGAGACTAATATACCTGCCTTCCAGCACTCTCTTATATCCTTCTGGTCTGACTCCGTCACAGTAGGCAGAGGCAGAGGAAAAGGGAGAGAGAATCCATCCTTCCAGAAACCAACACAATGACTGCTGTTGCTCACACCATCAGATTAGGCCTGAATAAAGACTGGAAGTGGTTGGGCCATTACAAAACCTAAACCTAATTTCCCCCATACTAATTTCCCCCTACTGTTACTCACACCTTCTTGTCAACTGTGAAATGGGTCACTCTCATTACCACTTCAAAAGTTATTTTTTCCTCCCTTGGTATCCTGTTGTTAAGTGAATTACCTTGTTAGACCAACCTCACACTTGATAAGGCAACTCCCATCCTTTCATGCATTTATATCTGTTCCTGTATTTTCCACTCCATGCATGATGAAGTGGGTTTTAGCCCATGAAAGCTTATGCCCAAATAAATGTGTTAGTCTCTAAGATGCCACAGGGGCTCCTCGTTGTTTTTTTCACATGTTCCTGGTGATAGCTAGGCCTGCCGAAGAAAACTGGTTTTGGATTTGTGCAGCATCCCATTGAGCCAAGTGGGAATTGACAATATTACTCATCAGGAGACTTTTAAAGATAAAGTTAAACAGAAGAGTATATTTTCAGCAGTTTGGTTAATCTAATATTCTTGGCAGCACACTGAATTTTTTCTTCTTTCTCCTCTCTGTCCTCACTGTATACAACCAACTTTCTTTTTTACAGAGTACAAATAGAGTATATAAACTGCATCATATGTTGGTCCCACTTCCATCTGTTAAACCCAAGTGAAACAGACCTTACTTCTACTATCTGAAAAAAGAAAGAGAGAGTCTCTTGTATAGACAGAGAAATAAGGAGAAAAATATCAGGCATATTAGCATTGGACATAAGATACTGAGTTTGACGTGATCTGAATCTAAACTTTCCCAATATTCATTATGTATTTGGATTTAATTTTCCCATTCAGACCATTAGCGAGAGATCCCTAGAAGCAAATTTTGGTTCCAGATCTTGTTTTGAAACATCGCTAGTTAGTGGAAAGGTTCAGATCCTATAATCTAGTTCTGGCCCATCTCTAATATAAAGTATGTGTACAAGTGTATGTTTATGAATACGACATAGTGCCATAAGCATGAAGATCTCTAAGCTAATAATACATAACACTTATACAGAACTTTCATCTTCAAAGTATTGTACTTTACAAAAAAAAACCCAACCCTTCATATCACCCATGCTGAAATTTTGCAGCAGGATGTGATTTGTCCAATGACACAGGCAGACAGTATAAGAGCCAGGATCAGAGCTGTTTGTTCATAGAGACGTCTACAGTTAAACTTGTCTAACATTTTCTAGTCTAAGACATTGTTTTCAGTTGCTTAGATAGTTTTGCCAAACATAAACCATTTGGACTAAAGTTTCCCAGGCCAGGTGTATCTTCTGCCTCAGCGTGAATTTTTTGGGAAAAGTTTCAGCAAAAATGGTTCAGCCATTTCTGAAAATGGAGTTAAGGAAGAAATATGTTGCTTTGTCCATGTTTAAAAACTTCTTGCAGCCATTTTGTTGAGAAGTTCTAGCACCTTCATGCTTTGAAACAGAGACTTGAAATTTGTCTGGGAAATCACCCTGGGTTCCAGGAAGTGCCATTTGCCATCTCTGTGCAACTCCACCCCAAACTGACCAAGTTATTGGCCTCTGAAGACCACCATTCATAATATACAGTACAGACTTGGAGTTTGGCAAGAAAATTCTCCAAAGATTTTGTTTGCACTGGATAAGATTCATCCCAGGGCTGCTGAGGATATGCAAGATTTCCTTGCAATTACTTCTCCCAGATGCTGGGAGCTACTGTGGTTCCAGGCATTTGGAACTGAAAGCATGGAGACTGTCACTCCTGTGCTCTCACTGTTCCTCCTCCTGAGACCCAGGAGGAAACAGACTTAATGCAGCAGTGGGACAGGACTGGAGCAGGCCACGGGATATGGAACAGGGGAGGAGGGATATGAGCACAGTGTGACAAGGACAGATTTGGGGTGATGGGAGCAGAAGAGATCAGGCTGGGGTGAGAGAGAGGCTCTCTACCAACTGCTAGAATATACTTGCTGCCACAACTTGGCAAAATGTGTGTCTCATTTCTTCTCTTGATGCTGGCCCATGCAGAGGATAATAGCCTACTACTTCTATCAGTTACTCCATCAGCTCAAATGATAGAGGGGTATGCAGTGATTATAAAGGTTCCAGACCCGCTGCTGATGCACATAGGGAGGCAGTCTGTTCTATGTGATGATATTTTGAAGTTTTTTTAATTTACTTTTTTAAAAACTTACAAAAATTCCATACAGAAAAGAGACTTTAAAAATATTAAGATTGCAAAGTCAAGCATTCAGAAGATAGGAAATGCCAAAATTAAGATTTGGCCATTAAACTGTAGTTTGGCTCCCTTGTGTATATGATTAGCGCTGGTCAGAATTTTCCTGAAATATATTGTTTCAGCAAACCTGAAATGTTTCACAGAGACGTACTGCTTTTGACTACATTTTTGTCCTGGAGGGAGAGATTCTTGTGTGGTCTATATCCTGATGGGTAGGGCACTAGTGCCCTGGGATGTGGGAGATACATAGGGTGACCAGACGTCCCAATTTTATCGGGACAGTCCCGATTTTAGGGGATTTGTCCCGCGTCCCGACCGTACATCAGCCAGGACGCCCTGTTGTCCCAATAATGGGACCGCAGAAGGCCAGGCACCGGCGCGCCAATTACTGCTTCTGCCTGGGGCAGCTCCGCAGGAGCAAATCGGCCCCAAGCAGCAGAGAGGCGGGAAGGTCTCCACGTGGCGAGCTGCAGGGACGGGGCTTGTAGGCAGTGGGCAGAGACCCCCCAGCTGCCCCCTCCCCGCAACCCAGCTCCGGCTGCTCCCCCCACACCGCGCCTCCCCCAAGTGTCCCCCGTCGTCCCCTTGCTGCCCCCATGCACCTCGGTGGCCCCCAGAGCCAAAGCGTCCCTGTGTGTCTCAGTGCAGCAACATGCTGCCACCCTGCAGCAGCTCTCGCTGCTGGGTCCTAGTGCCCCCATCTTCTTCTGCCAGTGACAGTGAGTGTGCTGCTGCTGCTGCTGGGGGCAGGAAAGGCCCCCCCACCTCGCCCAGAGCTTGCTGCTGCCAGCAGGGAAAGGGCTGGGAGGAGTCCTCCTTTCTGGCTCCAGTTCCAGAGCAGCCTGCCTGCACCCAAACTCAACCCTAGCCCTGCGCCACCCCAGAGCTCACAACCCAGCCAGAGCTTCTCCACCACCACACTCTCAACCCTTTACCCAAGCCCTGAGCCCCTCCAACAATGCTCTGGGAAAAGGGGGTGGGGCGCAAGGTAAAAATTTTGCCTAGGGAGCAAAATATCCTTGAACACCCCCCGCAACACTCTTCTCCCTCTGCCCCACCCGCCCCCCGCCGCCACTTGCCCAATGTGTCCTGGTATTTCACTCTTGTGATTGTTCACCCTAGAGATAGAGGTGCAGTCCCCACTCTGGCTGATTTGAAATAATCTGGGATGAAAAAACTTTGTTCTAGATCAGGGACTTGAACCTGGGTCGTCATAGACCATTCCCTAAACAACCAGGGAAAACACTCACACTCTCTCCCCAAGCCTCCCATTGAAAGGTCATGTTTCAAAGCCAGCCACTTGAACACAATTCCCTTTTCATCAGAACATTGGGAAGATTTTATTTTCATGCCAGTGAGGAATGGAAATTTTTTTTTTGAAACCTCAGAAATTGCTGTGAGATGGAATTGTCATCTTCTGGCCATCTCTGATTACATCATCTTTACTGTATGACCCCATCCTGTCCTTTTCTGTAGGACACCTGCCACATTCAGTGGACAGGATGGACAGCGCTCAGGGAATGACCCTACTGTTGTGTACCGAATTCGGCTGTTGTTTCTAGGATCGCTGTGCCTCATTTGTTGCAGACATTGAAAGGTGTGTAGTGAATGAATACAAGGGTAGTATCATGGTTAAGGAAGTTGAACACTGTTCTGGAGAACTGGATTCTATCCTGGGCTGTGCCACAGAGCTCTTATGTTCTGCTGGGCAAGTCATTTAAACTAATTTTTTCACATGTGGTGACTGACTGAATTGTGTGTATTTTATTTTCTGGGTACCTAATTTTACAATTAGAGCTTGATTTGCATTCACAACTGCAACGGAAGTCAGTGGGAGCTATGATCTGACAATATGAAGTGCTGAGTACGATGGAAAATCAGGCCCTGGGTGTCTCAAATTGGAGACAAAATTAGTGAGCATTTTTGACAGGTTTGTAGTTGATCTCTCTGTACTTCAGTTCCCCATCTATAAACTGTGATGATACCACCCCAGCTCCTGGGGGTGTTGTAAAAATAAATTCATTCATTTCTGAGAAGCACTTAGATACTAAGGTAACGAGCACCGTAGAAAAGCCCGTGATAAAATTCATAATTTCTGTTTTCAGTGCAGGCTTTGAATGCTATGCATGAAATAAAATGGGGCTTACTATTCAGTAAGGATAAAAAGAAATATTGAATAGCTACCCAGTCAGTGAGCACCATTCATACTGTGCACTGAATGAGGCATGGGTTCTATGTGTGCGGGGAAGTAGGCAATCATGTAATTAAAGACTGTATCATAATGCATACACAGGAGGCCAGGTGAAAGTTGCAGAGTGAACGTTAATTCTGGCACTTCCGAACTTCCGAGTGCTTGACTTGCAACCTTACCTTTCTTTTAATGGTTGTTTGTATTTAAGATAACTATAGTGTGTATGTCATCGGCCTTTTGGGAGCATGCATGGCAGTGTTATTTCACGTAGGGCAGGTCTACACTCAGCATGCTATAGGGGTGCAGTTGCATTGTACAGTAGTGCCTCAGTCAAGACATTGCTGTGCCAGTGGGCAAGCTCATCTTATTGGCGTAGTTAATCCACCTCCGCTAGAGATAGTCACTATGTTGATGGAAGAAGCCTTCCCACTGACATAGGATTAAGTCGGTGTGTTTTTCACACCCTTGAGAGATGTAGTTATACTGGTGTACATTTAAGTGTAGACCTGACCTGGGACATGTAGCCCTTTTTTTATCTTGTTTTCCTTTTTGGTTTGTTTTCTGGCTTTTCAGGCTGCTCGTTCTTGTTAGTGAAACTGTTTTCTTTGCTTAATATACCCCTTGTCATAAGTTGTTTCCTATATAACATGTTGGCTGTATGTCCCTCTGCTGTGGTTAGTCCACACAGAGGATAAGAGCCTACTACTGCTGCCAGCTAATGGAGTTAGTCCTTTAATTCAAATGATAGTGATCTGTTTTCTGGTGCAAATGATCTTGGGTTCATATCCCTGTCAGCAACTTGTACCACTTTGTGGGGAGATCATTACGTACCCCGTCTTCCTCTTTATATAATGAGTTGCGTATTAGCTTGTTGCCCTCAAGAGTACCTACCCCCAGTATAGCTGCTTTTCCACTTTTATTTTAAAAAATATAATCAGAATTTTTTGTTGCTTTTGATTGTCATGTGTGCATGTAAATTAAAAATAGAAGTACTGAGTGACTATGACGAGGTGCAGGTGAAAACGATAAATCTATAGGAAGAGACAAAGAAAGGCATGTTAATCAAAAGAAATCTTGGAAAAGTTTGTCTGCAAGATAAAGGGAGAGTCAAAACCAAATGGAAAAGTGGATGGAAATCAAGAGAAAATAAAGTGATCATAGGAGGGAGTGAGAGGGGTAGAGAAGGAAAGAAGAGGATGCAAGATCATTCTGAGTCACTACATTCAGATACCGATCCAAACCTAGAGTGAGAAACTCCTAAGTGTGGAGGTCGGTGTCAGGAATGAGGGCCTGCAATTGTTGCCTGCCCAGTTGTCATGGAGCCAGCAAGAGCAAATGGACCACATCAGAAACATCTGGTTGCTTAAGGCACTCAGGGGGCTTGCTTTTAAGCCAGCTGATGCAGCAGATCAGTGGCTGTTCAGTGTCTATGCCTGTGGATTCCCTGCCTCCTTGTGCTTGCTTTGCTCCAAGTCCTGCTCCTCCTTGCCCCTGTCCTGCACCCAGCCTTGTTCCAGTCCTATCCCAGCCTTTCTCCTGCCTTGGAACCAGTCCTGCTCCTGTCTTCCCTGACTTCAGGTAATGTGGTTCTGACCCTTGGCTCCAGTTCCTGGGTCTGGCTCCGTCTCATCCTTTGGCTCCGGCCTTCGGATTCTGACTCTGGTTCTGATCTTTTGCACTGGTTTTTACTCTAGGTATGTCTACACTGCAGTTAAAAACCGGCAGCTTGCCTGGGTCAGCTGACTGGGGCTCAGGCTGCAGGGCTGTTCCACTGCAGTGCAGACTTCTGGGCTTGAGATGGAGCCCGGGCTCCGTGCCTGCGAGATGGGAGGATCTCAGAGCCCAGACGCCAGCCTGAGCCCAAAAGTCTACACGGCACTGAAATAGCCCCGTGCTTGAGCCCTGTGAGCCCATGTCAGCCGGCACAGGCCAGACGCGGGTGTCTAATTGCAGTGTGGACGTACCCTCTGGCTCGCCCTTTGGCTCTGGCATTTGGGCTCTCGCTTCGGTTCTGACCTTTAGCTCTGATCCCCAGCTCCAACTCTGCCCTGGTCTTGGGCTTTGGCATTTGGACTGACCACTGGACCTGACTCCTGCTCTGACCACTGGGAATGGCTGCCTACGACCCAGTCTCCTGACAGTGAGTCCATTCAAGGCTTTTGTTTGGCCCACTAGCGTGAGGATAGAATTAAACTTCAACTCTAGATGTGAATCAAGATTTTGGAAGCATTCAGATAAGGGAGCTTTGTTTAAGGTTCCCCTCTAATAAAAAGTAGGCAAACTGTGATCAAGGAAAAGAAAATACATCTCCATTTTCATGATTCACACCTCCAGACTCCCTGAGTATATTCCTTTGCCTTGCTCTGATCTGCTCAGTTCTGAAGCAAACAGTTAAGGACAGAACAAGGGAGCTGTGGACAGAATGGGGAAAGAAAGAAATGAAAGAAGCCGTTACATTTTATTCTTTCTAACATTTTGTTAAATTAGTCCTGGAAGCTTCCATGGATCTAGGGAGTTGGGAAGGTGAACAAGGGAAATTTCATTAAGCAAAAGATTCTAAGATATAATTGGAGGCTAGAGATAATAGGATTGAGCCCTATTTTGCTGAGAGAGGAGAGAAAGCTTTATAGTTATTAATTAAATAAGCTCAAAGAGTTGACTGTGGAGTTGGGGTTTTAGCTTGGAGGAATTTAGGAAATTTATATTTATTTTTTTTTCAGCAAAAACGAGCCCCTAAATTGTGCTTGTAAAGCATACAATAGTGTGTACAAAAATGCAGTTTGCTTGCTGTCTTCCTGGTTTTCTTTCGCAATGGCATTCAGTTCTTCATTCTGAAAAAGACACATGGCTGGGGCCTTGCTATTTGCAATTGGTGTGAGGTGAGGAGACAGAGAGGGGCGACCAGAAATGGCTCAGGTGGCATTGTGGTTATGTGGCAGGAGCATGGTCACAAGAGAAAAGGAAAGTATGTGGAGCCTTCTAGGGTATGTCTACACTGCAGCTGGGAGTGAGTCTCCCAGCCAGAGTAAACAGACTCATGTTAGCGGGATCTTAAGCTAGGGTGCTAAAAATAGCAGCGTGGCCATTGCAGACTGGGCTCTGAAGTTGGACTGGGAGGCTCTCTCATAAATACAGTGTAGATGTATCCATTAAGCGTAGGGTCTGCCCTGAGCAAAGTGGCTGACACCTAAACTATTGGCTTGCGCAAATTGACTCTTCCTAAAAGCTGTAGGTTCCAACAGTCAGACCCCACCATCAGAATATCTTTACAGAAGACCTTAGTTCCACTAGTGGAATAGATAGTGGGGAGTTATTTCTATAGAAGTAAAGGCGCTTTGAAGTACCTCAGAAGGTAGCCTGTTTCTTGTGTCTTTATTTTCGTACCTGTCAAATTCTGCCCTTCATCATAAATTGGCAGACAAAAAAATCTTTAATCCAACAATTAGAAATCATCTGCATTGAATATCTTATGAATTCCATGCTAATTAGTCTGTCTTCCTTGATCCTTTTTCCTGAATTGTGCAAATTTAAAACACCTTGGGGTCTTATTCTTATCCTCATTTACACTAATGCCCTTTACCCCACTCAGACAGCAGAAAGTGTCCCTGCAGTGGAAGCAAATTACATTTACACTCACTTTTAGGTCCCTTTATTCTACCAGCATGGTGTAAATGGACTATTGTGAAATGAGAATCAGGCCCTTGACTGTTTAACACTGTTTGTAAGGCTGACCTGCAAACTCACTAGAAGTGGGACTCCCACTGATCTCAATGGGAGTTCCCACTGCAAAGTGCTTTATAGTGTTAGATCCAGTGAGAAGATGATGGATAAATTGCTGTGGGGAGATTGGCTAGTGGAAACGCTCCAATGAATGGCCCAGTTTTCATGGAAGCAGGAGGATACACACCAGTGTAGTGGTTTTAGAGGCCCAGAATTCTTTTTCTTCTAATTACTAGAAAGAAGTTTTTTGTGATAGCCTTCTTTGGGGGGGAAGTGCAGCCCTCCTTAAAATCCAGGGAAGCCTCACACGTGCATTTGAGAGCAGAATGTAGCCATAAATTACAATCCTGATCATAACTACATGCTGAACCCTGTCTTAATATGAATCATTTAGAAGGAGTCTTTATGGGTGGAGTGGTTTTAATTATTGTGTAATTTTATTGTTATCATGCCCGTTAAACATTAACAAATGTTTCTTATTTTTGGTTAACAACAATATTTCTTAGATTGCACAGTAGTTAATGCAAGCCATATGAACGCATGCGGAAAGACACTGACTCTCAATTACATAAACAAAGTAGATCTATAAACCAGCAAGATTGCAATGAATCATAAACAAATATGAGACTCTAAAAGCTGCCTTGGGTAGAGTAGTAAATATATAACCCAAAGATTTGCATTTTGTTAATGCTTGAATTACTGTCTGTGCATAGCTTTCGGTAACCCACAGACATATCTCTTTCTCAACATTGGACAGGTTCAAGTGAATGTCCTTCCTTCTGTGTATGTGGATTAAACTAGTTAGAAAAATATGTCAAAAGGGGATTGTTGGAATGTCAAATATTAAGACCAGCTTTGCCAGCTGTGATTACAGGATATAGAAAAAGATTTCAGAGTGTCTGAAAAAAAAGAATTTGAATCTCTTTGGAAACATTGGAATTCCAGGTCTCAGTGGGAAATGTTTTGCTGAAGATTATTTGGATGGACTTGGCATTAGAGACAAAGTAAGAAGTCTCCAGTAGAGGGACCCAACATACACCTGAACTACACGTAAGTTTCACTTTACATATTTCCAAATATGTGAGTGGAATAGATGTACATAAGCAGCACCTGGCTAGTCATCTTCAACTGGCTCCCAGTTCCATCCAGGTCTTATGCAATGAAGGATAACAGATAACCAGATACTTATCCGCTTTCTGCTGTAAGGATATTTCAGAATCACTCAAGCGCCATCATTGGTAGTCAAGCACATTTGACATTAAAAGACAATACAGTGATGTTATAAATCATGAGGTTGTCTTTATCTTTATTGAATTTAGTGCTCCTGGAAGGTGCCAAGTGAAGAGCACTGGAGGCAGAAGTCCCGTTTAAAAGATCTAGTAGTCGCACTACCGGCAGCAGTACAAGCTGCCTTGGGCCCCGACATGGAAGTGTTACCTCTAGAAGCAAGAGGGTGGTTCTGTTTCCAGGCCTTTTCATTTAATCTGGCCATTCAGTGTCAACAAGGGGAGCTGTACCAAATGTGGGCAGCTGTTCACTAGAATTGGGCATTTTCTCATATGAGGTCCCCAAACAGCCATAACATGGTAGTAACTTTCAGTCCCTATTAACCTGCGTTGCACTTGTGAAAATCTTCATATACTACATCTACTAAGCCCTGGAACAATCTTGTCTGCTAATTGTGTGAATTACTGAAGTTTAGTCTAAAGCAATGAGGCACAGAAACCATAGCCACATAAAAACTATTAGGATGCAATAATTAATCTGTCCCGTAAAGAGGGATTAATGGTTTGGGGTAACTAACATAAAAAGCTGTGACTAGACTGTGCACAATCTCCTGTACTCTGTATAGTGTTGCAATAATAGTCAACATCCTCAGAAATATTATGCCTATAAGTGAACTCTCTTCCTCACAAACTAATTAAAAGACTAATCTTAAGATTTTATCAGCACAGATAATATTGAGTGTTACATTGGGCACACCAGCATAATTTAGGTAAAATGGCAGAAAAATATAGACATTTAATAATGGATTTTTCAGATGACTGTCTTTTATATCTATTCTATATAGTCTCCTGACCACTCACTTAACTGGCAGTATGGAACATGTCGGTGTTCAAAGTTTTAAATGGCGAGAGAAGCTGAAGCACTTGATAATGACAAAAGCTGCTTTGTGAGAATCTACTCCAACATCCGGGGGTATCTATAAATCTGTCTCAGCCACCAGTCATTGTGATTATCCCAGCCTGGCATGAGCTAGGGGAAAATACAAAGTACTAAGACTGCATTCTCTTTCCTTTTGGGGGGCTGGTCTTGTGAGACAGTTAAGAAATTAGTTCTATATTTCACTGTGAAAATGGCAAGATCTGTGATCATTCTTATTTCTGGTTGGAGAGAGGTTCCCAACACCTGGGCCAACCACTGAGAGACCCTGCTCCCTGTATGTTTCACTCAGCATACCATCCTATGCATTGGAGGGGACTTGTTTTTTAGTTGTTTTTATTTTTTAATCTGATTCTCCAGCATGGAAGAAAAAACACATAAAACAGATGTGTAATTTATATGTCAACTATCATTTTCTCTAAACTGATGGACTATTTATTTTTGAAGGATCATTTATGGATTATTTATAGTGGTCTCTGGTGCCCAGCTCTGCCATCAACAAGATGGAATGCAAACCCATAATTACTCATGTATGTCCTGTATATGTTAAGAGCACATAAAACAAAGCATGTATATGTTTTAGGGTCATAATAGCTTGATGAAGATATCTAAATTTTTCAAACTTGTCACATCATTCCAAAAGATGGATTATTTCTGTTAGGATTTCATCTGTCTAATTATTTTTATCTTGATTATGTAACTGCTCCAGATTTTTCATACCACTGTACTCTAATCATATCCAGAATCCAAGAACACTGGTAGTTGTATAGCACAGAGATGACTGGTAGAATAAATATTTTTTGTTCACAATGGGCTATTAGTTTGTTCGGTAGGTGGTTACCCAAGCATAGAGATACTCAGATACCATGGTGACGGAGCAGTAGGAAAGAGACATAGGGATGGGTCAGAAACATAAGGCTACAAAGCCCATTTTTGTATTCAAAAACTTTGTTACCAAAGCATGGTGCTGGAAAGGCTGTAAGTAACAGGATGTACTACATGGTAACCTTACTGTTCCCATCCCCATCACTGACATGTCTTATGCTGAAGGAGTTGTGAAATTTCCAACCAAAGCACTGCACCAGTTATGAAAGACATGGTCAAGACCAGGGATCGGCAACTTTGGCACGTGACCCCCCAGGTTAAGCATCCTTGGTGGGCCCAGCCAGTTTGTTTACCTGCTACGTCCACAGGTTCGGCCAAACATGGCTCCCACTGGCCGTGGTTTGCCTCTCAAGTCCAATGGGGGCTGTAGGGAATGGCGTGGTGGACCAGCGGGAGCCGCAATCAGCCGAAACTGCGGATGCTGCAGGTAAACAAACTGGCTGGGCTCACCAAGGGTGCTTACCCTGGGGGGCCGCATGCCAAGGTTGCCGATCCCTGGTCAAGACAGTCATGACCATGGTACAAACTGGATTCTCTGGGAACAGGACAGGGAATTTTAAGTCATCCATTAGGAGAAGAAGCTAAGTAGTGGCACAAAAATGCTGGAGAGTCCAGCTGTCTCTCTGTTGTGCTTGCCTTTGAGAACCGAGCAAGACACATAGCATCACTTCTGTGCTGCTTCCCCGTTTTGGAAGGGCGGCTGCATGCCCTGAACCACAACTTTAACAAGCCGTAGCAGCAATTTTTGAACCAAAACATCACAACTAACTTACAGCCTTAGCAATCAGACCACAAACATCTAGAGACAATCATGGCAAAGCTCCAAAGAGATTGCACTGCATGTTCATGACCCCCGCCCCCACAATACTACCAAGTAGAGAACAGATATTGTCCCAGGGGATTGCTAGTGTTAGGTGACACCATAAGCCAGGCATATATGTCGATCATCAGCAAGTTGAGGGAAGGGGATCAGGACAATGTAACGTGTTAATGGATTCAATGTCCCACAGTATCAACAGCAACACTGATGGAAATCAAAGAGGCTACGGAAAAGGACATCCAACTGCTGGCAGTGATGAAAGCAATTCAAGCAGGATGGCCAGCAGACAAGAGCCACTGCCAGTAGGCATAGAACCATATTTTCAAATTAAACATGAGCTGAGTGTGCAAGATGGAATCGTATTTCAAGGACAGAGCTGTTGTCCCAGCCTCATTACGTAAAGTTCTCATGCAAAAAAATACACTTGGACATTGACAGGTGTCTTAGACAGGCTCGACAGGGTGTCTACTGGATGGAGATCAATTTACAGCTCTGCTCCTTGGTAGCACGGTATGACACCTGCTTGTCATGTGATCACTGCCCCAGAAAGAGACCGTTACCACATGAGCTGCCCACCTGACCCAGGCAAAAGATGGGAGTGGATGTATTTACCTTCAAGGAAAACCAGCGCTTGATTATAATGGACTATTCTTCAACTTGTTGAGAGGTCAGTGCCCTGGCTGATACAAGAAACAAGTCATTAACTAGCAAACTGAAGGTCCACTTTGCAAGATATGGAATTCTGGGCACTCTATCGACTGACAACTGACTCCAGTTTGCCTGAGAAAAACTCAAGGAATTCTTGGATTCAGGGAAATCTTGGATTCAAGGTACCCCTCGTCTCCCCCTGCCCCAGCATACCCACAGAGTAATGGTAAGGTGGGGTCAGCTGTGAAAACAGCTGATTCCATTACACAAGGCTGTTTCTTCTGGTTCAGATTCTTGTTAGCATTCTTGTCACACTGGGATACCCCATCACAAAGGTGCCAGAATAGTCCAGGGCAGGCAAAATCCTCCTACTGATGATGGGAGACCTGTTGCAGCCAGAAGGATAGAGATGGCCAGCAATCAGAGAAAGCAGGCACTAGCGTATGACAGGTCAGCCAGGGTAATACCAGCCTTTGAGACAGGTGCTTCTGTGAGGATCCAGCCATTAGAGAGACAGCAGAGGAGTTGATTGAAGGAATTACAAGGAATACAGGTCATACGAGGTCACTGCACAAGAGGGATGGGTGACCCGAAGGAGCAGAAGACACTTATGAGCAAGCAGATTCAACACTTGGAGCATCTACAGAAATCACCACAGAGCAGAGAGATGGAGAATCACCCACAGGGAGGGTGGAGATTCCACAGAGAGTGAGTTAGCTGAACTCTGAGACAGGTGACAGAGAAACTGATCACTCCCAGTGCTGTTGCCTGTTGAGGACACCAGACTATGTAAGATAGCTGTGTGATGAGATTCCAACTTGGCTATGTGCTAGCGACCTCTAGCCCAAAGGACATAGGGTCATGGGGGGGCCTGAGCGTCAATTATTTGTTTTAAAAATTATATTAAAACATCTGTAAAATAAGGAAGGTGTTTTGTAATCAGCGGAACTGGAGTCAGAGGACCCATGTTCCCTGGAGAGACCATTACTGAGAGGACACCAGCGGAATAGGGCACATGGGGAGTTAGGCTGGCAGCAACTCAGCCACATAGAGCAGGGGTCGGCAACCTTTCAGAAGTGGTGTGCTAAGTCTTTATTTTCAAGTTTTCATGTGCCAGTAATACATTTAACATTTTTTGAAGGTCTCTTTCTATAAGTCTATAATATATAATTAAACTATTGTTGTATATAAAGTAAGGTTATTGAAATGTTTAAGAAGCTTCATTTAAAATTAAATTAAAATGCAGAGCCCTCAGACCGGTGGCCAGGACCTGGGCAGTGTGAGTGCCACTGAAAATCAGCTCGCATGCCGCCTTTGGCACACGTGCCATAAGTTGCCTACCCCGGCATAGGGCTTAATAAAGTTCCCTTGTTCACCTCAGCCTCCATGCAGCATCACTGTTTGTGATTGAAACACTTATCATTCTACCCCTTGCTAGCATTAGAGCCATGCCGTTCCCATGTGCCTCGGTTCAGTGAAAACACCAGTCTTTTATTTTATACATAACAAAGAGTGAGGGCGTCTGCTTGAAACAGATTGTAACAGGCTGGCCAGTGTGCCTGCATGCTGCTATTGGCTCCTGGAGCCATTGAGGATTCAGCTGTGAGAGGGCGGGCATTGCTCACTACTAACAGAGACTTTCCTTTAGCTCAAATGATAGGAGCCTGTGCTTGAGGAAAGGGGGGAATCTGAGAGCTAGTACTGTTGCCATAAAGCTGTGAAAGGCAGCAGTGTGGAGCACAGTGACAACAATGAAGTATCTGTGTGGCTACAGATGTGTTGCAGGACAACACTTTTGGGCAAGGAGTCCTAGAGCAGAGGAGCTAATTGATCCCCTGCCCCCCACCCCGCCCAGATAGCAATTAGCTGGTAGAAAGTGAGAACAATTGCAGTTCTATGTGAATTTCTGCACCATACGCAGAGTGTGTGGGCAGGGGTCTAGGACCCCACAGCCTTTGTCATTTTTCAGCAGTACAGTGGGAGATGGCCAGAAAGAGAGAGCAGTCTGCTGTGTGGTACACCTGTCAAAAGTGCATATTGTGTGAGGAATGCTTGCTGCCCTTTGGCTGATCCTGCATCCTGGAAAAGGGCCAGAATTGCCTCCACAGGGCCTTTGAAACTGCTCGCCTCTGAGTGCAAGCAGCCTTTTTTTAACCTTGGCATGCTTGATGTCAGCCTTTCCTACACAGCAGGGCAGGAAGGGATCATGAGGAGAACATTCTCTGTTCACATGGCTTGGGGTCTGGGTGGGGGGGGGAGCGGTTTCCTATTACATGTGATTATAAAGAAGCATTTGTTGTGAACTGAGGAATTGCAGTGGCGCTGAGGACTCGGCAGTTAGCGCACATGGGGTTATCAGCTGTATTTTATTTTTTGTTAATCTTGCAAAATCTATTTATACATCAAATATTGCATGTTTTCTTCAGACTGTTTGATATGGGACTAGGAAGGGAGGGTTTGCCTCTGTTGAAGCCAGAAAATTGTCTTGAAGTTTTAAAGTGATACAGATCCTCCACTTAGGTCAACAAAATGTTGAACTGATGTGATCTAAGATTTCAGAAGTTGGGAATAAATAGGGAACTGTGGCAGAATGCAAAGCCTAATAAACATATGGAATAAGTTACTGGGGAAGATGATTGAAACAAAGTGTATAAATAAATTCAAGAGATGCCTAGATTTTTCTCAAGAGAAGGAAAAGACTTGAGGGGGTCTAGTTGAAAAAGCAGGAAGGAGGGATTAAGATAAAGCAAAAAGAGGCAGACATGCTGGGCCAAGAGGCCTTTGTCTGCTCCTGCATTTCTTAACCGTAACAGATATTAATTTAATTAAAATATGGGGGTTGACTACATTAGAGATCAGCAGCAGGCTAATAGCAAGCAGAACTAAAAATAAATGTGATTTACCTAGCAGCTGGGCTGCAGAAGCAAATAAAATGTTGATGTGAAAGAGCATAAAACATATCTCAGCCTCACAACCTCAGCCACCAGAATCTCAGATTAGCAAATCAAAAGTTTCAGAGTAGCAGCCATGTTCATCTGTATCCGCAAAAAGAACAGGAGTACTTGTGGCACCTTAGAGAATAACAAATTTTATTTAAGTATAATCTATGGTGAGCTACAGCCTACTTCATCAGATGCATAGAATGGAACATATAGTAGGAAGATCAATATGCATACAGAGAACATGAAAAGGTGGAAGCATGTTCTCTGTATGTACTGTGTATAGATGTTCCTACTATATGTTCCATTCTATGCAACTGATGAAGTAGGCTGTAACCCATGAAAGCTTATGCTCAAATAAAATTTGTTAGCAAATCAAAGTGATTGGGACATGTGAGTACTGTGAGCCTAGTGGAGAACAATAATCATGATGGGTAAAATTCACCCCTCAGCAAAGGACCATCAGAAAGCCTATTCAATGCTTAAATCCCACTTAAGCCCAGGGTAGGACTTAAGTGATGCACAGCACTTTGACTGTCCCTCTACACAAGGAACAAAGTTCACCCTTGCCAAAGGGAATAGACTGTAAGGACACAGAGTGTGATCAGCAGAATACAAAATCCTGGCTGCTAAAAGCACAGGGAAGTAAACACAAGAGATGACTCCTGCTGTGTTGGAAACATGGAAAATTATTCCATATCCTTTACCCTCATGTATTACACAATTTTAATAATAATATTTTCCCTTCCTGTTTTGTGCTTCCTCCTTTGGCAGTGGTTAATCCCTTAAGTGCATCCTTTTTATTTTCAAGCATTAAAAAAAAAAAAGATAATTAGGAGCACAATTAATGCCGCTGTTTCAAACAGGAGTTGATGGAATTGATTTAATAAATTAGGCCCCAACCTGGCAAGTAACATACTGAGTCTCTGTAAGAGCATAGGGCTCCACCCACACAGATAGAGACACATGCCAGATCAGGGGCTTCATAATGAGACCGCAGTGCCTTAATCGGAGATGTCTATATGTGCCTGGCCTATATTCAGACTTGCACCGATCTAACTAAAGGTATGGTTTTTAAAGTGACTGACTTAAACCTGGGCCAAAGCCTGTGTGGACACTTATTCTGATTTAACCCAAGTTTATATTGATTTATCACCCTAGATTCTGCAGTTTTTTGAAGGTCTTCCAACATTAGCTGTAGTTGGTTAGCAGTCTCTCCAAGTAAGTCAATATCATCCTCATACCTGAGATCTTCTAAAGATGAATCTTTAAATTTCACACCTCCTACATTCGCCTCAGTCAGCTTTGTCATCAGATAGTCTATGAGAACATTACATAACATAGGCGAGCGAATACATCCCTGGCGTACCCCTCTGTTCACTGAAAACCAGTCTTTAACACGTCTGTTGACTCTCACCCAGCTAAATATACCATGGAATAGTTCCTTCACTAGGCACACTAGGTCGTCAGTTACCCCATACTCTGGTAACAGTATCCACAGTGCTGACTGAGGAACTGAGTCAAAAATGGTTGCAAAGGATGTGCATGCATCCTATAAAACAGAAATGAATGCTGTATGTAGGTGGCAATGACACTGAATGGATGAATAATTTTATCTAGCTGGGTAGTAGGCTGACAGAAGGAGGTTCTCTAGACAAAATAATTCACATGTCAGATTGGTCTTGTGCCAATGGCATTTCAGCATCTTCAAAGGCCTCTGGGCCACAGGATGTTTGTGTGACAGCTAAGATACAAGTGTTCAACATGGTAGCGGAGACAAATCCATTATATGGAGAAGACACATGGAGGTTAAAAACTCCTGAGAAGAGGAAACTCAACAGTTTTCAGTGTCAAGTTACAACATATTCTTAACATCCATTGGCTTGGTTTGTGGGTGTTTGTAACGAATGAGGCGGTACTTAGACGATCTGGGAAAGTTGCAGTCTTGCATTAGATGAGAACAAGATGACTGCAATGGTGGGGTCATGTCCAATGTGCAGAAAGGGTATGCCGCTACACAAGGTTTATAGAGCTGAGGTCAAAGGAAGCAGAGCATGAGACCAACCATGAATGAGGTTGGAAGGTGCAATTCTGAGGGATTTAAAAAACCTAAATCTTCCTCTGCTGACTCTTGCTGAAGAAAGAAGGCTTGCAAGGGACCATTCACGAAGTCTGTTCTGCATGTCACCACTGCTACATCAAAGCCATGTGAGGCTTCAGCTGCTCTGTTCTATTGACCTAGCGTAACTGAATTCCTTATTGAAGTAAGCTAAGGAGATGATCTAAATCAAATTAAGAATTCCCCACTATGTTTTGCACCTGATTAACCAAATGTAGGACTTAAATTGATTTACAGTTAAAACCAACAAGGCCTCACACTCACATTTAATAGCAACAAGACCTCACATTTTTCTCTAGCCGCAGCATTATTTCTTTTAACAAAATAAAAGCAAAACAAATAAAAGATCACTGTTATAGAAAATGGCACAGAAGAGTAACAAAGCTAATCCTCAGTAGAAACATACTTTGTAGAGAGACAATAGACTCTTTCTATTCAACATTGCATCCAGATTCCATTATAAGCCCTATTTTTAAGCTCCCCTGTAACATCTGACTGTAAAATTGGTTTGGTCTGAAAGTTATCTTATTTAATTTGAAGGCTGAAGAAACTTTTTTTTAGAAAAGCTGAACAAAATTGGTCAAATTATTTTTCAGTTACAGCGAGACAAGGTGGGTGACATAATATCTTTTATTGGACCAACTTCTGTGTCTCTCTAATATCGTGGGACCAACACAGGTATAACACTGCAAACAATTTAAGTTTCAGGTCTTTTAAAAATAACTTACCTTGATTTAAAAATCTCCCTTGCCCACCTTTTTAAAATGTCTCTGTATCTTACTAATGGTTTGCTAATATATCATCAGGCTTTCCATAGAGGTAAATGTCTTTGAAAACTGTTAACAGGGTATCTTTAAAAAACAATGTGGAGTAATTAAGTAAAGTTGAGATGGAAAGAGAGTGAAAATTTTGCCCTCTATTGGCTGGTTGCAGTTTAGACAGAATCTGTGTGTCCCATACCAGTGTTTCTCAACCTTTTTCCTGTTAGGGACTGGCTTATTGCCTTCCTAAACAGTGTCAAGGAGATCTGAAGGACCAGCTCTGGTCCATGGATAGCTCATTGAGAAGCACTATCTTATCCTATATGAGTTCAATAGGGGTACATCTACGCTGTGATGAAAGGCCTACAGCATGGCTGTGGCTGGCCTATGTCTGCTGACTTGGGCTTGTGGGGGGTTGGGCTGTGGAGCTGTAAAAATGTAATGTTGACATTTGGGCTTGGGCTGGAGCTTGGGTTCTGAGACCATGTGAGGGGAGAGGGGGAGGAGGAGTGAGAGGAGGAGGGGGAGGGAGCTCCAGATCCAGCCCAAGATCCAGCCCAAGACTGAATGTCTACACTGCTCTTCTTAGCCCCACAGCTTGAGCCCTGCAAGCCTGACTCAGCTGACCTGGGCGCTGAGACTTCAGTGCCACAGGTTTTTTATTGTAATGTAGCTGTGCCCTCAGTCTTCTCTCGGGTCATGCAGTAGAGGCCTGTGGCTCTGGAGTTAAAGGAGCAAGGATCTAATTCCAACTTACAGTCTTATGTAACAAAACATATATAAATTTGGGCCCTGATTCTGAAAACACTTACGCACTCATGCCCATAAGTAGTGCCATGACTTCAACAGGATTACTTGCCTGCATAAAACTAAACATGCATAAATATTTGCTGGACCGGGTCTTTGTTTTGCAATGATGGATTTGTCACAGAGGGATCCCGAACTATGTCATCTGCGAAGAAAGAAATATTGGCCATGCTGGTTTTTGAGTTACAGGTCATTAAATATTACCCACAATGTACAGTCACTCTGCAGCAGCTCCACAGATAAGAATTCAATTATAAGCCCTGTACGCACTTAAATCTTTGAATAGGAAATGTATCTTTGTGTTTTACTTTCCAAGCACATTTTGTAAAGAAACTTTGGAGGCAGGTGGACAAGTGATTTTTACAACGTGAAGTTCTGATTCAGAGCCCATCCTTTCTCAGTAAAGAAGTTAAGTACGTGCTTAATTTTAACTTCAGTGGGATTAGCCACGTGCTGAATTGAGACTAGATGCTTAAAATGGCTTTTTTTTTTGTTACAGGATGTATAATTTTTTGGATCCTTCTAGGTAAAGACAGCCTGATTGTACAATTTCAGAAGAACTATAGAAAGAATAGATACAAGAAACTCATTTTATTCTTGAGGCTTTGACATACAAGACCAAAAGGCCTGATGGATACTATATAAAATCTGTGCAGGGCAAAGAGAGGCAGGTGAGAAATGGGAACACTAGGTGCCTCCTAAGATCCACCGAGCAGTGCAGGACAAGGGCAGCTGGGTAGGGCCGGCTCCAGCATTTTTGCCACCCCAAGCAAAAAAAAACAAAAAACAAAACCCTGCTGGAGCACCAGCTAAACAACAACAAAAAAAAATGGTGGCTGGAGCAGAAAGTGCCGCCCTAATATTGGCCTGAGTGCCGCCCATTACGAAGGGCCGCCCAAGCATGTGCTTCCCAGGCTAGTGCCTGGAGCTGACCCTGTAGCTGGGGTTCACATCACCAAGCTCCCAAGGTCTGAGTGGCACTGTGAATTAGGGGACATTGGGGATCTTGCAGAGTTCCTAATCCCCAGAGATCAGGAAGGGAAAAGTAAACTAGGGACTCACTTGATAGGCTACATTGGCTTTTCTTCCTCCAAGTGAAATGATAAATGGGGGACAGTTGGGTGTTTCTAGAGTGTGGAGTATCTGTGCCCACAAGATACCACTCTAGAAAGAGCTGAACATGATACTAGGTGGTGACCCCACTTCCGCTGTAAAGGCCACTGTGGATACTTCAGTGGCTTGTGTGCCAGTCAAGAGTGGACCAAGCCAGGAGGAGGACATCTTGGACAAGGATATGGAAGGGGAGGGGATCCGATAGGCAGAGGCCAACTTGGAGGCCAGACGTTCATGCAGCGAAGAGCTTTTCTCGACCCCAGAGGAGGCTGGCCAGTCACAGCTATCAGGTCTTGGTGAAGCACAAAGAAGAGAGGAGGCCCCTGGTTAATGGCTTTGATTTTGGGAATCACTGAAGCGAGTTGCTGGGGGCAGGTGGGTTGCAGAAAGCAGACTTGTGTCTCTGTGATGTGCTACCACCACATGCCTAGTCTGAGTGGCAGAACAGGGTGTTGATTGACTCCTTCACTTCACAGGAATCTGTTGCAGATCTCCAGGAAACTCTCATGGAGATACTGGGCAATCCACTGTCACAGGGTCTTTGGCAGAGCTGCTTTGTTTCTTGCCCTATTAAGGGTAACTTTCCCACGCCACTCTGCTTTCACTGGTGGCCAGAGAGGAAGCCGCAACCTTGGAGAAGACCCCCCCTTGATTCCCTGCTCACCCTCAGCAGCAAGATATCTTCCATCATGAACACAGCCTGTAGAAAATGAGGGGATAGTAATGATTATAAGGCCCCCCTCCTACAGTGCTGGCTGTCCCCAAGAGCCACGTGCCCAGTGTACAGTATGATCCTGGAACACTGATTTCCTCTGCGATTACTCACCATTCTGGGGGTCTTGTGGCTCATGAGTGCTGCCTGGGGGCAGCCAGTGAGTGACAGGTATGTGAATAGTGGCTGTGTTTTAAGTCACTGAATCAGTGTTCTGTGTGTTGTAAGTGCCGCAAGTGTGAGCACGCTATTGCGCAGGCAGCTGACAGTGTGAACACACAACAGCAGTTTACCTTCTGCTCTCTCCGAGCACGCTGTAACTGGCGGCGATGTAACTCTACCAGTGCAGACAGCCTGAGCTAGAGTGGGTAGCCAAGATGTATGCACTGTGGGGGTGGGTAGCTGGTGAGTTTATACCCAGTCCTGAAACTGTATATGTTGTATGATGGGAGGGTTTCTGG
>ML677385.1:6531915-6547193 GCA_007922305.1 Dermatemys mawii | reverse complement strand
CAGAGTTAAGATGTGTGTGTCTGGAATATTTATAACATTTTACACATTTGTAGTTAAGAGATTGTGTGAACTCTGAGTATATCCAAATCTACTTATCTAGGTACGTGTATGACCCCCCGACACTTCCTGTATATACCTTCCCATAACTATTCTGTACATTTTAAATACTTAGAGTTTTTTTTTAATTGCAGTGTTCCTTAGTATATGTACATTTTATTAACTTTAACTTAAAGTTAACAGAGGGGTTTGGCTTATTTAAGAGGAGAGCTGGGCATGAAGCAGACAATGGATCCAAACCTCCTCAAACACTGGGAAAGTTCAGATCCAAATGTTGCACCTCAGATGCATTGCACAATCCATGACATATTTGTTCAAATGCCAGAGTATTAGGATTATTTGTAACCATCAAGTTGTACAGTTAATACACTATTTATAACTGCATGGTTTTATATCTCTTGGCCTCCTCATCCCTCTCCTTCCTATTGTTTGGGACATTCACTTGTGTTGAGTTAGACTGTAAACTCTTCAAGGCAGGAACCATGTTTCCACACATGCGTGTGCTTGTGTTGCATAGAAAAATAGGGCTTGATACTGATCTGGCTGCTCCCAGATGACAAGTAATAATAATCAGGCCTCTCTCTGCAAAGTGCAATAGAGGTACACAACAGCTTTGTTCAAATGTTAAATAAGGAACACAGTGGTCACCAAATGACCTATTGTGGGGACACTGAATTGTCAGAGACTGACTAGCTGATTAAATTGCAGTTGATGTGAAGAGCTCACTGCTACCCTGTTTGTTTAATGGCACTTCTATTTGAGAATGTCAAGCCTTGACATATCAGACTAGAGCAAATGGCAAGCCCTGTGGAATTGTCCAGCTGCAATGTATCTTTCCTCCTGCTTCTCTTCCATGACAACAAATATAGGAACAATGATAACTTTCAGTATAGTTTTGCATATAGAAAATTACTACCTGCGTGCACATTATATTCTATACTATGCAAGGTAATACCTTGTATTAAATGAGGAACACTGAATATTCTATTATATAATATATTATCATTATCATAATAATTATGCAAAATATTGTATTATTGACTGTTGTGTTATTTCACTAAAGGCTTTAGCATGACTCTTTGTTGTCGGAACCAAAAGTCTTTTTATAAAACAGCTTAAAAGAGAGCCTCTTACTGATAATCATCAGCTTTAGTTTCTAGGTCCCCTATACTGGGGAAAGTGTGAAGCTGCCTGTACCCAAGTGTGGTCTGCTGTACAACATAAACAAACTTGTTTTTTAAAATGTCTTTCAGGTATGGTAATCTTAGGTGTGGCTTGTAACAGTAGCAGGAATGAAATTTTCAGAGGGAAGTGTGGATTTTTGTTTGGCTGTTTTGTTTTTACTTATTTATTATTTTAAAGTTCAAGTCCCCTTTCAATCTTGTGTTGCAAAATCTCGATCTGGTGCCTAAAGCAGTCATCTTGGCCCTTTACCGTCTGGTAGGGCTTTACAGGCAGTGAACCAGATTAAAAACGGAATCTGTCAGCAACCTGTCTGCTTCCTTAGGCATCCTTTCCATGCTTCCAAGCTGCACCTCAAGGCTTAGAGCAGATGTTGGCAAACTATGGCCTGTGGGCCACATGTGGTCCGCCGGCCATTTTCATTCGGCCGGCGAGCTTGGGCTGGGGGGGCGGGCCGAGTGCCGCAAGCCCCATGCTTCTGGCCGGGGGGCTGGGCCCAGCGCGGAAAGCCCGGCGGCCTTGTGCTCCCGGCCACGGGGCCGGGCCTAGTGCGAAAAGCTTCGCGGCTCTGCGCTCCCGGCCGGGGAGCCGGGTCCAGCGCTGAAGGCCTTGTGCTCCCGGCCGGGGGGCCAGGCCCAGCGCGGAAAGCCCTACAGCCCTGCGCTCCGAGCCGGGGACCAGGCCCAGCTTGTCTTGCCACAGGGCCCCATGCCCCGAGCTGGGGTGCCGGGCTGACCGCAGCAAGCTGCGAGGTCCTGCGCTCCGGGCACCAGGCTGGGGTGCCGGGCGGAGCACGGCAAGATGCATGGCCGAGCGGAGCGCTGCGAGCCGTGGGGCCCTGCACCAGGCTGAGTAGGTAAGCCGGTTGTGGGGGGGGGCATTCAGGGGGCGGGAAATGGGTGGGGGTAGGATGGGGGTGGGGCCTTCCCTACCCAGCCCTCTGCACAATTTTGAAGCCCCGTGTGGTCCTCTGGCCAAAAAGTTTGCCCACCCCTAGCTTAGAGCAAACAACTGCAGAGCAATGGAGTTTTCAGCATGTTTGCTTTCCTACATCCTTCTACCATAGGCCGGTAATTGCAGAATATTTGAAGGAAGAACAAAAAGGAAGGTCAAGATCCCATTACCCCAGTATGCTGCTCTTCCATGGTCCATCCACACCTGTATATTTTACATGACATGAGTCAGCAATAAACCTGACCTCACATTGACCTTGAATTGTGCAGATTCAAAAGAAAAAGTTCTGGAATACTTTTCCTGCTCAGTGGTTGACAGCTCTTTACTAGAGCGTGGCCTACGAAGAGGCATATCTATTGGTTTAACAGAGCCTTTTATGAAGAGGTCTCCCATTGAGCATAGACAGGCGAGCACTTGTCAATCCTTGTGTCAGTAACCACTGGCTACCCGCTTTTGTGATTCAGATGAGGATGCCCCACCTTGTCTGCTCCATTATTGCGCTTCTAATATTTGGCAGCCCTTGGTAGCGTTGAGTTGTTTTTATCCTGGAACTGGCTGTTGTTTTGTGCTGCAAAGACATTTACGCTTCAAATTCAAGGCAGTTCAAATGCACAGATTCTTGTGACTAAAAGTGTTAAAAATGTTTCCCGTATAATACGCCTTTCAGCCCCAGAGCACTGTATTCATGACAGTAATGAACATAACGGGTTGATTTAGAGCTCCTCTGGGCCAGAACAGCAGCCCCAGCAGAAGGGCATGGGTCTCCTTGGCCCTTCTCCCGCTGCCCGCTCTCTCCTACCAGGCCAAGCAGCGGCCCTCACTCTTCGTTCCCCTCTCTCCTCCCTGAGTGGGGACTCAGCACCAGCAGGACGAGCTCCAGCGCTGACCTAAAAAGCCACAGACCCCAGCCTAACCCCACCAGCCGCCTGCCATGACTGGAAGCTTGAGCTCTTGTCCCTTTCACATGGATTGCTTTCTTCTCTGACTGTCAGACTCAGGCCTGGTCTACACTACCAACCTGTGTCGCTGTAATGGCGACACCATTACGCTGACCTAGCTCCCAGTGTAGACAGCACCATGGTGACGGGAGATCTTCTCAAGGAGGTGAAGTACCTACGCAGATCTCCCATCAGCATAGGCAGCATCCTCACTTAGCACTACAGCTGTGCTGCTGCTATAGATGTGGCCTCACTGTCCTTCACTAGCCCATTCTCTCTGCCCACTCCTGCTTCCTCACATCGCCCCCTCCTTCTCTTTCATGTACCTCCATCTTCACTATCTCTTCTTCTCTCCTCACCTCGGCCCTTACCTCCATCCCTTCTTCCCCCCCACACCTGTGTGCCTTTCTGTCTCCACCAGTCCCCACCCCATAAGCAGCCAAAAACAGTTTGCACTTTGCATGTCTTTCCCCCACCTTTTCCACAACCTGTTTATTTAGATTGCCAGGCCCCTCACAGGAGGGACTGGCCTTCTTCTCCGTGTGTGTCTGCCCACATGTGCCCTAAAGATAATAGGGCCCTGATCCTTGATGGAACCTTTCACCATAAATAATAATAGTAATATTGCCAAATGTTGGTAAACAGCCTCAGGAGCCAGACTGAGATAAAACATCTCTCGGAGTTTCCTGCTAGCACAAACAACATAAATTACAGAATTAGTAACAGAAAGTACCATAACTGTCCTTGCTCTGCAAAAATAAGTTGCGTCTCAGCAGTCTAGAAGCATCACAAGGGCAGTTTAAAGCAACAACAAGAACACTGACAGAATAGGGATAAGGCAAAATACAATCCAATTAGCTGTTTTGTTACTCAAATTGCGATAGCTTCAGACCCAACTTTCTGGCTGTCTAGCTACACTTCAGGCTGAAACTCTCTGGATCAATGGGGCTTAGACAATGAACATTCTCTCTTCAATGTGACAAGCGAAAAGGGCCTGCTTGGCATCTGGTGCATATGCATAGACCCTCAGCAGAAGCAGAAGGACGATTTGACCCTAAAGGAATTATTTTTCCTGGGTCAGTCTTTTCCAAAATGTAGGGATGGCTTTGGCGGCCAGAGCCGTTAACTGTTAATTAAAACTGCTTTTGAATTTTAGGAAGAATATACCCAATGCACAAAGGACCTAACGTCAGACCGGTCAGTGTGTACAATATGTTGTTCATGTTTACTGAAGGAATCTTATCAGATTGGAACTATCACACCATAAGTCCTTGCTCCATTTGTGCACATTGTGTGGAGAATTGTTCTGTGATCATGCTTGCTTGCTTCTTTATAGAATCATAGAAATATAGGGCTGCAAGGGACCTTGAAAAATAAAGTTCAGGCCTCTGCTCTGAGGCAGGCCCAGTAACCTTTTTGACAGAGTGTAGATAACTATGTGCCCACCTTTTGAAAATATTACTTTTCACCTTCAAGCACTTTACAGGCATGTACTGTAGGAAGTAATATCTCTGCTTTACAGATGGAGAAACTGAGTCAGAGAGGTGCCATGCCTAGGCCAAGGCCCCAGAAAATAATCAGCATCAGACCCAGAACTGGAATCCTGGTATTCCTGCCTCCCAGTCCTGTGCAAAGTCCTGATAAAACAGCTGTTTGCCTATCTCTTTAGTTTCTCTATGTATGTGGAAACTATGGATCTAACTTCCATTGTATATGAATGTGGTAAAAAGCTTCTTACAATATTTTTGCTGCATTTGAAATCTGACTCTTAACTCCTACTAAACTAGATTTTGCTGGATTGTTTTGTGCTTCCAATGAAACAAATCATTTGTAACCAGGATAAGAGGATTTGTTTGCTTCTTTAAAAGGAGGAGGGTGGGGAATTATAAAAAGAGTTTCCACTAAACGGTGATGTCGAAGTTGTAAAGAATCTCACATGCACATTCAATAAGACTCTTTCCTGTTGCTGTAGATATTCTGCACAGTAAAACTCAGTTGGGATAAACTGACCTCACATCTCTTTTTAGCAAAGACAATATACAATGCTGCCTTTTTCTCTTCTTGATGCTGACATTAAAAACAAAAATGTTAAAAAGTTCCTTTAGTCTGTTACAAAGGAAAATATCCGGAAATTCATGTAGTTTTCACGGAATTAGCAGAGTCTTCAGAACTGAGGTCACATAGGGAGCTAGGAACTTTAATCCCAGCTCTCCCATTGTCGTTGAGTGATTCACTCAGACCAAAATGTTCTCAAGTCCATTAATTTGAGTATCTTGGCTTTTGAGTGCCCAGCCTGGGTAATGTAGACCCTAATGTCTTCACAGTATCTAATCTATCTGGTTTTAGGGTTTCATACCTCTATTGCTCCCTGTAGTAACTGAGCATATTCTGTATAAAAAGGATAGCAATAGTGAAATCCCTAGTGGACTTCATGAAGTCTCTGGCTTTTCTCCCTTTTGGGGACAAATTCAGTTATAATTTGTCAAAGGTGTTGAGCACCCAATCAGATATTACCTGTCAGATTGGCCAGGAAGAAAATACAGAAGCAAATAAAATTAGAAATTTTGCTAAAGACAGTAATATTGCCATGGTTATTCAGAGGGAAAAAGTTGAAGGGAAACTTAAAGACCACAAAAAAGCCAAATGTGGCAACACCTAAATGGAGAGACACCATAAAGTTTTATTACCACCTTCTTGGGAAGGCCGGTATGGTAACCCATTTGTGATTCCACTATTTGTAATGTAATGTGATAGTCCCAAACTCCTAGCAATAAAATCTTTATAACATCCTGTAGTGTCATTCACTCTTTCTATATATAACATCCATTGATTAACTTTGCCATTGCGTATTTGCATAATGAGGATGGATGACGTTTGAAGCCACAGCTATCATGGGTTGTACAATTTCTATCATTCTGAAGTGGAATTAAACCCAGAACGAAGAACAAGTTGATAGAATTAAACAGACAAGTATGTTGCCCTGTAATGAAATAACACTGGTCTAGTAACATGGCAACAGTAGGCCTCGGATTTCTGAAATAGAACTATGTTTTCTATTGAAGATGCTGTCACCATTTTGACCTATTGGTTTCAATAAGAAATCTTTAAATTTGATCATTCCATACGTAAATATACCTCTGTTGAGAAACATTTTTAGCATCAGTTTTGAAATAGATTGAGTTGTTAACATCAAAAAGGTAGAATTCTTGATCAATATTGTTGGTCTCTTTCACACACACATCCTCTCTGTTTGGCTAAGATCAAGTACAGTATCTATACTTATCAGTTTAAATCCGATATATTTTGTTTTGGGGACAATATCCTGTAATACTTAGGGAGTTTTTCAGGGGTCTATATCCTGCCTCTGCAGGGGAATGTATCTGATGGTCTAGTGGTCTTTTCCATATTTATCTATGATACTTTGACAACTCTTCCCTCCCCCACTTTCTGTCTGTCTTTTAGGACGTGTGTCTCACTTTTTTTAGAGCATACCATTTTTCTGTTTGGGGAGTACCATGTGCCCTTTCTTGCCATCCGTTCTTCAGAGATTACTGTGGCCCTGCCAGAGCTTGGAGTTGGTGGTAAGACTCTGAATGCAATGGCACCGTTTAATCAAATGCTAATTCTGGGTAGTGAAATAATTGGCTGGAATTTGCAAAGGGTGGTGGCAGCAAGAAAATGCATTGATTCACTCCAAAATCTGCTTTGCAGAGAGCCGGGCTGCGATTTAGAATGTAGAGTCGCATTAAATCACAAAGTAATGTTTGGCTCACACAGGAACCCTTTGTGCCCTTAATGAAGGGGAAAACAGGGCTTTATTCCGAAGCTTTATGTATAATCAGATGCCATGTTGTAAGGCTCTGGAAAACACACCAGAAATAATAATTGGGAGGAAATAAAAGGTTTAATTGAAAACAGTATATGATTTAAATAAGAAATAAAAGAAAGTGCATACATTTTGAGCATTGGAAGAATAAACTTTTAATTCATCTGCATTGAGATTATAGGGAGAGGAGCAGCTTTTAAAATGATATAAAAACTAGTTTAGATGTAAATGAGAGATAATGGTCTTTGGCTAAGGAAATAAGGAGGGGATGAACTTTATCCTGTCAGGAGACTCCAGGGACCTCCTGCCATTGTTGGTGAAGTTGGAAATCCCAGATGCAGTAACTAACAATGTTTGCAGATCTCAGTGCAGGCTGAACAAAAGGGCATCACTTCTCAGAGCTGCTACCATCTGGGGATAGGAGGAGGTTAACTGGCACATGACGATGGATCATTAACCAGTGTGGGGAGAGGTGGGGAGAGGCAGGCGGGGGCTGGGGGGTGGAATCAGAGATTGCTGCCTGGGGCAGACATAAAAGGAATTTAGGGTTTAGGGGGTTAATAGTTTCCAGAGTGCTAGTATTTTAAAGTGAACACTTCCCTCTACAACTTAGACAAGGATTTGGTTGTGCATACATCCTGCTGCCCAACTTAAGGAAAGTGCTCCTATTCTCTAATTTATTAATAATCTGCTTATTAGTTCTGATCAGGGAGCCACACTGCTGGAAAGATTTGAATTGGCATTGAATTATCACTGTTTACATCCTTACAGCTGCACTTGCCTCCCAGAGAAGGAAAGTGCTGAGAATTAGGACGAAACAGCCATCCTGACACAGAATGCTGCATTAATGCTGGGTTTTCATTGTTCCCTTTCAATTATGTTGTCTAGTGCAAGCAGTCAAGTTAATGCAGCGTATGTATAGGCCATATGCATGCTGGAGCCTTGTAGATTACCGAAGCTGGGCTAGATTTGATGGTGGTGCTGATGGTTTTTAAAGAGCTGACTGTGGTGGTTTTTAAATGCTGAACTAAAAATTAATTCCAGTTGCTCTTAAGGGTTTTTTATTTAATCATGTAAATTAATTATACCTTTGGAATGTTTTAATATTTCTGTTGGTGTTTTCGCTGAAATCCTCTGGTGCAGCATGGCAACTTGCGGCATAGCAACCCCTTTGCTTATGCTATTGCTGCAAAAAATGTGCCCCTGGTTTGTTTACTGTGTGTGGCGCTGAGACATTTGTCCTGGGCACACATGATGAATACCCCGTGTTACCACCTTTCAATGGCCTGCCTAATCCCAGATGGATTTGCTTTAGATTTTCATTGAGAGTGACCCAGTTTCTGGATCCTGTCAGAAAAAAAATAACTTTGCTGTCATCCAAGTGCTGCATGAGGCAGGTAGACATCAGGTCAGAAAGAAGCTTTAGGTTCCCAGGCCATGGAATGCAATTGGCCTCATTTTGGTGCCCTAGCTCCCTCATTTTTGATCAGCATTGTTTACCATTCAACATTTATTAATGATGGCTGTAATGCCTTCCAGCTGAGGATCTCAAAGCACCTTCTAACTACTACTGAATGAGTCTTCACAATACCCCAGAAAGGTAGGTAGATATTTCATATTTTACAAATGTTGGGGCTTGATAGCCCCCCCATGGGAAAGAAACAAAAAAGCAAGAAAAGTCTACAAGGGCCCTACTGGACATTTCAGTACAGCATCATTTCAAGGGGGAGGGGTTTCAGCTCTAGCAAGGTTTGGAAAGGGAGACGCCTGTGGAAGAGATGCCCCAGATATATGGGGGGCTGGAGCCATCCAAATGGACAGCTGCCACTCCTGAGCACGAGAAGCTAGATATGCACCCGGAGGTGAAAGATGGGATGGGCTGGTGGTGGAGCTCTGTGCATAGGGACAAAGGATCTGTCCCCCGTGCTGTTGGCTTGTAGCCTGGCCATGCTGGCAGAAGCTGCCTAGCTTCTCTCCTTGGACATCCGGCATGTAAGTGTCACAGACACTAAGTGATGACTCATCAGGCTGTGAACACACATCACGCTGAAAAGAAAACACAGGGAAGACAGAGCTATGTCTTCAATCCATTCCCTTCTCCCAGGTTTAGCTTATTAAAAACTAGACTTAAAAAGGTTGCTATGTGGTGCTTTCAGGCACTTCTTTTTACTAGTGCCTCATGTGTCTGTGTTTGTCTATAAAGCTCGCTTTGATCATCTAGGGCAGGGATCGGCAACCTTGGTATGTGGCCCCCCAGGGTAAGCACCCTTGATGGGCCCGGCTGGTGTGTTTACCTGCCACATCCGCAGGTTCGGCCAATCATGGCTCCCACTGGCCACGGTTCGCCGCTCTGGTCCGATGGGGGAAGCAGGGGCCAGCACCACACGGCTTTTCGCAGCCCCCATTAGACCGGATCGGTGAACTGCAGCCAGTGGGAGCCGCGATTGGCCGAACCTGCAGACGCGGCAGGTAAACAAACCGACCGGGTCTGCCAAGGGTGCTTAACCTGCAGGGCAGTGTGCCAAGATTGCCGATCCCTGATCTAGGTCTCTCTCTCTCATCCCCATATGACATATGCCTTGTTCTGGGGAGGGGTGCCCCTTCGCCGCTGTTCCACTGCCTCAGTCCTCTCTGTAATGCTGCTTCTGCTTTTCAGGTTATTCTGCTGCTGCTGCTGGACCCACTCCTTGGGAGTGGCGTTATTCTCAGCCTCTGAGTATGTCTTTCTGCACTTCTCTCTTCCTGTTGCTTCCCAGCATAGCAAGCCATGCTCCACTGTGCAACTTGTGTGCATGCAACCCTGTCTGCTACTGGGATTTGCATGTCTTAGAAGCACCCAGTGACGGGACAGTGTTCATGTGAAATATAAATCACTTAAGACCAGCTGTGTTGACCCAGTTATCCCGGAAAGAAGGTAGGAGCTGCTGACTGGCCAGGCCAGGCCAGGCCAGGTCTGGAGATCTCTGCTGACTGGCCTTCCCACCACTGAACTATGCTCACTAACCACCAACATGGATTGGGGACAGGGATCTTTCTGATATGCCAAAGGAGGGCTTCATACTCAGCCTGTTCTCCAAAAGCCCCTGGATCATACCCAATTCTGGCTTTGATCTCCAGTTGAAATTACAGCTTTCACCATTTTCTGGGGATTGGGTTTTTTTTTAGAACTGGATTTTCACTGAACTCAGGCAAAAAAGGATGTGGCCTAGTGGTCTGAGCACTGGCTTGGGAGAACAGCCCTCCCAGAGTCCGATCCTTGCTCCGACACTGACACCCTCTGCCGCCTTAAACGCTCTGGCTCAGACTGTGTCCTTATATAAAGGAGACCCTCTGTGCACAGATCTCGCCACTTCTTGGCAGAAGTGTGACATAGCACCATTTCCTCCTGGCCTTCTCCCCCACCTTGTCCAGTGCCTATTCTGAGGGAGGGCCTAGAGACAGAGTGGGGTGATCATTTCCCACCTCAGCTCCACGCAAACTAGGTGAAAGAGAAAATACAGTTCTCTGTGTAGCCCTCTCAAAGATGTGAGGGCGGGCTCCTGTGTGCGTTGCACAAGGGAGAGGGCAAACCCACTTCTTTATGAGATGATTTGTGGGGATCTCTGGGAGAAAACCTCTTGGAGACCTCTTCCCTCAACACCACCTTGCAGGGGAATTTCAGCAGAAAATGGTGATCTGGGCCTCTGAGATTTATAGGTGGGGAAACTGCATTCACTGACCTTGTTGTGTGGCTTCAAGACTGTTTGTACAGCATTCTGCATAGAGCTGCTCCATGCTGGTTTTAACCATCCCACCTTTGGGAGGAAAATTCCTTTGGCTTGAGACAAGTCTTCACGTCGGGCCGTTTAATGCATGTGGCAAGGCTGGGCATCCAGAAAAAGCAGCAGAATGAGTGCATTTATATGTGGAAATGTGTGGGCAAAACAGGCCCACAAAAAAGAGAAGCTTCCAACCTGCCCAGTGCAAAGGACAGGGTCCTGAGTGAAGGGCAAAGCTTAGAGTGAGAGGTGACATGACTCTGCAGTAGGGTGACCAGACAGCAAGTGTGAAAAATCAGGACAGGGGATTGGGGGCAATAGGAGCCTACATAAGAAAAAGTCCCAAAAATTGGGACTAAGTCTGCTTTTGGTGCTTTTAAACTTGACTTTTATGGAAAATCCATAACAAAAATCCCAGGGCGAATTCTCTACTGGTATAATCCGTTGATAGCAATGAAAACACAAGAGAATTCCACTCCTCAGCTCTAGTGTCATCAGACATCGGCAACAGGAAGTGACAAGAACTTCAGGATTCCCATTGTCCAACATACCGCATGCAGTATAGTTGTAGCCATGTCAGTCCCAGGATATTAGACTGGAGGACTTGTGGATCTAAAGGTGGAGGAGGCCTGGAATTACTTCAGATCAAAGCTGCAGAAACTATCAGAAGCCTGCATCCCAAGAAAGGGGAGAAAATTCATAGGCAAGAGTTGTAGACCAATCTGGATGAGCAAGCATCTCAGTGAGGTAATTACAAAAAAGCAGAAAGCCTACAAGGAGTGGAAGATGGAAGGGATCAGCAAGGAAAGCTACCTTATTGCAGTCAGAACATGTAGGGATAAAGTAAGAAAGGCCAAAAGCCATGTAGATTTGGAACTTGCAAAGGGAATTAAAAACAATAACAAAAGGTTCTATAGCCATATACATAAGAAGAAAACAAAGAAAGAAGTGGGACCACTATCCACTGAGGATGGAGTGGAGGTTAAGGATAATCTAGGCATGGCCCAATATCTATATAAATACTTTGCCTCAGTCTTTAATGAGGCTAATGAGGAGCTTAGGGATAACGGTAAGATGACAAATGGGAATGAGGATATTGTAACTGTATGGCTTTTCTGTAGCCATGCTGGAAGGCCTGAACCAAAGCCATTTTCTGCAGCCAGACTGAAGAAGCAGCAGCCATTAGCTGTCAGCCTGGAGTCACATACTCACATTCCATCTAAATGTATTTAAAAGATTCACACCAGGCTGGGAGGAGGGGACTCGCCCTAATAGTTCCCACTGTCATCAGATGAAGCATTGTCATTACACTTTCCTATTGTTTGACACTGTGATCTCTGTCTGGTTTGTAATTGTTTCTGTCTGCTGTATAATTAATTGTACTAGGTGTAAATCAGTTAAGGTGGTGGGGTATGATTGGTTAGGTAATTTTGTTAGGATTGGTTAGTAAAATTATACTAAGATAATTGGTTAAGGTAAGCAAGACTCAAATTTCAATATAAGAACTGGGGTCCAAGAAGGAGCTGAGGAGAGAAAGAAGATCAGAAGCAGGAGGAAGGAGGAAAAGGGCTGGAAGAAGACCAAAGGAGACAAGGAACCCCTGAGAAAAAGAACTCACCTCCAAGACCCAGCCAAAGATAAGAGCTGCCAGGACTTTGCTGCACAACTGTGAGGTGCAGCGGCTAAGATCCAGAGACTGACCTTGCCAGGCCAACAGAGGAAGCCTGCCTGCCTGTCCCAGGATTGGTGAGAATGACACTGTGTGCTTAGCTTGAGTATTCTGCTTGTTTGGGAATTGTCAATAAATAGAGGATAAGAATATTACTGTGTGAGGCTCTTTCAGTGGCTAAAGATCCTGCCAAACCGCAGGAAGACGTGCCCTGAGCCCTAGGAATTGGGTAAGGGTGGCTGTATAAATTAACAGGGTTGCACCTTGAGCCCTAGGAACTGGGTAAGGGTGTGTGTCCCTGTAGCGCGGAAGGGATAGAGAAATTTATGTGGGTAACAATATGGAGGTAGATATTACCACATCTGAGGTAGAAGCCAAACTCGAACAGTTTAATGGGACTAAATCAGGGGGGCCAGATAATCTTCATCCAAAAATTTTAAAGGAACTGGCATGTGAAATTGCAAGCCTATTAGCAAGAATTTTTAATGAATCTGTAAACTCAGGGGTCGTACCACACGATTGGAGAATTGCTGACATAATTTCTATTTTTAAGAAAGGGGAAAAAAGGTGATCTGGGTAACGACAGGCCTGTTAGTTTGACATCTGTAGTGTGCAAAGCCTTGGAAAAAATTTTGAAGGCGAAAGTAGTTAAGGATATTTAGGGCAGTTATAACTGGGACAAAGTACAACATGATTTTACAAAAGGTAGATCATGCCAAACCAACCTGATCTCCTTCTTTGAGAAGGTAACAGATATTTTAGACAGAGGAAACCCAGTGGATTTAATTTAACTCAGTTTCAGTAAGGCATTTGATACGGTTCCACATGGGGAATTATTGGTTAAATTAGAAAAGATGGGGATCAAAATGAAAATTGAAAGTTGGCTAAGGAACCGGTTAAAGGGGAACCTACAGCGGGTCATACTGAAAGGTGAACTGTCAGGCTGGAGGGAGGTTACCTGTGGAGTTCCTCAGGGATCGGTTCTGGGACCAATCTTATTTAATCTTTTTATTACTGACGTTGGCAAAAAAAGTGGAAGTGTGCTACTAAAAAGCTGAGTGGTATTGTCAATACAGAGAAGGACTGGGATATCATACAGGAAGATCTGGAAGACCTTATAAACTGGAGTAATAGTAACAGGATGAAATTTAATAGTAAAATGTGCAAGGTCATGCATTTAGAGTTAATAACAAGATTTTTTGTTATAAGCTGGGCATGCATCAGTTGGAAGTAACAGAGGAGGAGAAGGACCTCAGAGTATTGATTGATCATAGGATGGCTATGAGCCACCAATGTGATATGGCCATGAAAAAAGCTAATGCGGTCTTGGGATGTATCAGGGGATGTATTTTTAGTAGAGATAAGGAGGTGTTAGTATCATCATACAAGGCACTGGTGAGACCTCATGTGGTATACTGTGTGCAGTTCTGGTCTCCCATGTTTAAGGAGGATTAATTCAAACTGGAACAGGTACAGAGAAGGGCTACTAGGATGATTCGAAGAATGGAAAACCTGTCCTATGAAAGGAGACTCAAAGAGCTTGGTTTGTGTAGCCTAACCAAAAGAAGGCTGAGGGGAGATATGATTGTCCTCTTTAAATATATTGGAGGGATAAATACCAGAGAGGGAGAGGAATTATTTAAGCTCAGTACCAATGCAGACATAAGAACAAATGGATATAAACTGGCCATCCGGAAATTTAAACTTGAAATTAGACGAAGGTTTCTAACCATCAGAGGAGTGAAATTCTGGAACAGCCTTCCAAGGGGAACAGGGGGGCAAAAAGACATATCTGTCTTCAAGACTAAGCTTGATAAGTTTATGGATGGGATGATATGATGGAATAGCCTAATTTTGGCAATTAATTGATCTTTGGGTAAATCTGCCCAATGGCCTGTGACGCTCTGTTAGATGGGGTGGGATCTGAGTTACTACAGAGAATTCTTTCCTGGGTGTCCGGCTGGTGAGCCTTGCCCATATGCTCAGGGTTCAGCAGATCACCATATCTGGGGTCGGGAAGGAATTTTCCTCTAGGGCAGATTGGCAGAGGCATTGGGGGTTCTTCGGCTTCCTCTGCAGCGTGGGGCATGGGTCACTTGCTGGAGGATTCTCTGCAACTTCAAGACTTTAAACCATGATTTGAGGACTTCAGGTTAGGAGTTTATTACAGGAATGAGATTCTGTGGCCTGCGTTGTGCAGGGGGTCAGACTAGATGATCATAATGGTCCCTTCTGACATTAAAGTCTATGACTCTAATTAGTGAGACTAGGTGGATGAGGTGAGATCTTTTATTGGAACAACTTCTGTTGGTGAGAGAGACATGCTTTTGCACCTCCACAGAGCTTTTCTCAGGCAGGTCTGCTGCTGATGCATTCAGTGTCAGAAAGAGAGGTGCCTGCAGCTAGGGAAAGTAAAGGGGGTGCGGTGAGGGGTGTTAGACAGTGTGCAATACAGAGCTACTTGTACAAGACAAAGGACTTTTAAAAATCTGAGATTGGTCTTGTGCCCTAATGGAGCATCACATAGTGTTAAATTCCATATACCTGTATTGTAGTTGTAGCTCTCTGCTTAGTTCATTTGAAGGAGTCATTATCTCTGTAATATTTTACTTCTTCTGAGAGACAAGTCTGAATTAGCAGCCTATATTAGAACCCCCTTGAAATTTGCGAGGAGGTTAAATCTGGCTTCAGACTTCAACTGGGATCACTCTTAATTACCAGAACCCTAAATTCAAACACCTCCAGAACTCAGGGGTAGTTTTTGCATCAGGATCTGCACTTCAGAGGTTGAGCCCCCATTTCCTGTCTCTCATTTTCCATGTTATTTATTTATTTATTGTGGTTGGGGTGTGTGTGTGTGTGTGTGTGTGTGTGTGTGTGTGTGTGTGTGTGTG